>JAQFVV010000152.1:0-188226 GCA_028023455.1 Epiperipatus broadwayi
TATATATATATATATATATATATATATATATATATATATATATATATATATATATATATATATACAAACTTTCCTAGGGATTAATATTATATACTTAATTGCTATCCAATTGATTAACAACTCAATGCTGATATACTGAGATTATAAAATACTCTCAATCCAAAGCAGAAGATAAGAGTCTTTGAAAAGATAAGAATGGAGTGTCATTCTTTTTATTTATTTATGTAGGCCAATCTGGAGCACTTTGGGAATGAAAGCATGAAGATCAAATTGTTAACATTATTTCTTTTAAAGCTGTATTTTAATTATTGGAATTCACAAAATATTTCAATTTACAACTTGTCAATATTGGATGAAATACTAAAATATGTAAAAGACTCTGTTTTGTGTTTTGGACTAAGAGTATTTCTCATGCTTAATAAATCAGCATTGTATTTTTAATCAAATTAGTATATAATATTAACTGCTAGAAAAGTTTATATTTACCTATTTCGTTATTTCATCTAATATTGAGAAATTGTAAACTGAAAAATTTCCCAAATTTATAGGTAAAATATATCTTTAAAAGTAGAAATGTCATTAATTTAAGATCTTCATGCTTTCATTCCAAAGTGCTTCCAAGTAACATGCATTAGTATGCTACCATGTCACTTCTTCAAAGTGATTCTGTGATTTAATATATCTTACATGGCCTATACATCAGTTGCAAAAAAGACAAGCAATAAAATATTGACTATTTATTGAATTAAGTAAAGAGTCAAAGAACTTGATTAGATTTTTCTTGAAAACTTCTTATAATATTTATTTAACAGATATTTACAAGAAGAGCCATTTTATTGAAAGATAGACAAAAAATAAATATAAGACTGCAATTCATTTATAATTATTATAAAGTACAACAAAGCTCTTATTTTAGAAAATAACTATTAAGTCACAATGATCACTTATTAATTAAAAACAACTGATGTATTAAGAATGTTATCTTGCTCCTAATTATAAGGAACGAATTCATAGGTAAATGATTACATTCAGTAAAAATTATTTATAACTCTAGCTACTTTCTGACCAAA
This sequence comes from Epiperipatus broadwayi, assembly GCA_028023455.1. NCBI lineage: Eukaryota > Metazoa > Onychophora > Udeonychophora > Euonychophora > Peripatidae > Epiperipatus > Epiperipatus broadwayi. Next base: position 1,071 of record JAQFVV010000152.1, read on the forward strand.
GGCTTTTCAAAATAATATTCTAGACCAGAGTGAACTGTACAAAGTTCCCTAGATGAGAATCTCTCCTCAGGAGTGACATTCTTGTTTGCCAATAGACAACTATCTTACTCTGCCAACAAAAAATCAATAATAATCGCTAAATAAATAATTTTTTTTTATATAACTAAAGGGAAAAAACATGTTTACGAGTAATTATCCTATTCTATTTATTCTAGCATTTTGGCAGACGGAATCATAAACAATAAATAATTTTACTTGGGCATAACAACAATATTGGCATAAGTATAGGATTTGGACATTTTTTCTTCAGATTTTTAATGGTATGGATGGCCGAAGAGTTGGAGTAGATTGAAGCCTGTCCATAAAATATGAAGATTTGCTATCTTAATATAAACTGAGCACTGATTATATATATATGAGATGATAATTTAGACCAACTGATGGGTACTGGTTCAGCACGAAATACGTTTGTTGGAGGTTATTTATCTTTTCTACATGTGTGTGGACATGTGTATCAATAGTGTGAGATAGTGTGAATAGTTGACGGTTGCTTGAAAGTCTGAGTTCTCCTATATTTATAATTTTACTAGAATTTTCCATCACATTTAAATTTTAATAGCATTAAATAATATTAATAAATTTTACATCTGCAATTTTTTACAAAACTTTATATTGCAATAAACAATTATATATTTATACATTTATTGTTTGTATATTATATAACACCCATAACACACACACACACATATATATATATAGGGCACATCTACTATTTATAATATATATAATCAAAATTACCCAAATTCACAACTCAACCAGACTAGCCAAAAAAAAACAACAACAACTCTAAAACGTTACCAATGACTTCACTGCTACAAGCAGAATTCTCAAGTATAAAGAACTACAAAATAATAATATATTTACACTAAAAATTTACCCACAATTCCACTTCCTTCCCATACACCCTTAATATTAAAAGAACTTTTAAATAAGTTTAATTACTTCAGAATCACAAATGTTTAATAATAAAGATGTTTTATATGTATACACACACACATAACACCCACATAAATACTCCACATGGAAAACAGATTTCAACTCTATGAATTCCTGGTTATGAAAGCACATTATAAAAATACACAATAAAACTATTAATGTCAACTCTGTTAATATTATGGATAGCCATGCAAAAATTATAGAGGTGAGAATCCTTACTTTTGGAATGAAAAATGCCTACATTGGGTTAGCAGGAAACATCTCAAGTGTCAGGCATACCCCTTACAGAGTGACATTTTTTTCACTTAGAAAATACAATAAAATTATTTTAATTTAACATTGAAAGTGTATCAAAATCAAAAATATAGGTTTTTTATAAATTAACTGTTCAGCATAAAAGTTCATGTAGTTGTACTCTAGGAAAATCATAATTGATAATGCAAATTTTAATAGTCGAATCCATTCATTATTATTAGATTGTATTTTAAACATGATATGTCTACTTTTGTTTCAAATTGTGAAGCAAACAATTTTGATTAAAGATAGTTCAAATGAAAATGCATTCCACATTAAAGCAGATAATTTTTATGTATGCAATTTTTATAAATCTTTCAGTACAATTTGGCTTATTTCTGCTTACCAATTTTCCTATATCTTCTGTATTTATATAAGTCTTCAATTTTCATAGTGGTCTTTGGTATTAGGTAAATGAAAATCAAGCAGATTATCATCTTGTAGAATGGATGGAAATAAACAATATTCACTTATTTTATAACACTAAGCAAGAAGAAACATTCTGCATTCTATTCAGGCAGATAGGAAATAAAGACTCCTAATTTATGGTTTGTTTTGACAAAAAATGATTTATTGTCATCTGCTAAAGAGATCATTTTTGCAATTGTCAACATAAACCAAGAGTAGTCACTCTTGAAATCTGCATTTCTATAATTGAAGCTTATCTTTTCCAAGGTAGAATTTAAGAAAAGTTAATTTGAATTGAAATACTGGATATTTTGAACAAATTTTTAATAAAATCCAATTTCATTTTGCTTTAATAGGATTAACAAACTATTAATAATAGCTTCTAGAGAGTTCATCCCTTATGAATATCATAAATAATTTATTTCAAGCTGGAATAAAATCAGCAATCCTCTTTATGACCAGTTTTAGTTTACTAACGATCCAGAAATAGCTGTCAAACTTATAAAATTACTGAACTGCCAGGAAAGAAAAGTGGAGAGACAATGTAGAAATAACACTTCTCAAGATGTAGTCCTAAAGCCTTGGCCTTTTATAAATGCTTAGTAGATCTAAAACTGTCTCTAAAAGTACTGCTATTATCACTGTTAGTCATATGGCCAGTTTATATACTATATTTCTAACTCCCTGTTCATTAGAGCACAATTGTAAACATTTCCCTCACAATGTTTCTACAATAGCAATATGATAAAACCAGTAAATGTTAGTGAATTAAAACTTACCCTTTTTGTGTTAAATTGGGAAAACCCTCAAGAGCAGATAAATTTTCTAAAAAATTTAGAACCTAAAGTTAAAACATGCTAGGCAGAATTATTTGGTAACATTACTCATACATAAAGTGTTTCTAAAATTTGAGATGGAATCAAAACTATACAGTATTAAAACCAAACAGCAATGATCCAAAAAATTATTATATCCTTATTATGTTTTATCTACAATCTTTTTGAAAGGAACATACTAACAAGAATTTTACCAATATTTGAGATTCAGCTTTCTATAGAGCTGGTTGAATTTAGGCTACAAATCATTAACAAATTACATCGGAAAAGGCTTCAAAAATAAATTTAAAACTGATGCTCCCTTTACTGATCTAATATCATTCTTATGATTTGGTTATAAAAGAATTGTCTAAAGTTTTTAAAAAGTCTTAAATGCAGAAAAATCATGAATTTATTTGACAAAATGTTCTCTAATAGAACAATTCAGATGTCACTAAATGATCATCATAGGAGATACAAAATTGTACAGAACAATCTGCAACAGTTTTTTCACTTATTTTATGTACTATATTCAACAGTGATATTCCCAATACATAATGCAAGATATTTATCTATACTGATAACATTTGCTTTGATTTCTCCAAACAGATACTTTTCTGGATTAAAAAAGTCTCTCAAAGGATTTGAAAAAATCTGTAAATGTTTTCCAAAACCAGATTTTATGCCTAATTCAATTAACACTGACTTTGTGTAATAATAATCTGAAGTATAATTTTACCCTATACTATTTAGAAGTGACCTTGGATTACAGCCTAATGTATTTTTCTCATTTATGTAAGATTAGATCAAAATTTAATTTCTAGTAATAATCTTATTGAAAAACTGGCTGCAAATATTTAACATTAGTATAATCTGCTAGTGAAAATCATGTTCCTGCTTGGAAAAAAAAGTTCTCAGACTAAACTTCTGGATTCTCAGTTAAATATTAGTATAAGAAATATTCCTAGTGCATTTATGTCTATTCTTTTACAGTGTTCCTGGTTCTTTCAAATATTCCTCCACCCAGATATCAGAAGCAAAACTTCCTAACAGAAAATATACACAAGACTATTAAGCAGATCAGACTTATCAATAATTCAAACTATAAGTTTACTACTTAAAACTCAATTTAAACCTAAATCCATGTAAAAAAATTATGAAGTAAAAATGGAATTCTTATGAGATTCCAAATAAATATCCCGATCTAATAATAAAGCTAGCTGAATTTGATCTTCTTAGACACAACCGGAATCTTATCAGCAGATTCAGAACAATCCATGATCACTGTACTCATCTGCTTCATAAGTGAAATTTGTCAGTCACTGACCTTTTTAAATATAGACAAATACAAATTATGATTGACAATTAATAACTATAGTAGCCGAATTGAAAGATTTAATAAAACCATCAGTGAATCTATTCTTTGGTTAAAATTTTTATTTGCTTATTTCTGATATCTTGTAAATAGTTAAGCTGTCTATAAATTAGCAAGAGGTAAAATAAGAAAAGAAAAATGTTCAAACCTTTACCATTCAGCATTCTCTTTTTAGTGTTCTTATATGAGAAGTCTTTACCCTGAAATGAGTTATATAAAAAAGAAAACTATTTTACTTATTTATATAAATAAAATATTCCATTACTGAGAAAATCTTTCTGCAAAACTTCATAAAACAGCAAAAGAAAAGGCTTTAGTAACTAGTTTCATTAATTACCAGATAGTTAAAGTCATGTTACTTATATTCACAAAGTGATGCAGTGATGGAGTGGCAGATTCTGGAACTTCATGCCAACAGCCTAGTTCTGGCATTTCTGGTATTCAAATGTCTTAAGAACATCCAAGCAATAAGACCATCCTATGTTTACTACTCTAGCTGAAAATAGGTAGATGCCTATATATTGATCACATTTTTCATGGCTAATGGATTAGCTATGAACCAACTATTTGAAAAAATCCTAAATTTTATTAGAATATTAAAAAATTCTTTAGTTTAATATATGATGATTGAAAGTCAATGAATGCATAGATATTACACCAAAATGCTTTTTATATTTGCAATTGTTTTTTTATAATACAAAATTAAGATGAAGATATGCGAGAGATTGAAATTTGGTTCAACTAAAGAATACTAGTTCATCCAGAAATGAATCTTGGGGATCATTTTTCTCTGGATGATTTCATTTACATTTCAAGAATATATTGTAATATGAAAATCTTATATCGATCTAAAAAAAAAAAATACACCTGGGAGTTTGGATAATGATATCAGATATATTAGTATTTAACTAAGTTTAATGTTTATATCTAGACTGAAATGATATGATAATCCCTAGAATAACAAATAATTAGTAGCAATCATTAATATATTTCTTTAAAGTAAATACTATCAGAAATGTGATTGCATAAAATAAATTTGACATTGTAGATAAAGCAAAAAGACATTTGATTATTTATCATATTTTTAATTTTTTTTTATGATTTGAAAATATTTCCAAACTAGTTCAGATTCAATCTCTTATATATATATATATTCCACAGATTGTTATTTTTAAGCATTCATTGATTTCAAGTTCTGCTGAAAAGGTATAATAAACATAAACTAATTAAATGCACTGAGCCATCCTCCAGTAAAACACTGCCAGGATCATAATGCTAAGTAAAGTTATGCAGTACAGGTATGCTTATATAATTGATGTGATGTAATATGTAAATGATGTATAATATGCAGATAAGACAACTGAACAAATAAATCCTTTTTTGGGGGGTGGGGTGAATGTGGATCCTTTACAATTACCCATGCTTCTTTGTATTTCCTTATCTTATCGTACCTTTCAGAGCAAATTGTTCTAACATTGGATGGAGAAAATGTGTTTACCCATGATATGTTCATGAGAAGTCGAAGTCAATGCGTGCTTAAGAATTACATAGCTTTATGAAAAGAGTTAATACTTTGAGAATTATAGATTGTTATTCTAATAAAAAATAGAAATAAATAGATTGTATCTACGTAAATGGTAATAACTTTTACCTTTGTTGTTATCAGGAAATCAGAAATACATTGTAAATTGAATGGCCAAATGTAACTCTCAATACTAACTATCTTGATTTTGGCAAATTGGTGACGTGATGATGACAGTTTTATTTATTAATGAAGGATAGCTATAATGTACATTATACTATAGCTTAACAATAATCGTGATGAATCCACTTCCTTCAATCTCTATTATTAAGAACAATTCTAGCTGTTATCTCACCGGCAATTTACTTAAATCCAATTAATAGTTTAAAATAACACACCCTGAATTTATTGCTTATAAGATAATATAACTGGATATATTTTAAATACCACATAAAATATAAAAAAGGCATTCAAAACTATTAAATTTTAATAAAAATGAATAATTAAATAAATAAAAAAAATTGGTATAAATGGAGTTGTATTTCCTTTTATATGGATAATAGGCAAATAATGACATAAATACTTTATTATTAATAAATTTCCTCTTCTATTTATTTATTAACTGACTGAACAAAAATTTATATTCACAATATGCTTGCACATTAAAAATATACATATGCGCGTATTATCAACGTTATATAAATACACAATAAAAAAACAAACAATGATATAGCTAATTTAAGAAAAATCTTTTACATATAGCTATTTAATTAAAGAAATACGTTTTACCAACATTATAATAGAAACAAAATAGATCTTACCTAGTTATAATCTATTAAGCTCAATTAGCAACATATATGTACAATTAAAATTTCTTAATGTTTGAGGTGATTGGATACTCATTTCAGATAGCAGTATCCACTATATATATATCAAAAGATGGAGCTTTACCAAGACCTCCAAACAAGCGTATTTGTTTACATAAACGTCAGAGTCAATATTCACTGTCTCTTTCATTTTGCTCCACCCTCAGATCAGCTGATTTCAAGCTGATTTGCTCTCATCAGTGAGGGATAGAAGTTAGAAACTAGACCTAAATATTAACTCCAAGCGTTTATGCAAAACGTTTCTATCAGTTTGCAAGCATGAATTTTTTAGACACCTAAATGTCTTCAAACTCAGCCTATCAAACTAGATAGCTATATGGGTCTGATATCAGTTCAGATTCTCCACATAGTGAAAGCTTCTGCAATCTATATCATTGCAAGAAAATTTTAAAGGTACATTTATGAAAAAGAAAAACCAAGTTTTATATGTGTAAAAACCTGCTATCGCTTGTATTAATGATCAATAGATGGAGCTTTACCAAGACCTCCAAACAAGCGTATTTGTTTACATAAACGTCAGAGTCAATATTCACTGTCTCTTTCATTTTGCTCCACCCTCAGATCAGCTGATTTCAAACTGATTTGCTCTCATCAGTGAGGGATAGAAGTTAGAAACTAGACCTAAAAATTAACTCCAAGCGTTTATGTAAAACATTTCCATCAGTTTGCAAGCATGAATTTTTTAGACATCTAAATGTCTTCAAACACAGCCTATCAAACTAGATAGCTATATGGGTCTGATATCAGTTCAGATTCTCCACATAGTGAAAGCTTCTGCAATCTATATCATTGCAAAAAAACTTTAAAGGTACATTTATGAAAAACAAAAACCAAGTTTTATATACGTAAAAACCTGCTATCGCTTGTATTAATGATCAATAGATGGAGCTTTACCAAATATGCTTGTTTGGAGGTCTTGGTAAAGCTCCATCTATTGATCATTAATACAAGCGATAGCAGGTTTTTACATATATAAAACTTGGTTTTTGTTTTTTCATATATATATATATCCACCTAAAGTTGTATATTGTAGACATAGGACACTTAGGGATAGACTTGTAAGGACAGCTTTTGGCACTAATTTTGTGTCAGAAAAGGGATGTTTTTCATGTGGGGATAAGAGATGTCTTACATGCAAACATATTATTGTTACAAAGATGGTTCAGGGAGATACCATTCATGGTTTTAAATGGTATATCTCCAACTATGTCAACTGTAAAAGTATAAACTTTATATATTTAATAGAATGTAATAGATGCTTGTGTCGTTACATAGGTGAGTCAGCAAACAGTTTACATATTAGAATGACCAACCATAGGTTTGATATTTTACATAAAAATGAAAATAGACCAGTTTCTAAACATTTCAATTTACCTGATCACTCGATTGATGATTTAAGAGTGGTTATATTGGAAGATAATTTTTCTTCCATGAGAGAAAGAAAACAGAAAGAGACCTTTTTTTTTTTTAAATTTAAGACATTACATCCTCATGGGATGAATATGAATACTATCACATCTTTGAATTACCTGGTTTCCTAGGGATTTATTTATTTTATTTATTTATTTTTTCCTAAATAATTGTTTTTTATTTTTTGTTTCCTAAATAATTATTTTATAGGTGGACTAGCACGAAGTAGAAAAAATATAAAGTGTATATAAAAAGTGTATGTGCATAAGATATATGTGTATATAGTAAAATATATGTATATATACAGTTTTTTTAGTGTGTGCATATATAATAATATATATTTTTATTGGTTTTTGATATATTTTAATGTATAATAATTATGTATGGTGTTAGTTTTTTAAAATGTTTTTTGTGAAAAAATTTTATTAGTATTTTTTTAGTATTTTTTATACAAGTTTTGTAAATATATATATATATATACAATGTTTTTAAAGATTTCTAGCCTATGGGAATTAGTTTTGTTATCTGATACGTAACTGTAATATTTTAGCACTTAATTTCTGTAAGTAACCATTTTGCTTTCTGATGAAAACCAGTCTGCTGGTTGAAATATTAAAGCTTTTTTATAGAAGTAATTCTGTGTTTTTATTATATATATATATATATATATATATATATATATATATATATATATATATATATATATATATATATATATATATATATATATATATATATATATAACAGTTTTATGTACACACAAAAAAATGAATTGTATAAAATTAAGTTATAATTCATGAATTCCATGATTGGGTCTTCCTTTCTTTCATAAAAGTGTCTTAAAACTATTGTTCTGTAGTTACCTGCATCTTCTTCAATTTAACTGCATATTGTTGTGTTACCTTAAAATTTTAGATTTCTATTCATAAATTCATTTTCTTTTAATTATATAATTTGGCCCAATAAAATATGTATAAAAAGGTCTTTCCTTTAGATCTTCTTACCATTAATGAATTGGGTAGAAAAGTATTTAATCTGAGGGCTGGATTTTTTTTTCCTAGTAGGTTCTTGTTAAACAGTTTCTTTGAGATACATTTTACACCTGGACAGATGTTCTAGTATACAGTAGGTTTACATTTTCAGGTAAGACTGGACACTGTTGGTATTTAAAAAGAGTCTAATCCATCACTAGAATTACTCTGCCACAGCGGTTACTTTCCATATTTTTATAATATGATATAATTGTTTATTTACTGGAAATATTAAAATACTATTGCTTCAGAATCAATATTCCTTCCCTAGTGATTAAAAAAATAACTTGCCACAAATATGGTTTTAATGATGATCCACATAGGCTTGATTGAGCAACTAATTTCTTCCTATTGTCAATCTCATTCTCTTAAGGAATCCAGCTGAAAGAAGAAAAAAAAATAAAAAAGTTTTTATATCTACCCAATCCAGGATTCAACTAAATCAAAAATAAATACATAAAAAATCCATTATATTTTTTTTCTTTATAATATTTAAATGCAGATATACTTTATATCTCTAGAGTTAGGGATTTGAAACCAGACTTTCAAACTCTCTTCCGCTACCCAATCTATCTCAAACAATAAATACACATGACCACGCACATGTGAAAAAGATAAATAATCTACAATTTACATATTTCATGCTGAACCAGCACTAACAGTTGGTCCAGATCACCATCTTCCATATATACATATATAAATAATCAGTGCTGGATTTATATTAAGACAGCAAATCTTCAAACTTTAATGGACAGGCGTCAATCTACTCGACATCTCCAACTCTTCAGCCAACCATACAATTGAAAATTTTATGATGGACCAATCAAATTCCCTTGATGATGCCTCTATTATTCCATGCTCACATTGACCTTAAGTCACTCTGAACCCTCATGTATAGAATCTTGCCCATATAAATACATAGAAGAGGGATGATCAAAATATGGCTGAATCTGCAATATTTAAGTACAGGTATATATTATATCCCTGAAATTTAGATGTAAATATATAAATATAGGTGACATGAACCCAGACATTTAAACTCCCTTCAGGTACCCAATCTATCTTATACAATGAATACACATGAACACACACATGTGAAAAAGTTAAATGATCTCCAATATATGTATTTCTCACTGAATTAGCACTTGTCAGTTGGTCCAGATCATTATCTCCCACACATAGATGTATTCAGTGCTTGGTTTATATTAAGATAGCAAGTCTTCAATTTACTTCTTCACCATACCATTGAAAATCTGATGATAAAATGGCCAAATATCATTATTATTCATGGATAGGAAACTGTCCATATAAATAGACTGAAGAAAGATGGACAGAATATAGGCTTAATCTGTAATATTTACATACATTGTATATTTTAAATCCCTGAAATTTAGATGTAAATATAGAGGATTTGAATTCAGACTTTCAACATCCCTTTAGCTATCCAATCTATCTCATAAAACAATTACACATGACCACATACATGTGAAAAAGGTAAATGACTTCCAATATACATATTTCATGCTGAATCAACATTAATCACTTGGACAGATCATCCTCTCTCTCACACACATATATAATAAGTGCTCATTTTACATTAAGGAAGCAAATATTCAAAGATTAATGGACAGGTTCCAATAATATGGATGGATGAAAAGTTGGAGGGTGGAGTCTATTGAAACCTGTCCATTTAAGTTTGAAGATTTGCTGTTTTAATACAAATTGAACACTGATTATATATATATGTGTGTGTGTGAGATGATGATCTGAACCAAATGATGAGTGCTGATTTAGCAAGAAATACATATGTTGAAGATCATATATTTATCTTTTCCACATGAGTGTGGTCATGTGTATTGGTAGTATGAGACAGACTGGATAGCTGAAGGGAACTTGAATGTCTGGGTTCAAATCCCATATCTTTACATTTTAAACTCCAGGGATATAAAGTATACCTGTACTAAATATTACAGATTCAGTCCATATTCTGACCATCTCTTTTCTGTGTATTTATATAGACAGAATCCTATACATGGGTCAGAGTGACGTAAAGTCAACAAGGGATGAAAATAATAGGACATCATTTTGGGGTATTTCATCATCAGATTTTCAATGGTATTGATGACTGAAGAGTTGGAGGAAAGTAGAGTGAAGCTTGTCCATTAAAGTTTGATGATTTTGCTATCTTAATATAAACCAAGGTCTGATTATATAGATGGGTGGGAGATGATAATCTGAACCAACTAATGAGTAATGGTTCAATATGAAAAATATATATTGGAATTCATTTATCTTATTCACTTGTGGGTCATCATGTGTATCAGTTGTATGAGATAGATTGGATAGCTGAAGAGAGCTTAAAAGTCTGGGTTCAAATCCCCTTAATTACCTTTATATTTTTGTTTTTAATTAAGATTAACTTCTAATTGTAATTTAAAACTTAATATTTTACATCTAATGTTTATAGATTAAAATGTTTTGTTCCATAAAAAAGATAATCCTAAACAAATTACAATAAATTAATTATATTTAATTACACATTCTAAAATTCACATAACAGGAATTTATATTACAAAAAAAAAATTTTTTTTATAAAATATACTAGATTTAACAAATATGAAGATGTTATTCTATTTTATATATTTCATATAAAAGTAATATATTTTTTTTTCTTTCTTGTCTTATGTATTGATTTCTATTTTTACATATCATACAATTTCCAACTTTCTTAAACACTTCAACAATACTATTTTTTATATCAAAAACTTTAATCATACAGTTTTGGCTGTTCTGCATTCATCATCAGACCTACAATATCCAAATATATAACAATAGAATTAATACATTTTATACACATATTTAAATACATAATCAAACATATATCTTAACTTACATAATCAAACATATATCTTAACCTGACCATGACAAATAATCATTTTCCATTTTATTATACTCTTAATTAATTTTACATGTATTTATATTATTTTATTTTTAATTTATTTTAAATCTATTTATTATAATTTTAAATTTAATTTTCAAAAAAGTTTTTAAAATTTTTTTAACAATTTTTTTTATATTTTACTATTTAATACATATTATTTTAGTATTACCTTTTTTACTTATATTTAGTATGTGTACATAATAATAGATGTGTATATATTGTAAATGAACTTCACTTAATACATATAATTTTACTTTAAATTAATATCACATATAGTATATGTAAGCCATTAGAAATTTCTGTAATAAGTTAATATATATATTCTTAATGTATATTACATTTAGTATGTGTACATAATTATATATGTATAATAAATCCGTACCTAAGTTTTTTATTTAAAATTGTTTAATAGTTTTTATTTTTATTTTAAAGCATTTTTTTCTTAAAAAAACTAAACAATTGTTTATATAATGATAGCAAGTTTTCTTCTTTAGCTTTTTTTTTAAACAATTGTTTTAAATAAAAATGAAAATTATCAAACAATTTTAAATAAAAGACTTAGTTACTGATTTATTATACATATATAATTATAAACACATACTAAATAATCAAAATTATCACAAATTCACAACTCAACCAGACTAGTAAAAAAAACAACTTTAAAGCACAATCAATGGTTTCACTGCTACAAGCAGAATTCTCAATTATAAAAAACTATAAAATAACAACATATTTAAACTAAACATTACCCACAATTCCACTTACCTCCCATGCACCCTTAATCTTAAAAGTTTTAAATAAGTTAATTGCTTCAAAATCATAAATTTTAATAATAAAGATTCTTTAATTATTCTTATTTCATTTCTCCCAAAAAAAGACAACCTTATCTTTATCAAAATTAATAGTGTGGCTTTTATCTTTTTCATGGATATATAAAGCAGAAGATATTTATTTCTAACCTTACTTTTATGTATCTTTATTCTGTCATTTAAGCTCAAATTACTCTGACCTATATGTACCTTCTCATAAAAACAAGGGATAATATACACTACCCAAGAATTGTCTTTTCATCAAAATATTTTCTTTATAAAATCTGTTGTTTTTGTAAGAAGGTATACATAAGTCAGAGTAGTTTGAGCTTAAATGAAAAACTAAAGGTACATAAAAGTAGGGTTAGAAATACATATCTTAGTCTCTGCTTTGTATATTAATGAAAAAGATACAAGCCACACTATTAATTTTGATGAAGCTAAGGTTGTCTTCTTTGAGAGAAATGAAATAAAAAAGAATTAAAGAATCTTTATTACTAAAAATTTATGATTCTTAAGCAATTAACTTATTTAAATTATTTTAATATTAAGGGAGTATGGGAGATAGGTGAAATTATGAGTAATGTTTAGTTTAAATATATTATTTTGTAGTTCTTTACACTTGAGAAGTATGCTTGTAGCAGTGAAACTATTGGTTATGCTTTAGAATTTAGATTTTGGCTAGTCTGGTTGAATTGTGACTTTGGTGTAATTTTGATTATTTATTGACTAGTTTAGCTTTGTGATTTAATGTTTACATACTAAGTATGATATAGACATGAAAAGTTTAAAATGGTTAAAACATGTTATTGAAAAAAATCTTCATACTGCCTTTTTGAAAGATTTATTTAAAACAAATCAAAGTTCTAAGAATAATTGTTAATTGCTGTAAGTGAAATTATTGAATATTTTTAATATTTTCCTTCATTCTGTTCTATATCTAAAAAACCTAGTTGACCTACTGAAAAGATATGTTTCCAATGGATTAGGCTTACACAATTTAGTTAATTGCCAAATTTCAAGTAATTCTATTGAATTTAAATATATTAAACTTTGATTATAAAATTTCACTCTAACTCAAAAACATCAAAACTTAAATAAACTTACAAACAAACAAACTGATTTTCCAATTTCAATAAAAGCATTTAAAAATAATCTATTTATTCTTATTAACAAATTAAATTTTTTTATTAATTTTAGGCCTCTGATATTTTTATTCAATATAATATTTCTAATAAATTCATGATTATAACTCAAATCAATGTATTCAGAAGAATATTGACTCCTTTGAATATAAGCATTCCTTTAACAAAAATTAAATAAAGAATTTTTCCTATGAGTAAAATACTGATAACTGTAAGGATTTATTATATTTTTAAAATTTTTACTTTTAATACAATGACTACAAAATAAAATATTGTCAACCTTATCATTACTTAAATCTTGAAACTTTAATTTAACAAAATTAAAAGTATCCTCCTCAATAACAAAATTAATATTAGATTCAAAATCATTCAATGAATCAAAAAATGCTTCAATTTAACTTTTTGACTAACAAACAAATAATCATCAACATATATAACAAATAATTGTAAAGAAAAAAGATTAATAATACTACTTTCTAAAAAAATCAATATGGATCAAGCACATCAAAGGAGAAATAATATAACCAATAATCCATCATTCTCTAATCTTATAAAATACATTATTAACTGAAATACAGACTTATTATGTACCTCTATCAATATATGTAATATATAGGGTATATGAGCACAGATTTTCATGTGACCCACCACTCTCCACTCTATTTCACAACACTGATACACTTGAACACATATAAGTCGAAAAGATAAATAATCACCAATATACATATTTCATACTAAACCAGAAATCATCAATTGGTCCAGATTATCATCTCTACACATATATGAGATAGAGTAGAGAGTGGTGGATCATGCAGAAGTCTGTGCTCATAAAGCCTATATATTAAATAACATTATTCTACATAAAAGACATAGAATTCTCTAATAATAATAGTAAATCATAATTAACTCTAATCTTATCTGCAAAAAAATATTCATATTTTCCTAAAATAGAAAACAAAATATTAATATTTCTATTCTATCAACTGATTAATATGTATTTCCAATATCTAATCTACCAACTAAACAATCACTCTCTAAAACAAATCCATGTATTTTATTAAGTCTCTCAAAAGAAGAAGACACAAAATTTATCTAAATTAATATAATATTTAAAAATCTTGTAAGAAAATTCCAAAATTTTATCAACATTCCCTCTGTAAAATCATAACTATATCTTAAAGGCAAATTATCTTTATGAGACTTAATGTTAAAGAAAACATTAAGAGCTAAATAATCATTAGGATAACAATTTAATTAAATAAGTAGGTCCATCAAAATATTTTTTATTTGCCCTAATTTCCATAATTTCAAATAACTTAGATTTTATTTGTTTGCCAGAATCAGATTTAAAATCAAATCCAATTATTTAAATCTTAAGCAAACTTTTTTAAAATCACTATTATTCAGCAATAAAAAACATCCACATTTATCTTCTTTCAATAGGATAAACATCATTGTTCTTCAATATTTTTTTCAAAACAGCTATTTGCTTTGGGGAAAAAGCAACTTGAAACAAAAATATTTGTTTTTACTTCACAGCAAATAAAGAATGCAAAAATAACCATTTTATATTGTCGAATAATGGTGATTTTAAAAATAAAGTTTGTTTAGAGTTAAATAATGGGTAATATTTTATTTTAAATTCTGATCCTGATAAAAAAATAAAATCTAAATTGATTGACATTATAAAAATTATGGAAAATAAAACCGTTTTAGATGGAGCTTTTTAGTTAAGTTGTTGGTTTTTTAAAATCTTAAGTCTCATAAAAATAATTTTCATTTATGGTATATTTTTGATTTTACAGAGGAATTGTTGATAAAAATTTGAAATTTCTTATGTTTTATATATTATATTAATTTAGATCAATTTCATGTTTCTGTTTTTTTGAGACATTTTATAAAATAAATAAATTTGTTTTAGAAGAGATTGTGTATTTTGTAGTTTAATTATTGAAAATTGGTATCAATCCTTTGATAGAATAAGTATTAATGTGTTTCTTTCCATTTTAGGTAAACATGGATATTTTTCTGCAGCTAAAATTGGGGTTATGATTTACTATTATTGTAAGAAGATTTTATGTATTTTGTGTAATAATATGTTTTATAAAATTAGAAAAAGTTAGGTTATTGGTTATGTTATGCCTTCTTTGATGTGGTCTGTCTATATTGATTTTTAGATAGTTTAAATTATTAATAATTTTTCTTTCTTTAAAGCTATTTGTTAAATATGTTGATGATTGTTTGTTATTCAGAAAGTTAACTGATATTTTTTTTGCTAGATTGAATGCTTTTGATTCTTAATATTAATTTTAATATTGAGGTGATATATCCTAATTTTTACTATTGAGAAGGTACTTTTGAATTTTCTTAAATTAAAATTTCTAGATTTAAGTGTTGATAATATTTCATTTTGTCAATTTATTAAAAATAAATACCTTTACTCATAAGAAAAATTCTTTATTGAATTTTGAAAATAATGCATATATTCAAAGAATCAATTTGGTTCTGATTATATTGATTTGGGTTATAATCATGAATTTATTAGAAATATTATATTTAATAAAAATATTTATAGTCCTGATATAAATAAAAATTTAACTGCTAGTGAGAATAAATAATTTTGTTTTACTATTTAAGACAACCAATTTATAAATTACTTTCTAAGTATAGTCATTTACTGGGTGATATAAAAGTATCTTGGAAAAAAGCCTTGATATAAATTTATTTAATAGGTCAGATAAATTGATTGATAGAAAATGTATTTGTGGTATAGTTTATAAGATTTTGTGCAGTTGTCATAAAATTTATATAGGTCAAAGAAAATTAAGACTCAATGAAAAACTTAAAGGCCATAAGTTTATAGTTAAAAATAAATATAATAACTCTACTTTTTATATTTATAAAGTGAATACAAATCATACAATATTATTTGACAATTCAAAGCTTTTTTGACAAAAATGAATTTAAAATAGTCAAGAATCTCAAATGATAAATGTTCTTGAATCTGAGGTTATCAATCTCATAAAAACACTTCATATTAGAAGTGCTTGGGTTTTGAAGAGAATTATGAGAAGGTCAATTTTTTTGTATATATATATGTTGTTTGAATCTAGTTGAATTTTATGTGAGAAGGTTTATTTTTTAGTAGATAAAACAATGATAGTAAAATTTTGTTTCTGGCTAATATTTTAATGTTATATAATTTTTTATTATATATATATATATTATAGCACTATTGAGATATATGTTATAAAACTTACATATATCAACATTACAAAAATAGATGATCAAATTTATTAAGAAAGAAATAATTATTAAATGTCATTAGTTAAGAAATAGATTTTAAAATGTAATAAGATAAAAGGATTGTATACATTTTGTTTAAAAGAAAATAAAGCTTCTTCTTGAGAACAGGGTGAAAAAAAGATTTAAAGAAAATTCTCCTTTTTATAAAGTAAAAATAAGTTAAAAGAATATATGTATAAAAATAAATGCTAGTGCAAATTGAAAATAAAAAGATTGATTAATTAATTAGTGAATGTCAATAAAAATTTCCTGGTTGATAATGATATTGAAATTATAATAATTAAAAACTATGTAATCTATTTCTTTGGGATAAAAATAAGATAGTAGATTTATCTAGAAAAAGATTAGGTTAAGGAAAAATATGAAAATCAATTAAAGAAATGTAAAATTAATTAAAAGGTAGATTTAAGTTACAATAAAAATAAACTATAAACAATGGGAGGGAAAAGTGTAAAAAGTTGCAACCATCTATTGTTATTTATTCTGGTCTTCCTTTTGTGATTGAATTATTTCAGTCTTCATTCTGTTATTGACAAATTATGTTATTCATTGCTTAATTCATTCAGAAATCTAAGGTCAGAGTAGAATCAGTCATTACTGCTATGGAAATGTTACTTCAAAAGCCACAGAACTAGCAACATTCATTGCTAGACCACCTTAGAAGTAATCAGCTGGGTTTCAGGCTCCAAAGTCCTCTACAAAATCAACTGTATCCACCTGAACCTTCACTGGAAACTGATGCCAAAATGGTGAAATAGATCCCACCACAAACTCTCTCTTCCATTGTCAAGCCAAAGAATGGAAGACAAGCCCTGACACCACTGATTGAGACCAAAAAGCCAACTAGTTGGAAATTGACAATCATAAAAACCTAGGTAAATATATTTTGATCATTGCCTATAAACATTTTGTATTTTCTAAATGAAATAAACTTTAATGAAAAACTATTATAAAATTTAGTCTGAGTAATTACATATAATTTTTTTGTGTAAATTACCATACTATTACATTATATTAAATATGTATGCATGAATAAATATTAATGTTTGTTTAATTATTAATTGGTCCATTTTCTTTCTCTCTCTCTCTTGTCACTGCATCACCATTTATGTAAAGAGATAACTGTTTATATATATTAAGCTAATGTGCTGGACTCCTGATTAAGAGTAGGAGCCAGATTGGGATATTTCAAGTGCTGGTTAGTGTGCCTGTCATTGGAGCATGCCAGATATGTAACATATGGTCAGTTGGCACCTGAGTTTGATCCTCAAAACAAATAAAATACTTTGGATGTCTGGTTTTTGTTGCAGCAGCCGAGGTGGGCCATGGTCAGGAAATGTGGTCATGTTATGCTTCGTATAGCTCAATATGGTCATGGGTATCATTGATGGTTATGCTATCAATGATATTCTCCCCTCTGCTTGAAGGACTAGTCCATTCCTGTAGTATTAAAGATATAAAATAATTACCAAGATGTTATGTATTAAGCATGATAATAAGCTTAATTAAAGTCAAGATATTAAAGTAAATGTTAAAACTTATTAAAGTTTAGATTCCAAAAGATAGTTATGTTAAATAGTATTTATTTAACTCCAGCAATAATATGGGAAGTTCAGGGAATCTGATTTTATATATATTGTACCTATATTGATATAGGCACATATAATTTTTATCTAAAATTATTATTAAAGTAATCTTTCATAAAAGAAAAACATAAAATTAAATGTTGAAGAATTTATTGCAACTTGCTTTCAAAAAGGATAAGAATTAAATAGTTTTCTAGCGTTAGTTTTTGAAATAAAAAAGCTACAATTAATTGGTCAAAAGGGGGGAGGGGGAGTCTTGATTTGAGAGATGAAACTAAGGGTTGTAAAAGGAAGTAAAGAGTTTTTGTTAGTATTCGTAAAAATATAATTTGAGAAAGTTAAGACATGCAAATCTCTTTTCATTCAATTTTAATTAAAGAAAAAGTAATGTTAAAACTAAATAGTAAATTGTATTAAAAATATATGTGCGTATATATGTACATTTGTAAATATATAAAATGTATGTGAAAGTTAGGGAAGATTATCATTAAAAAACACGGCAATGGCTATTAGATATTAATTAATATAAAACAATATGTTTTTGCATGGCTATTACTAATTAAGCAATCTTTCAAAACACGTTTATCAAAGGATTAATTGATAAGGAATTTGACAACAGATCTTTGCCGGAGATATCAGAAAGACAACACGTTGCAGATATAAATAGACCTTTTTTATCGGACAGTCTTTCATTCCACAAATTAATTGAGTTGAGACAATCAGTTCACAAAGTTATTGAGAGAGTGCAGTTCAGAAATTAATTGTGCAGTTAACAAACAAAATGCAGTGTTGAGAAGATCTTGGGAATGCACGTTTATCTCCAGCCCAGATATCCGATGAAAACAGCAGATCTGCCCGTGAAATAATGTCAGCTTAACATCGTAGGAAATCTCCGTCCGTATCTAATTGTCTTCGATAGTAATAATCATGAAAATCAGAAAACTCAGCAAGGAAACGTCCCAGCCGGCTGGAAGCATTCATACTGGAAGAAAACAAAGTGTTAAATCTATGTTCAAAATCCTAGGTAAAACATTTGCTTATTTTCGTTTATACTGTAATAGCCATTGCATTTCATTAATTCGTGCGAATCCTCCAAGAGTCTAATTATATGAACTCGATATCATACATAAATGAACTATTGATGTGTGTGATTAAATTTCAAATGCTATGTAGTCCTTTATTATCATTATTATGTGTGTGCATGAGATAATATGTGCGTGGTCATTATATCAATATTTATTAGTTAAATTAGAATGTTTTGTTATTAAATCTATAGGAATATTTAGACTATTTAGAAATGTTAATTTAAAATATGCATGTGTTTTATTAGAATTATAAAATGTTTAAATTTAGTAAATAAATGTTAGATAATAAATTATCTTTAAAATTAAACTTTATTTGTCGGTCAATTCTTTTTATCAATTCTGTTACAATTCTTTGTATAAATTCTTTTAACAAACTCTTTATCAAGTCTTTTGACCCCTAATTAAGTATAATCTATTAGTGATTACAAACAACTGAGCTAGTCGTGGATTTAGGCGTGAGGTTAGTTGCCACTATTCAAAGTGCATTGTCTATTCTTTTAGAATAAGCAGCTGGCGCCCGTGTTTATACACAAACAAAAAAAGTGCTTTGAACTTGGTGTTGAACTCAACAGTCGAGAAGAAGTTATGTCCTGGAAATGTAACGTTAGTTATATACTTTATAGCTATCGTTTGGGCATACATACTCTCCGAGTATGTTATTCTCTGCCTAAGAGGCCGGTGTTTCGAATACACATATTCGAATACGGTTCAATATATATATATAGTAAGGTTTAGACAGCCCAATCCTTGTAATCAGTTATGATACAGTAAAAGAAAGTAATGAGATTTTTTAAATTCTTTGTTTAAGCATTTGATATATGCTGCAATTCATTCTCTTTTAAAATATAAGTGTATAAATCATTTTAATTTTCAATTTTCACTGTTCTTATTATTTTTTAACATTTTTAAAGTTAATATTTTATTTGAGATTATTGAGAGTGCAATAGTAACAATGAATAAAGAAAGGGAGATAAATGATATATTATAAATATGTTATGAACAATATTAATAACTGGATTAACTATAGTAACAATGAATAAAGAAAAAGAAGATAAATGAATTATAAATATATTATGAATAATATTAATAACTGGATTAACTAAAAGTATATATGTGAATATATTTGTTTGTAAAATTAAAAAAACGGATTTGTAAATATATATATATACACACATTATATACATTTAAAATAGTTTATATTATTATTTTTTTATATTAATGTCAACTATAGAATACTAAGATGTTCAAAAAGAAGTTTAAAAGGATTCTCATTCAACACGTGTGTAAATTTAGTGGATAACAATTAAAGTTTGGATGTTGCTTAGCTAGTGAAATTCAAGATTTTCAAAAGGCTATGGAAATTGCTTATGTAATAAAAAGAAATGGTACTTGGGCAAAATAATAACAATGAAGCACGTTTTGAAAAAGAGAATCACATTTTTACACTTCTATCAATATACATTGCAGGGTTTATTTTTTTTCAAGTTGATATCATAGTAAGATTACACATTTATTGGGTATGTAAAAAGGCTTGGTATTTGGTATTATGGTACTTGTGTATTATTCCTGAAATATGGTATTAGACATACTGTGCCTTTTCACATTCATATCAATCCACTGATAACTTTGTAATGTCATGATTTGACCAAAATAATGTGGACATGGATATTGTACACAATATTTTTCATAAGATTTGGGAAAAAGTAACATGTACATGGATAATCTTGTACATGATATTTATTTCACAAGATTTGGGAAAAAGGAACATTTACATGGATCTTGTACATGATATTTTTGCAAGATTCACAAAGTTATTGGCAGTTTGACACAAATATGAAAAGGTACAACACATCTAATACTGTATTGCAGGACTAAGTTTAACATGTTCACACACATGTAAAACTATAAAAAAGGTGAACAGTTGTATGGGTAATTAAAACAGCAACATTGTCAAACAAAAATTTTTTATTTTAAAAACTACATTTTCTTGCCCACAGAAATATATTGAATAAACTCCCAATTGTTACTTTACATATGCTTTAGACAATCACTAAATTATAATTTTTTAAAATAATATTTACAAAAACACATAAAATATACACATATGCTACTTATACTGTAATAAATAGAAGGAATTCATCACATCCAAACAACAAAATAGATCTGAATTGAAAAAAATTCCTCTCAAAAAACGAACACGTAGTTGCAAAGTGTGTTGAAATTTTCCAGAAAAATAATATGTTTTTTGTTAAAAAAAAACAAATAACTCAGAACAATAAAGAAATATAAGTTATAAAGACTTTTATTACCGTTTTTGCATATAGGCAGATAAAATTGGAGAAAAAAAAATCTACTTTTTTTGTAAATATTTAAAATCAAACAAATAATTCAGAACAATAAACAAATATCAATTGTAAGAGTTTTCATGCAGGAAGAAAAAATTGTTTTATATCATTGAGTCAAGAAAAAAATGTGTTCTCACTTTTGTGTAAAAGACGAAAACTACTTGCATTCATTAAATTGAAATCAAATGAACTGAAATAATTGAGAAATATAAATAAAGCAAAATAACAAACATCAAACTATGTTTTGAAAAAGACAATGTTTTTCAGTTGACAAATATAAATAACACAAATTAACAGAAATCAGAGCACGTTTTGAAAAAGACAATGGTTTTGCAAGTGACAAATATAAATAACACAAAATAATAACAATCAACGCACGTTTTGAAAAAGATAATCATGTTTTCACAGATTTTTCAATATACATCGCAGGATTTATTTTCTTTCAAGTTGATATCCTCACAAAACATTTATTGGGTATGTGAAAACGCTTTTATCTTTTCTTCGTTGCAGTAATAACACATCCAAGCACCAAAGAAATGTATGCAAGGATCATGAAAATGACCATTATTATTACACTGTCTGCACATTGAAGTAGGCTAGCAAAATTTTAGTTTCATTAATTTTGCTCTCATCATTTGAAAGAAGGAAGTTAGAATTTGTACTTGATATGGTTGTCAAAAATGCCTATGTAGATAAGTCAGCTGACTAAGGTTTTACACTCCTTGGTGTCATCTGCCAATTTACATCAAATGGAAGATCGTTAATACAAACATACATAGGTGAAAGAAATAATGAGTTAAAAAAACTGAGTTAAAAAAACTCTATTATCACCCTGTAGAAAGGAATCGATGCTATGACTTGAAAAGCATTTCCAAAACTTTGATTAATCTTATTAATTCCTCCTATCACCATTTACCAAGGTAATATTTTAAATGTATCTGAAATTATTCTAAATTGACACAATCTAACCAAACAAGACTTCATTGGTCATCTTAACAATACTCACCCAAGTACCAAGCCTGAAACAAAGACTCTAAAAATAATTATTTTTATTATTAATTAATAAACAAATGTGAGGTGAACTGATTATAATTGGGTTTAAATTGACGTGTATACACTTTTTTCTTTTATATCTCTTTACTATCTTTCCAAGAAAAGTCTGAATTACAATAACAGGTATTATATAAAGAGCTTATAAATAAGCTGTTAACAAGCTTATTTGTGAGCTCTTTAGATATTTTGCAAAGCTTGGTAAGAGCTTATTTGCAAGCTCTTTATATAACATTTGTAATACAAGCTTGTTAAATTAGGTCATGTGACATAATTTGATTTCTTTGTAATTTTATTTTTTACTATTGAGGCTTTAGCCATTTTACATTGTTAAAGCTATTAATATTTGGTGTCTGAACTTGGTTCAATCCCATATGGCTATTTAAGTTAGATAGCTGGATTGGAATACATATGAATGTTTAAAAATTTCAGATTTTCTACTTAATAGTTATCTATTAGATAAAGTGCTGGGGTTGACCTGGTATTTTTAATCTAATGCTTGAATATCCTAGCATCTCACTGAGGAAGCTAGTAACAGAAACTGGTCTGAGGATATTCTGAAAACCTTGTTAAGAGCCTACTGTGAGATCTTTATATAACATTTGTAATACGAGCTTGTTAAATTAGGTCAGGAAACATATGACTTGATTTCTTTGTAATAACAAGTATTGTTTTTTTTTCATATAACACTATCATACAATTTATAATACATACATGTATATTTACTATATAGTGTAAATTTATTAAATGAAATCTGTATTGGCATTATATATCAAGATGAAGATTGCTTTACTTGTTAAATTTCTTTATTATTATTATTATTATTATTATTATTATTATTATTATTATTATTATTATTATTATTATTATTATTATTATTATTATTATTATTATTATTATTATTATTATTATTATTATTATTATTATTATTATTATTATTATTATTATTATTATTATTATTATTATTATTATTATTATTATTATTATTATTATTATTATTATTATTATTATTATTATTATTATTATTATTATTATTATTATTATTATTATTATTATTATTATTATTATTATTATTATTATTATTATTATTATTATTATGTTTCAAAGCAAAACTTTATTGAGTCTAAAAAGTTACAGAGTCATATATTGATTTTTTACAAATGAAAAACAAATTACAACTTTCAATACATAAGTCTTTATCTTTTCTGCATACTTTTTTTTCTTCTTGTTTTTAAATTTGGTCTTCTATTTAGTTCAGTTTATGCTTGCATTTTTTTTTTTTAAAATTGGAAAAAATGCTGATGTTGAAAATGTCATCATCTATCTTATTGGTCTTTATATTTCATAGACTGGATCTCTGTTTCAAGTGTGACCATGTGGCTGCAAATATATCTGGTTGAGCTAGGATGCTGTCTCTTTTTCTTAACAGTTCTAGTTTTATTGAATATGTTGCTGGGTGGCGTCGAGGGTTATTGGCAAGTGCAAAAGTGCATCTGGTGCACCAGTAGGCATAAAGGCTGTATGTTGCTGCACGAATAGCAGGGTTGTTGCCTTTTTTAAATGTATTTATTATTTCATCAATTGAAATGACAGCCTTTCTGTATGTGGTAAACATTGTGCGACGTATTGTTTCTAGGGCACTGCAGGAATGAAGAAAATGATCTTGTGTCTCTTCTTCTCTATGACATAGCCCGCACATGGGGTCTATATTGGTATAGAATCTACGAAATCTAAGGAAATGGGTTGTGGGTAGAGCATTGAGATTAAGCTTAAGCAGAAAATCGAATAATTTTGGTTCTAATGACCATTTTCTGAATTGTTGCAGTAGTTGCCTGTTGTCTATTCCAAGAACTGATGGATGTAGATTGGGTGTCTGGTTTGGATGTAGTATATTGTAAATGTCCCAGTATGTATACTTGTTGTCATTATTGAGTGATATTTTGTTGTATATTGGCTTGAGTTCTTCAATCAGTGTGGATAGATATCCATATGAAGGGGGTGGTCTGTCTGTGGGTATTATACTGATTACACACTCCAGGTCTGGAAATCTTTTTATGGTTGCTGTTATTAGATTTACTGATTTCTGTGTGTAAAAAACATTGATTGTATGGAGTCCAAGTCCATTGCTATGTGGTGGTCTGCTCAGATTTTTTAAAGAGATTGCCACTGTCTTTCTCTTCCATATTAGTTTGTTACAGATTGACGAGATTTTAGATATGAATGTTTTTGCAAATTTGATTATAGGTGTATAGTATGTAATTTTTGTAGTTATAAGTTGATTAAATAGTGCTACCTTTGCATATATTGACAGGTATGACTTTTCAAGTGTATTATTATTATTATTATTATTATTATTATTATTATTATTATTATTATTATTATTATTATTATTATTGTTGTTGTTATTGTTGTTGTTGTTGTTGTTGTTAATTTTCCTATTGATGCTCATCATCCATCTTTTGAGTTTTATATTAACGTTTGTCACTCAAAAATTAATTTTTCTAATATTTCAAGAAAGGATTATGGGAAGGGTAATTATGTTGATTTTTGTAGAAACTTTTCTAAAGTTAATTGAAATTTTTTGTATTCTTTTAATGATGTAAATCATTGCTTGGATGGGTTTTTAAAGATTCTTAATAGTTTTATTGATTTGTATATTCCCAATAAGCGACCTTTTTATAAGGGTTTTCCTTGTTGGTTTTCATGCGATCTTATTAAAATTATTAAAAGGAAGTCTTATCATCGTAGACTTTATTTTCAAACACAGAATATCTTTTTTTATAATAATTTTGTTAATTTCAGAAGATTGGTGAAGCATGTTTATAAAAGAGATTTGAAGAATTATATTAGAAAAATTGAGGTTAATATTTCATCTAACCCTAAAGAATTTTGGGATTTCATTAAAAAGTCTGGTTTGGGTAGAAAAAGGGTTCAAGCTACTCATGGTTTCACCTTAAGTGCAAATGACTTTTCAAAACATTTTGCTGATGTATATTCATCACATGATGCAATATCTTCAAATATTGCATTATTTTGTAATTCTTCAACTGTTCATTGTATGATTGACCATATTTCTAAGGATGATGTTGTTATGGCTATTAAGCGACTTAAAATTCATTCTAGTTTGGGAAATGATAATATTCCTTCATTTATTTACAAAGGGCTAGCTGAATTTATTGCAGTACCTCTTGCATTTATTTTTAATTTATCACTGAATTCTTGTGTTTTTCCTAATGTGCTTAAGTGTGCCAAAATGGTCCCAATTTTTAAGAATGGTTCATGTGATTGTGTTAATAACTATAGACCTATTTCTGTTTTACATACTATTGCTAGAATTTTTGAGAGATGTGTTTATAATAAAATTATTTTAGATGTTAGTAAGCTCATTTCTTCTTCACAGCATGGTTTTATACCTAATAGATCTGTAGAAACTAATTTGCTAACAATTTATGATCATATAGCTCATGCAATTGAGGACCAGCAGAGACTTGATGTTATTTATTTTGATTTATCAAAAGCTTTTGATAATGTAGACCACAGTATTCTTCTTCACAAATTATATCAAATGGGTTTTTCTACTAAGCTTGTTTATTGGTTTCAATCCTTTCTTCATGGTCGTACTGCATATATTAAATTTAATAATACTATTTCATCTAATTTTAAATGTAATTTGGGAGTTCCTCAGGGTAGTATTTTAGCACCTATGCTTTTTAACATTTATATGAATGACCTTAAGGATTGCTTAAAATCTTCTTATCTTTTGTGCTATGCAGATGACTGTAAAATCTTTAGAAGAATCACATCTGTGTTTGATTGCACTCTTCTTCAAAAGGATATAGATAATTTTAGTGCTTGGGGTGATCTAAATAATATGACTGTTAATTTCAGTAAATGTTCCTTAATCTTGTATTCTAAAAAATCTGAAGTTTTGCATTTTTCTTATTTTATTAATTCTCACAAAATTGCTTCCGTTGAATCCCAAAAAGATTTGGTAGTTATATTTTCTAGTAATGGATCCTTTCTTCCTCATTTGGAAATGATTATTGGTAAGGCTTTAAAAATTGTAGGTACTATTCTAAGGTTTGGTTATCATTTCAGTAGTGATACAAAATTTAAATTATTTTTATCACTGGTTCTTCTCATCACTGAATATTGTTCAGTCATTTGGAATCCTAGCTCTAAACAGGGATGTAATTTATTACAATCAGTCTCTAATAAGTTTTCTAAATATGTTTCTTTGGGAAATAAAATTGTTGTTCATCTTTCTTCTAGAAGACAATATAGAGATCTTAAATATCTTTATAAACTTGTTAATAAAATAGTTCTTTTATCTAACACAATTTCTACTGTTATAATTAGATCTCATGTGCATGATACTCGGTCAGCTTCTGTTTGTTATATTAAAACTTGTCATTCCAATGTTCTTAGATTTTCTCCTTTATTTAGGCTACCATCTTTATATAATCAGATTTGTAGTAATATTAATTACTTCAATTTAGATTATAATCAATTTTGTAATGTTATTAAATTTAAATGCCAGATTTGATTGGTTTGACTTGGTTTTGTTTATATATATATGTTAAATTGTTTTTTTTTATTTATTTTGTTATGTGTTTTATATTTATCCCTTTTATTTATTTGTTATTATTAATGTCTTAATAATAATTGTTTATATGCTGATGTTTAATTTTACTTTAGATTTTTAAATGTGTTAATTATCTTTTATTAAAATATGGCACATACTTATATTAATAATTTGTCATTTAAACTCATTTATGTATTTATATATTTGTTATGGTGCAATACTGTAATTGGCTTTATGCTGTAGTTTTGTACGGTAAATAAAATGAATTGAATTATTATTATTATTATTATTATTATTATTATTATTATTATTATTATTATTATTATTATTATTATTATTATTATTATTATTATTATTGTTATTATTATTATTATTATTATTATTATTATTATTATTATTATTATTATTATTATTATTATTATTATTATTAGCAGCAGCAGCAGCAATGTATATTAATATTTTCAGTTGCATATAACTTGGGATCATTCATTAATCATGAGATACACTTAAAGAGTGAATGCATTGGACACTTAATAGAAAAGCTATACAGAGACTTCAGATCACTCAAAGAAATATGGGAGAGATGCATGTTGGGAGTAATAAGAAGAGATCGAAAAACGCAATATAAGGGTAAAAGAACAAACAGGTGTTACTGACCTCATTGAAAAAATTAAAAGACAAGTAGAGTTTGGCTGGATATATTGCTAGAAGAGATAATAATAGATGGACAATTGAAATCTTAAATTGGATTCTAAGAGATTGTAAAAGACCCAGAAAGAGACCACATGTGATATGGATGGATAAAATAAGAAACTGTGGAGGGGTGATGTGGAGAAAAAAAGCTAAAGATCAGAGAAGATGGATTGAACTCGAAGAGATCTTAATCCTGCAATGTATTGATAATAGTCGATGATGATGATGAATCCTAGCGACCCAGAGAGTATTTTTAGATGCTTATTATGAAGAAATATTTATTAATACAGTTGTAATATTATTTATAAAATTCCTATTAAGATTTTAATAAATATTTCTGTACTATATTAAACAAATAATCTTAAGTGTCATTATGATATTTTAACATTAAATTTGAAATTAGAAATTTACAGTTTAGAGAAATAGTAAACTTCGTTGTATTCCTTTTCATTACTATTGGAGGTTCGACTTATTTAATTGTGCAATATTATTATAAGAGCTAGCGTATTCCCCACATTAAAATTATTGTTACAATTTGGTATATAAAATTATTAAGTTTCTCTTTCTTCACTTGTTTATTGTCTAAATTAAAAGCCTCACATCTGGTCAGTTACAATTTGGCACATAAAAACTTACAGGACTTTATTAAGAGGACCTTCTCACATCTAGTCAGTTTTCTCTAATTCCATCCATTACAATTTGGCTTCCCAATCATAGGGAGTCAAAATTAAAGACCTCAGTATTGCTATGAGTCTATTTTTTTTTTCATGGCATGATAAGTGATTATGTAGTTGTAAATCAGGTGAAGTGATTTTTTGACACTTATTATATATATATAATTATAATAAAAATAATAATTTTAACGGTAACAAACTATTATAAACAATCCTTAAATCCGCAGAAGTGCTTTCGGTTAATTTTTTTTTTTTAATATAATGGCAGTTGAGGTAGGTTTAAGAAATTAACCGAAAGTACGTCTGCGGATCTAAGGATTGTTTATAATAGTTTGTTACCGTTAAAATTATTATTTTTATTATAATTACAATTTTGTTTTAATTAACGGACATTTTATTTATATTACATATGCTTTTGAAATAATATATAAAGATATGACATTCTAAAAGTTAAGGATTTAATCTCTAGGGGTAAATAAAAAAGCTTAAGGATTGAGTTGTTTACTTTATATATATATATATATTTTATTGTCATTGCATATGCATATTTTATGAGATGTTTTTTTAAGATAGCAAGTGATAAAAAATATGGATAGTTTATATATAAGTAAATATAAATTAAAACTTTAGGATATATATATATATGTAAAACCTTAATATGTGTTAGTATTAAATATGCACACATTATATAATTCAAATATGATATATTGAACAATTATCTTGAACAATTCTATAAATGATAACACATATTAAAGTTTTACATATTGAATCTATAACACACATTTATTTTGTTTTATATATAGTTATTTAAGTTTTATATTGTACTAATCTTATTATTAATTGTCACAGCTGAAACTAATGAAGATATGTCAGAAGAGTCCAACATCAGCAGCACAGAGATCCTAAGAATATTTAAGAATTTAAAAACAGACTTAATGACCAACTCTGGCCACTTAAAGGAAATAGACATAAGATTGGATGCTAAAATTTGCAAGATGGAAGCAAAAATGGATGCCAACCCGTAACAAGTTGAAAGAGTTAAAAAAGATGCAAATTCATCCAAAGTGAATGTAAAAATGGATACTAACATTAAGGAATAAAAGTCAAAGTAGATGCTAGCTCAAAGGGTTTGGAAGCTAAGATTGATACTAAATTCAAGGATTAGAGGACCAAAGAATTGAAAGAGACCAGAGATAAAGCAAATGATCCAAGAGAACAGTCAAAAATTGAATCTATTTCTCTAAAGGGTAAAATTGAAAAATTGAAGAGAGAAATGAAATCTAACATTCAAACAATTAATGTTAGAATTGAGAAGTCATAAAAGGAGTATCAAAAATTTCAAAGACAGATTGCCAAAGATCATCTGAACTTTAGTGAGGAGTTCAAGAATTTAAAAACCAGAACAGAATGTTCATTTCAAGACTTTCAAATAGGGATGAGTAGAGAAATGGAGATGCTCTGGAAAGTTAAAAAGAAAAATATTATTAATGCAATTCAAGAATATTGCCAACTTATAGTTAAAAAATGGGGAGGCCCAAATTTGTCAGAAATCCAGGGATAATTTCAAAATATGAGTACTACATTGTCTAGTCATCTCCATTTGCACTAACTTTCTCAATATACTAATATTTCTTCATTAAACACATTCACAACCCATTATCCTTTTCCAAACAAATCATATTATCATTTTCCAGCCTCTCTGTAATACCAAAATGGCCAATTCCCATGAATTTTAATATATAGGTGAATCGAAGTACAGTATTGAAAAAAGATTAAAGAAGCATGAATTGTTACACAAACATGTGAAAAGTAAAAATAATAATGAATTAATAACTATTTCAGTTTTCTTGGATCATAAAAGAACATGTAAATATAAATTTAAATTTGATATTGAAAGTGTTAAAATTCTTCATGAAGAGAGAAACCATTAAAAAAAATTAAGGTGGAAATTTTAATAAATAGAAATGAAATGAATAAAATTAATAGACAAGCTGCTAACATTAAAATGCAGGTTCATGGGATTTGAGTTGAAGACATTTGCTTCCATTTTGGTTATTTTAATTTAATGGCAGTTGAGGCAGGTTAAGGAATTAACTGAAAGTACTTCTGCATATTGAAAAACTGTATATAATAATTAATTATCATTATATTTATTATTTTTATTGTTATTACAATAGTTTTTTAATTAATGGATATTTTATTTGTTACATTTTTAATATAATGGATTTAAGAGATATAAAGAAATAATGGATCATTAAGGAATAGCAGAAGCAATGTAAAAAAGTTATTAAGCTTAAATGCCAACTTCATTTTTTAAGAAATGTAAAGTTTATTATGTACTCCCAAATTGTTGCAATGTAAAATTGAACAGCTGTATAAATTTAGAACCAAGATGTATGGATAAATTAAAGTCTATAATTTAAAATGATGTGGCTGGGAAGTGTAAGAAAGAACTTTTTGATTTTCAAAGGTATTTGAAAACAATTGAACATTTAATAATTTTAAATGAATGATGTGCTTGGGATGAATATAAAATTGTTTGTGAAAAACAATTGTAATTATTTGAACTTAAATTACATAATAAATTTGAGAAGAAAATTGATTTTTTATTTAATACACAAACTTAAAATGACATGAATTTTGTTAATTTGTCAAATAAAAAGATACATTTTATTCAGAAATACATCTTAAGTCACAGAACTAAATATGTCAGCAGTACGTGGGATGATTATAATTTGGAATTAGTTGCAGTTGTTCAAAATCCATTTGAAATAATCTCTGGTAGTAATCATATTGGTGATAAAATTATCAAGAAAATTATTTGTCATAAATTTAACATGATTCCATATGAAAATTCATGGT
This sequence comes from Epiperipatus broadwayi, assembly GCA_028023455.1. Classification (NCBI taxonomy): domain Eukaryota; kingdom Metazoa; phylum Onychophora; class Udeonychophora; order Euonychophora; family Peripatidae; genus Epiperipatus; species Epiperipatus broadwayi. The sequence goes on from JAQFVV010000152.1 coordinate 32,890, forward strand.
ATTTGGCCATTTCACAATTTAAATAGAGACTTAAGAATGATTATATGATTTATTTGAAAGAAGATAAAGAGCTGTGGCTGGGTTTAGTGATGAAATATCAGTATATTGAGAAAGTTAAAGTGCAAATAGATAACCTTGTTTTTTTTTTTGATTGAAGAATATAATATAGATGGTCAGAAAATAAAATTTATTAACAGTATTTTAAAAAAAGTTAAAAATAATGTCTTAAGTAATAATGTATACTATAAGATATATTCTTCATGTGCTATATATACTCTTCATATTTTTGCAAATATAAAGTTACATAAAAAAGGTAATTCTTTGAAAATTTATGATTGATTTTGGTGGTCCATTTATAGATCAGACTTCTAAATATATTGGTAAGCTGTTGAGATTTTAGAATTTGGAAAAATGCTATTGCTTCATCTTTTGACTTTGAAGTTATAATTACAAATGTAGTGATTAATGAGAATGATGTTATTGCTTCATTAGATGTGACAAAAATGTATAGTTTCAGTGGTAAAAGGAATTCCATAAGAATAATTGAACGTATTAAAAAGTAATGGTATTTGCAAATATGTGGTAAAACTTAATATTGATTCTTTAAAATTTTTTGATGATAACATTGTGGCTTCTTTTGAAGGAGGATATTATAAAATGTCTAAAGGTTGGCCTGTGGGTCTTCCTGCTGTTGCACAAATTTGCAATTTTGTTTTGTCTACCTATGAGAGTAGTATTTTAAATATGCATTTTTAAAAGAGATTAAAATATACAAAAGGTATGTGATGTTTTTGTTTATGCAAATAGTAATACTATAAATTTGCTTGTAGAGAAGATAAATAATTTGAATGGCTTGTAATGGACTGTTGAAAAGGAACAGGACAAAAGTAATTGGATTTAAATATTACAAGAGATAATGGTATGTTAAGTTATAAATTAATAATCCATTGCAAAAAAGGGTATATATAAATTGTAAATCAAAAGTACCAATTATGCATAAGATAGTAAGTTTTAGATCTTTTTTGTTTTGTAATGAAAAATTATGTCACTACCAGTGGGATAAATGAAAAAAATATTGAGATATTTGCCAAGGAATTGCTTAGTTATAAGATTGAACATATTAACAATACTTTATGTCAATTTAAAAAGTTATAATGGTTTAAAAAAGTTGAAGATTGATAGTAAAAAAAATGGATATCTTTTTCATATATTTCAAATGCTCAAGTGAAATTTTTTAAGGATATATATATATAAGAAGATGTTTAATGCTTTATTTTGTGTTACAAATAATGTTAATAAATTAGTGAATAATTCTAAAAATGTTATACATGTCAAGCAGAAAAGTAATGTTGTGTATCAAATATTTTTGTGGATGTATGTTATCATATATAGGTGAGTCAATTTTCAGTATTGAAAAAAGATTAAAGGAGCACGAATTGTTATACAAGCATATAAAAGTAAAAATAATAATGATTTAATGACTACTTCAGTTTTCTTGGTTCATGTAAATATAAATTTAAGTTTCATATTGGAAGTGTTAAGATTCTTCATGAAGTAAGAAATCATAATAAAAGAAAAATTAAGGAGGCAATTTTAATAACCAGAAATAAAATTAATATAATTAATAGACAAGCTGCTAACATTAAAATTCAGGATTCATGGTATTTGAGTTGATGACGTTTGCTTCCATTTTGGTTTTCTGAATTTAATGGCAGTTGAAGCAGGTTAAGAGCTTATTTGAAAATACTTTTGCAAATTGAAAAACTATATAATAGCTAATTACTGTTATATATATATATATATATATATATATATATATATATATATATATATATATATATATATATATATATATATATACACTTTTTCTAACCATGCACCTGGTGTTTATATGAAATATAACTTAAGTTTAATATATTCTTTAAAACATATGATTAAAGCCATATATTAAATGCAAATGACTCCCAAAAAACATTTCTGGCAAAACCTGCTGGCATCATTTGGCTCAGACTTTTATCCAGCTATGTCATCATAGTTTACTATTTATCCCTAGGAAATATTTATAATGTAATTAATAAGTGTGATTCCACTTAAATGCATTCATTTTGACATTATTATTTAGAGTAATTATTAATGATTATTTCCAAATTATTTTTGTTAGTTTGTGAATTATTTAATTTCCTTTCAGATATAAGTGATATAATCAAAATGAATATATAGGAGTGGAGTTGTGGTTGTAAATTATATTACAGATGTTTTCTATGATAAATACTAAATTATGATAATGTAACATATATGTGTGGAAAGATTTGGACAAACTGATGATAACAGGTTTTGCCAGAAATGCATTTTGGGGATAATTTGCTTTTTTTAAATGCCTTTATCAAAAGAGTTTTAAAGAGTGTATTAAATCTAGAAGTTTCATTACATAAACATCACATGATCACAATTTCTTATGCTTTCTCTTAACTGTTATTAAAACAGGCAAAACTCTCTATACATATTGCCACTTAGTTCAAGCCACAGTAATCAATGGATGCCAGAAGGCTTGTGCAGAAAATCCCATCTAGTGCCTACTCATCCAATATCCCCAGACTGATTTCTGGCTTGTAGCCTTCGTCAATACCCTCATACTAGTTTCTGGCTTGTGGCCTTCATAAGTGAGGAGCTAGAGCGCCCTAGATAGCAATTTTATGCACAACCCTTCTGGTATCCATTGATTACTCTTGGCTTGCACTGAGTGGCAATATGTATAGAGAGTTTTGCCTGTTTTAATAACAGTTAAGAGCAAGCATAAGAAATAGTGATCATGTGATATTTATTGGCTTAAAACCCAATCCTGCCTAATAGGATAATGATGGCTATGGTTATTAAAGAACCAAAGACACCAAAATGTGTAGATACTGAACTGAGTTCAGACTTATATGACTATATAAGCTGATGAGCTTGGATTGAAAATAGTATAATGTTTTCAATTTAAGTCTCATAGTTTAGTAGTTAAGTAGAGATAAAAGGTGGCTGCTAGAGGGTTGCATTAGATCCTAAGATCTAGGTGCAGTATTCTCAGATCCAAGGCTCCTCACTGACAAAGGCTACAATCCAGAAACTAGTCTGGAGACATTGGATGAGTAGGCACTAGATGGGGATTTTATACACATGCCTTCTGGAATCCATTGATTACTTTGGCTTGCACTGAGTGGCAATACATATAGAGAGTTTGGCCTGTTTTAAGTTTCATTACATATTATATATTTTTTTCCACACGAATGTTTGTATGCATTCAATTTTAATCAGCTTGGAATCCATTATAAGTAAACGACTATCTTCTTGTTCTCAGATATAAAGTAAAACAAGGCTGCAAAACTTTTTAAACTCTTACCATGTGTTATTGACAAAAGAAGAGTTTGATTATAAGTCTTTTTTGTCACTGTTTCTCTATAAAGAATTGTTAGAGAGACCTTTACACACAGTTTTTTTTTTAATTTTTAAATGAAAAAATTTTCAGAGATAAAAAATATGTGAAGTCTAAAGAAATAAAATCTGTGTGGTCAAATTTTCATTATAAGTAAGATAAAATTATTTTAGAACTTTTACCATTATTCTTTTAATAAGTGGAATCTTAAAAAAAAAAATGAAAATATAAAGACTACTTTCCTGAGACATAAAACAATCATCAATTAAATTTTACAAATACATTCTGGAAAAGGCGGAAAATTGAAATAAAAAATAAAAAGAGAATTGTTAAAAGTTAGAGAAATTTCAAAATCGATTGTTATAATACAAGAAGAAATATCAAGCAGATAAGAGTGAAACAATAATCAAAGTAAGATATTATAAAAAAGATTGATTTACTCAAAATATTACAAAATTAAATATTGTATAAAAAGCTCTATGTACAGTGTTCTCAGATCCAGGGTTTATCACTGATGAAAGTCACAAGCTAGAAACTAATCTGGGGATGTTGGATGAGTGGGCATTCGTTAGGGATTTTATGCACAAACGTTCCTGCACCCATTGATTATGAAGGCTTGCACTTCATGACATGACTATATGGAGAGTTTGGTACTCTTATTAACAGCATGTGTAAGCATGAGAAATGGTGATCATATAATGAAAATGTAAATTTGTAATTTTAAAGGAATACATTATGATGATATCCAATACTAATGCAGAAAAAATATTTTAAAAAATTAGTTAGAATATAATGCATTATATAAAAATTAAAAAAAAACTAAATTGTTGTTTTGTAAAAAATTCTAAAAAGATGAAAATGACACAAATTTTATTTTGCAAAAAAAATAAAATAAAATAAAAAACGGATGGTTACTGTATTTATTTTAAAACATATAACTTCAGTTTTAGTGAATATTATAAATACTTCATCTTATAACCCAATGTAGTGAAGTTGCTAAGTAACATTCATGGATGTTGATCCAAATCTGTCACTCCTTACTTAAATTTCTTATGAATTCCCGAACATCAAACCATTTGAAAATATCTCAAATAAATTTTTAGTCATCTCATATATTTTTTTATTTGTTTAACTTTTATTTAATTAATATTCTAATAACTAAATTTGTTATGTACCTTTCCTATATTTGTAGTTTATCAATCTTTTTTATAACTTTTATTGCCTCACTTTCATAGGCCTTTTTTCCCCTATTCTATTACATATTAGTTAATACTAGTTTATTTAAAAAAATTTTAACTCCTAAAATTTTTCTCTTAACTTTTTATTTCTCAATTTACCTTTTTTATCTGCATTAAAGTAGTAGAAAAAAGTCTTTTTTCTTTCTTTCTACTGTATCTTTGTAATAAATTGGAGTCTTGATTATTGTAGCTTTTAAATTTTTCTGAATAATTTCTAATTTTTATTTAAATTTATCAATTAACCTTTATATTTATTGAGAAGTAATACAGAAATATACTTTAATTATAAGTGAAGCAAAATATTCCCACTTTCTTGACAATGAGAATTATGTGTGGAAAGCAATAAAACTCACAGAAAAATAACTATATAAATTTATATGAATAATATTCAAACAACACAGCTAATAATAAAAATTTAAAGTACAGTAGAACTATGGTATCTGCTATTGTTTGAAGCTTCTCTCATCTATATTATATATTGCATATAATAGCTCACTGCTGACAAGTTTTGATTACAATACTATAAGTATTGCTTAGTGTACTGTACAGTAATTTTCAACATGCACACATATAATACAGTTTTTATGCTATAGTATACATATATAAATTAAGATTATAACAACATTTTAAAAAAAGATATATATTTACATAACTATGTGCATTTATTTAAATCATAATAATAATAATAAACCTTACTATAACTCAGAGTTTTTTTTATTATGTAGTCAGATAATTTTTATTCTATTTTTGGGAATGTGAAGATTTTTGGATTTGTAAATAACTCTCAGTTTTATCATATAACTTGCAGCATTGCCACACAGCATCAAAGTTAATCTATGTTTCTATATTGTAAAGCTTTTTGCGTACTTTCCATTTTGTTCTATTAGGTATTGTTCAACAGGAAAAACTCTCCATACAGTAGTAGTGCCACTCAGTACAATCCAAAGTAATCAATAGATGCCAGAAGGCTTGTGCATAAAATCCCTATCTAGTGCCTACTCATCCAATATCCCCAGATTAGTTTCTAGCTTGTGGCCTTCATCAGTGAGGAGCCTTGAATCTGAGAGCACTACACCTAGATCTTAGGTTCTAATGCAACCCTCCAGCAGCAACCTTTAATCTCTACTTAAGTAGAAAACTATGAGAATAAAATTGAAAACAATAATATTTTCAATCCAAGCTCATTAGCTTATATAGTCATATAAAAAATGATGATCATGTGATGTTTAGATATTTTTTCTTGGAACAAATCATATTTTATCACAATTAAATATCTGTTTCAATCAATATTTTTTCATCAGTAAAATTTTAAATTCTAATAAACACACAGCAGCAACTTCATTATAGACAGATACAACGTCACTGGTTATTTTAATATTTTAAGGCCTCAACTATTTAAGAATCTATATAACTATTTCTTGCTTGCATTGGGTGGCTTGGAATTAAGTGTTCAGGATTCATGGCTAAATTCCTCATAAAACATAAGGCTTTCCGACATAATATAAGACTTTAACTGGAATATTATATCACCAAACTATATATTTAAGGCTTTTTCCATTTAAATCAAAAAAAAAAAATTCCTTGCTTTGGTTACAACTTTAACTATTTCAAGAGCACAAATGATAGTAAATGACTTTGCTTCTCTCTTTTTATAATTTCTAAGATTGATGACTTATTCTTTTGAAACATACTATCTACTTCAGAATATAATTTATCTTTTTTTATTAAATCAATAATTTGTATTTTCTCATTTAATAAAAATACTTTACCATTTTTATTTGATTTACCATTCACTGAACTTACAAAACATTTTACTAAAGATATTATTGGACTTTCAAGTGCTTGGATGTTGTGGTAAGGAAAGTTTAAAATTTACATATTTTAGATTAAGTTTAAAACTTTCAAAACCTATTTATGGTCTTATATAAAACTTCTTCACACACAAAAAAATGAAAATATTCTGTATAAGTACTTAATTGTACTGAAATTGCATTTGAGATTGGCACTGTACTGTGATTCATAAACTTTAATGTTATACTCTTATTCTTCTCCTTTACTTCCTTTGCATTTTTTCATATATTCATGTATATTGCTTATACTAACTCCTCTCATATACACTTTAATGCAAAAAAAAAAATTAAAATAAAACTTCTTTATTTTCCTGACAGTTTCAGCTGTCCAGCAGCCTTCATCAGAGCTTTCTCAATTTTTTTTTGCATTAAAGTGTATATGAGAGAAGTTATTATAAGCAATATATATGAAAATTTAATGTTAGTAAATTTTAATGTTTTTATTATTTGTTTGTTTTAATATTTTATGAATAACTATAGTTGAAGTTATATATATATATATTAATTAATACAGCCTATATTATAGTTTCAGCTTAATAATATCTTCAGTTTCTGTTAAAATTATATTCTTCAAGCATCTTTTAAAACTAGAAATAGGTAATGATAATGTGATCCAACCCAAATTGTGTTATTACAATATATAAATAACAGATAAGATATAGTCTCTGTTTTAAGTTATTAGATTTTCACAAATATGCTGTATCAATTATGCGTAATGAGAGAAATGTCAGATAGCATAAGAGGGGACATGTAATATGTCCTAACATCTGTTTAGATAACATTGATTTATGGAATAAATACTATATCTCAAAAACATCATTCACTGTATTCAATCTTCTTCTGCCTGATAAAATATATAATGTATGGTTCTGTAGAATGTAAAATGAAAAGAGCACATCTCTTCTTGATCCTCTCCATATCATAAGTACAAAGGATAAAATATCTTGATAGAAATTAGACGTAATATACTGGACTATTTCCATCATCTATGAGAGAATTTTGAATGTATAGAACATTGTAAACTTTATTTAACCTTTCCAAATACAAACAACTTGTTAGTAATACCACATAAATAGACAGCACAGGTTAGTAATTACACAACATTTTGAGTAGTATTATTCTCCACTCTTCTTTAGGTGTTGCTGGCCTATATGCACAGTGACAATATTCGCTAAGAAGTTGAACTCACACCTTTAGATTCTTGAATATTGAATTTAAGGCAAATGCAAGAATCAACTGAGCTATTCTGTCAAAGAAAGATTTGTAAATCAGTAATAAGATATTAATTGGAAGAAATTTAAATAAATAATACAATAGATAATTGTATCTATTTAAACACAGCAAAGGACATTGATATGACTTTTCCATGACAAACAATGACACACAAAAGTAAAGATTTTCCTCAGAAAATTGAATATTATCACAGATACAATTATTGTCATAACATTATAATATTGAGCAGTTAAAGTATTATGCAAGTTGTGCATAATACTAAAAGCCCACGTTAATCTGAATTGATCAGATAAGTGTGAATAGAATGATTGTAAAAACAAAAAATAAAATTGTAATATGATATGAACCATTTAACTTTATGGAGAAAGGAGGAACTCTCATATTTCAATACATTTTTTTTCAAGATGTTTATTAAATATTGAATTTACATGGTTATATTTATAGAAAATATCTCTTTTGATTTACAATGTACAACTACAATAATAACATATTACTGTCCATATTAATTTCACAAAATTGATGATGGATAATACTGAAAAGCAAAAGTTAGCAATACTCCGTGTAGCTCCATACAGTCACAGACATTAATGTCATGATTACAAGTTGACTATAGTCATAAATCACTATGGACTTGAAAGCCCAAGAAGCAAATTATTTTTTGATTAAACTCAGATCCCAATAATTGAGTTGCTCAAAGCCTTGGAAGCTAAACCTGAAATCATCCATAAACAAATCTGTGCATTTGTTGTCTGTGGCTGGAGTCAGTGACACACCCAGTGTCCTGACTCCAGCCTGAAACACAGTGGACCAACTAGAACTTTTAGGAAAATTTGCATGCTGTAGTGTTCCTTCTACTAACAATTCACCCCTGATTAAGATACCTAAATAATTTTGTTGTAATTGACAATCAATATCTTCATCTTGTATTTTGCAATTAATTACGATACAGAACCAAACTTCAGATCGGTTCTGCCCCCATCTTCTTTTATACTTATCATTAACAAATAGGTGCCTATCATCTTCAAAGTAAGCAAAGAGATGTGGTTCACTTTGATAATCAGAACTTGTGGTTTCTAGATCTGATTCACTTTTATCATCAGAACTTGTGATTTGTGGATTCTGAATGTTTGTTAGCTGCTGATATTCATTGCACTTCTTGATAGAAGTTAAGGATGGAAGCATAAAATCAATCAGTTGTATATTTCAATATGTTTTAAACTCTCCAAAGTTTATTATTACAATTTTGACCTACTTTGAATGTTTGAATAATAAAAATAATACAACCATAGCCAAAAATAATAAAACAATAATTTGTCTTCTTTCTCTAATAATATGCCAATAATAATCTTTGTTCTACAGATTATGCAATATTTGAACACATAAATGGCAAACTGATTTCAACAATTCCAATTCAATGGGAGACTATTCAGAAACATGTAGCTCCATCTACCATTGTCCCATGTCATTGAACTGCAAAGGTGATATCTTAATTATTAATAGATACATCACACTTCAAGAGACTAATACAAAAAAAAATCATTAAATTTTATGAATATTTTTCTGATAATATTTTAACTGAAACTATAATACTTCATTTTTAATTAACAATGATTTTAAAGCTAATATGTTCTGAAATAGAAAACAACAATAACAGGGTTTTAAAGTTATTGTATTGCGTCATGTATTATGTCCATGTGACTTTTCGAATATATATAACTGATTCAATATTTATAAGGCATTATAAATTCTTTCAGAAATCATTAAGTGACTCTTTTATTCAAGATATTTGACACCTCTTCCTCTCTTCTCGAATTCCTTAATTTATATATTTTTTAAATTATACTTATCCTATGCAATTTTTATAATTCTTTATTTAATTCTCCTATAATAGTTTTGGTTGTTGAGCATTCTACTTCAGATCTCTTTTATTTTTAAATATTATTAAGAGATTTGCGGAATATTGTAAGACAGTTACAATTGTTACAGAAAAATTAAATAAACCATTGTGAAAAATATGTAGGAGTGCAATTTTTCAAAGACTTCTAAGTCATTATACTTCAGCTGTATTTTTGTATAAATAATACACCATATGATCAGTTTAGCACTAGCATGAGAACATAGCATAAGAATTGAGCTCAACTAATCCAAGCAAGTTCCCTTTCAGTTTTATGTACTGGGAATCAATTCAAAAACTTTTACTTGACAGTGCCAATATTTACGTTAAGTTTGTGTTATTATCTTGTTAATTTTGAATTTTTTATCAAATACATTAATCTAGATCAGTTTTTATTCCATATTCTTCAAACAATTATCACTATATATAAACAGGCAAAACTCTCCATACAGTAGTGCTACTCAGTGCATGTCAGAGTAATCAGTGGATGCCAGAAGGCTTATGCATAAAATCCCTATCTAGTATCTACTCATCCAATATCCCCAGACTAGTTTCTAGCTTGTGGCTTTCATCAGTGAGGAGCCTTGCATTGAAAATATTGGGTTTTCAATTTTAGACTCATAGTTTTATAGTTAAGTAGAGATAAAAGGTAGCTGCTGGAGGGTTGCATTAGATCCTAGATCTAGGTGCAGAGATCTCAGATCTAAAGCTCCTCACTGATGAAAGCCACAAGCGAGAAACTAATCTGGTGATATTGGATGAGTAGGCACTAGATAGAGAGTTTATGCACAAGCCTTCTGGCATCCATTGATTACTCTGGATTGCACTGAGTGGCACTACAGTATGGAGAGTTTGCCTATTTTAATAACAGTTATGAGCAAGCATAAGAAATGGTGATCACGTGATGTTTTAGTAGTTTATATATAAACAATAGAATAATCAACTTTCCAAATCCTTATTAATATCAATGCATTCACCTTTTTGATAGATTCACTAGCAAATGTAAAATAATCATTTCTGTCTACTTTTCCAGTTGTTATAACAATGGAAATCTGATAATTAATATTGTTTAGAGTGAACCCCAAATTAAAACGAGATGCAAACCTCCTTTACTATGACTAAAATATTAAACTTCACAAGACACTTTCTACTCATTTAAAAATACCGTTACGAATTAATGACTAATGTTTTTCTGTATTAATGTGATTGTACTTAATACTGGCATTTATTTTTATTGTTAGAAATGTTCTAATTATTTTTTTATCTGCTTCAGAAATGAAATAAAAGAATCGTAGATTTTGATGCATCTACTGAATAAAAAAATTTCCATTGGCTGAACAAAAAAATGTTTTTTTCATTGGTTATTTTTTGTATCCATTTGAACCCTATTCTATAAGCTGTATTTAATAAGAAAATGTTTTTTATAATATGTAATATTGACACATTTATAGGTTTTCAATATTCTGCCAAATGTTTATTAAATGATCACCATATAAAGTTCTTAATGACATTTATGAATAGTACACTCGTATTTACTTTAGTTAATGCTGAAATTTCTCAAAATTAATATTTATTAGGATAAATATTTTACTAATACGATATATAATAAACACCAATAAAGATTCTGAATGATAGCGTACACTTACTGTGTCTTTATTAATAGTTTATTTTATATGTTAGTGAGAGAATAATTTCTATGGAATCTTTACTATTGTAAATATTTAAACAAACAAAAAATAAATAAAATTGCGTAAATGTAATTTTTAACGAAGAATTTTGATAATGTCTTTAAATAATAATAATAAAAAACTTTTACACCATAAATCAATAAATAAAACTATTAATTGTCTCTTTTTCTATTAATAAGCATTGATTATAAACGATTGATTAATGCTTATGTGTAGAGATTTAGATTTTTTTGAAAATAAGTAAATTGACTTTCTTTACTTTAATTAAATACTTTTAGATGTCAAGAGATGTTTATCTGTGAATCAATAAAGATGACTATTGGTTTTTGTTTAAAAGTATTCAATTAATGATATATACAACAATATATTTTATGTGAGGAATAAGTTTATAAAAATATTACCAAACATTTTATATGAAGAGTAAAACAAAGGTTGAAGCCGTAGAAAATATATAAATGATGAATAAATAAACGAATAATAAATAAGTAATAAATAGGGCTGAAATAATATGTTTAATGATCTGCTAAATCAAGTTTCGACATGATTGGTAGAGAGTGACAGTGTTTCCGATTATAAAAGATTGAACTGGCGGGCATGTGCGATGCGTTGCAATATAGCTTTTTCTCTCTTGGAGTCAGGAATCTCTTAGAAAAACCTGTTAGCCACCTTCCTTTTCCTTTCCATACATCACCCTGTTTTACCCATATTCTTCTCTATTCTGATCCATCCCATTTACACAACATTATCTTTGTCCACTCTATGGACTTTATATCTAAATTCCCCTTATCTTTTTCCAAACCCAGCATAAAAACCAATAACCCACTTTCTGTATAATCAGTTTGTTTATAGTTATTCTCCCACAACTTCATTATTTGCACGCTTTCTGCTTGTAAGCATTTACATTTAATTAACAGATACCGAACATTTTCTATGCCTTCCTTACCTAACTTGCAGACTAAATCACACACATTTCTCCATTTATGTGTATATTCTCTTGTTGCTAATGATCCTGTTGAGCCTTAAACAGTAAACTACTTTCCTTGCTATTATCGTAAATTAACTGGTACCCAATATTCTGTTTACTTCTATATATATTTAAACTCTTTTTACTCTCTATATTAGTTCTCCATCTCGTCAACTCTCTATTTTTTTATTAAGGCATCTTTTTTCTATCCCATTCCTTGTCATTATAATACTCAACAATTCTCCCAACACAATCATACCATCTTTTGTATAAGTAACTGACATAAATTCTTTATCCACATCTTCTGCATATCATACTACCTCTCTCACCCATCATGTTGCCTGTCCTTTACTCATAACCCAATTAAATACTATTTTGGCTATTCTCTGATTATCCATAAATTACATTTACCAAACATTTTCATTTTGCTTTTTGCATCTCTCATGTAAAAACTTGATTATCCCATTTCTCCTTGAATTGCATCCTTTGCTGATCACATACCTGCATCTAATGCATGTCTACCTATTTCTCTTTGGATTTTTTCTAAATAATCTAACACCCATTTACTAACATCTAATGCATCATTATCATAAGTTAACCCTGCTATTTCCACTCCTTCCATGCAATTTTAGCTACATCATATTTATTATAAGTAAACACTGTTAATTTCTTTATGAATCCCTTTCTTTTCTTCACTTCATTTGTCATTTTTTTCTCTCATTCATTCAAGCAATTTTTCTGATTACTTAAGATAATTACCAAATAGTTATATCTATTCACTATATCCTCCAACTTTCTCTTCTCTTTCCTCAGCATTTATCATCATTACTTTTGATTTTACTTCACTAAATTTAATCACCATCATGTGTAATAGGTTGGTTATTAAGCATCACCTATGTTTCAGAATTGAATACCTAGTGTTTGTTAAGGTAACACTATTGGCTCATCTGTTTATTCTATATGTGGAATTAATTATATGACAAGCCTCTTTGATTTTACATTTTCTATGATTACTTTGGAGGAAAAAATCTTGGCAGAAGCAGGTTTTAAAAAGTGACCGCTATTTCACAAGCACTGAACTATATGATGGATTTATTTTAGCTCTGTCATATAGATAAATTTGTTGGGATATCCTGGATTTCAAGTTGCCATGAGTCTCGCCAAAGTTAAGGGCTATTACAGGCGAGATAGGCTATGGAATAAACTAGTTGAGCTTTGCCATCACTGTTAGGTGGGGCCTTAGAATTATTGATTAGTGTCCTGAAGGAAAGGGGGCATCAAAAACTGATATTACAGTGCCAAAAGATGGAGGTTAATTTTGTGTGGATGTTAGTGATAAAAGGTATATTGATCCACTCCCTGTCGAAAGTTGACTTAGCTGATCATTAAACATATTATTTTAAACAGTTATTATTTATTCATCTTTTATCATATGATGATTGAATGTTATCCAATCCTTTTATAACAAAGAATCACTTTTCCAAACAGCTTATATTTAATATCTTAATTCTTCAACAACTGGTTTTTATTTATTACATGAATAAGAATATAACTTCAATGAAATAGGAAAACAATTTTCATGTAATATAGCGAATAGTTGGAGAAGTAGAAATGATAGCCTAAATAAATGCTAAATAATTAATTTTTTATTTAAATCAAAGCACATAATATCAAATAAATATTGCAGTTCTAAGCCACGTGATAATGTACCACCGATTACAACTTAAAAAATAACTTTTATGGAGAATACATTCAATAGAGCTAAAAAAAAATTCATAACTTCTTTTGCAAAAAATTCAGAGCTTTAAGATATAAATGATGTAAAATAAAGATAATATCGTCATCATTAAAAGAATTAATTGTTTAAAATGAATATGGATTGGACATGTTTCTAGAAGACATAAATATAGATAATTAAAATCATCAACTGAATTCCAAAAGTCTAAGACAATACAGAAAATGGATAGATGTGATATAATTTGCTTGATGTAGGGAAGCTATGAATTAGAGAAACTGGCTTAAATTTGGAGAAATGACTATCAAAATTTTTTTAATGCAATAAGTGAATACGTTCAAAGATTGATTATATTTAATTATTGAGATAAGTTGTAATGCCTGTAATAAATCTTTATTTCTATACGATTTAAATTCCATGACACTAAAATACATATGAACAAAAGCTTTGTTCTAAACCTAGTTTTATTTTTCTGGACTAATCATCACAGAAAAGTCAAGGTTTGTGAATGCCAAATCTAAAGTGAATTAATGATTATTAATTTTCATTAGTAAAATACTTTAATGTAAATTTTATAAAAAAGCCTTTGAATATGATTATAATTATTTGGATTTACAAACATTTTTATTTTTGTAAGCAATTGAAGTTTACTTTGTATTTGACACTTGTGTGTGACAGAGACAAATTATCAACACTTGTCCTATGCAATTTAGCACAGTAATTAAATGATGATCCAAAGAGGGAGATTTTCTGTATTGTCTGTTGGAAAAAGTAAAAGTGTCAGTTTGATAAATTGAATAGAATTTTTGCATATTGGATTATCCAATTTTATAGATCTTTGCGAGCAATAATTGATAGATGATGTGCTGGAGCCAGTCTTATCAAAATTGGTCATTATAGAGATATAACATTAAAAGGTGAGTTAGTACAAAGACAAAAAACCTGCTTAAATGAATGTATAAATATGAAGCTCTTCCTTTTGCCCATTCCATAAACTGTATAAACTTTCTTTGCATTCTCACTTTAAACTAATACAAAATATATCAGATATATCCAAGTTTTCCTATAGGATTTTTCTGTAGAAAAATGTGTTTCAGTAATAGTTAATCTATGTGTTATATAAAAATTTAATAATGGTGGACTATTTTCACTCACAAAACCAGAATTTGCAATAAATATCTCACAGTTGCATTAGAAGCTGATGGTACAGAACTATAGAATTCTCTAAGGAGTGCATTAAAATGGTAATAATTGTATAATTAGTTGCATGAAAGGAACACTATAACTTTTCACTTAATTATTGCTTTCCGATAATTTCTTGAAAATCACGATTTCTATATAATTCCAAGACTACATTTTCTAAGAAATGATCGTTTGCAATATAAAAAAATGGTATTAATAATTAGAAAGTTGAATTCAAAATGTAAGGATTTTAATAATAAAAAAATGCCTCAAAAGCTCATACATTGAAGTAGAACTGAGCTCCGGAGTTCAGCACTCTTTCATTGCACTAAACTACTCGGGACAAAGACTTTAAGAAAATTAAATTTAGTGGGATTTTCCAATAATTCAATTCAAATACATAATTATATCAAATCAAATGTTTATATCTATTTGATAACCCAAGCTTGTATTTAAATAGAAACAAATGCAATACAATATTGCTTACATTTGAAATCAACAAATTAAATTACTGGACGTTGGCAAGTGAGAGATACCTAATTTTAAGAAATATACATATTTCTCTGAATTCTCAGCATTAAGATATGAAATTATTAAATACAAAAAGAAAAAATACATTTAACAATTATATCAATAAGAACATTTTTGCTTTATGAATTCTAGTGAAATTTGCTATACATTTGAGCATACATATTTTTCAGGTGATTTACTTTCCATCACCCGACCAATTTTTGCTTAGAGTTTTTAAGTAGGAGTTGAGATTCAAATCTGGAAACAATGCAGGTATACATATGCAGTCATATTAAATTTTTTATTTTATAAAACTAATAGTTTGAAAGTAAAAAAAAACTCCCAAGACTTTGAATTCAAACAATTTTCTCTAACCATCTGATAAACACGGATTATTCAAGTTTATAATTGACGGTAGTAAAATAGAAAAAAAAAGAAGAATTAAGCGGATTGGCATTTATATTAATATTCTCTATTAAAGTGGGGAAAACCCCCCCCGAATGTATTTTAAAAAGTTCTGGTTTAAATGTTATTATCCTAGCTTTAGACATTACTCTAAGTCAATGATAATAAAGTTAATAAAAATTAAAGTCAAACATATAATTGTTCGCAAACTTGTTTTAATTTAATTATTAACAGGTAACTTTTTTGGTCTTGAAGTTTCGTCCTAAGAATTAAACTGATGAAAATAAAATCGAATTAGGTAAAACCAATCAGTACGTTTTTACATATATATATATGCGTGTGCGATGCTCGTAAAGCATTTTGAAAATTTCTTGTATTCCAAAAACAAATAAATGTATAAATAATCAAGTTAAAATAAATTGGCTAAATCTTGGATTATTTTCATCATCTAGTATTAATTATTAAACTAGAAAATTATTTAAACTTTTCCAACTACATTCAACTATTAGTAATAGGACTGAATAGCATTATTCTCTTCTTTTCTTCAGATGTTTTTCTCCTAACCAGTGAAAGTGTTGGCATGGGAATTGAATTAGAGACTTTTAGAGTTATGAATACCGAATTTAATGTGATACTCTAATAATTTCGATTAAAGATTCCTAAAGTGTTGGGTCGCGCCAAATATTAAAACATGTAAATATTTTACATGTTTATTTTTTAAAAAAAGAAAATATTTTGATAATAAATGCAAATATAATTTTTAAGTATAAAAATAGAAAATTAACCCATAATTCGTATATATATCTCATTACGTATTTAGTAATTAAGAAATATATGTATATTAATTTTAAGTGTGTTCAATAAAAAAATTAAAAGTAATATAACTAATTTTTTATTCACCTCCCTTCTTTTTCTTTAAAATATGTATTACATTGGAGTGAGTGGATCCTGAAAAATTATCACTTTAAAAATGAGTCTCGACACCTACAAGATTTTGGGAAATCCTGATCTAGACTATTCTGTCAAAGGTAGGAGTCAGTAAAAATTTTACATACTTATCTATGAAGATCTTCCTGATTTTTCAACTTTTTCTAAGTTAAGTATATAAAATTTCTACTGTCTGTTGCTTTTGATATAATAAGCTATTAGCTAGAACACCATCTTTCTTCAATATTCATCAATTTAAAGATACCTGATTAAATCCCTTTGCTAAGGTTATTGGTCAGACCCGAAATATCTGAACAAGAGAGGTAAAAAATACCACTTAAAACATTGTGTCATATGCCAACGTGTGTTATTAGTAATAGTTGAATAGAATTGAAAAGTTTAAAGAAAGTTTGAACTTTTCTAAGAGACGACAATTAATGCTAGAAAATGAAAATAATTCAAGATATAATTATAAATAGTTTTATTTTGAACATTCTTATGAGAGTTTTAATTTATTAAGAAGAATATATGTAGTGTATAGGGTATATGAGTACAGACTTTCACCCCCCCCACTCTATCTCATAACACTGATACACTTGAACACATATATGTTGAAAAGATAAATAATCACCAATATACGTATTTCATGCTAAACCTTACCATCTATCTACAGATATATGCTATAAGTGCTCAGATATATATTAAGATAGCCAATCTTCATACTTTAATGGACAGGCTTCAATCTACTCCACACTCCAACTCTTCAACTGTCCATCCAATTGAAAATCTTATGATGAACGCTCAAAAGCCACCCTGAGGCTGAGATTCTTGTCATACCCATGTTGACCATAGGTCAATCTGACTCCTCTTGTATAGGACATAATCCATTTAATACATATACAAGGGATGGGCAGACATCTCTACTATATAATAACTGAAACACAAGCTTATTATATCCATGTATCTATATATGTAATATATAGGGTATATGAGCACAGACTTTCAGACCACCCACCATTCCCCACTCCATCTCATAACACTGATACACTTGAACACATATATGTTAAAAAGATAAATAATCACCAACATATGTTAAAAAGATAACTAATCACCAACATACGTATTTCATGCTAAACCAGCAATCATCAGTTGGTCCAGATTGCCATCTCTACACATATATGCTATAAGTGCTCAGATATATATTAAGATAGCCAATCTTCATACTTTAATGGATAGGCTTCAATCGTTTCAACATATATGTGTTCAAGCATATCAGAGTTATGAGATAGAGTGGAGAGTGATGGGTGGTGTGAAAGTCTGTGCTCATATACCCTATATATTACATATATAGATACAGATATATAATAAGCCTGTGTTTCAGTTGAGAAGAATATACTGTTTGATTTGAATAGTGGTAAAGAAAGAAGATAACAAGGAATAAAGTGAATGAATTTCATTATCATAATATTAAATGTGCATTTGAACGGCTTGAAAATAGAAATAATTATAAAGACATTTGTACAAAAATATTATTTACATAATTTTTTAGAGATCAATGTTAACTTAATAACACCAAATAATAACAATTCTCTGCATGATTTGGTGAAGCAATAGAAGACCTGACTTGGAACTAAGAGTTGATAAATTGCAACTCAAATTGTGTTTTGGTGCTTGAAGCCATATAATCTCCCACTAATAATAATAATAAATAGAGGAATCTGAAGGCAGGATTTTTCAGTATATGCATCCTCTACTCTATCTCAAGCAACCGATACACATGACCACCCACATGCAAAAAAGATAAATGATCCCCAATATACATCATATATAAGAAACATTCAGTATAAGCCAATTATATATATATTTCTTATAACACTTCTTTCATATACACTTCAATGCAAACAAATTTTCTTAAACTTCTTTATTTTCTTTACACTTTCGACTGTCCAGCAGTCTTCATTAGAGCTACAAGATTTGAATAATATAAATACATAACCATCATTTCACACACATATATATTATTTGAATACAAGTATAATTATATATATATACTTGGAGTTCAGATGGAATTATGGGGATTTGAACACAGACTTTCAAGCTTCCTTCAACTATCCCTTCTATCTCATACAACCGATATACATAACAATAATATATTGCCCTTGTCTTTTCTATCAAATATCTCTCAGTAACTTAAAGTTCAAAATAAGAAGGTACTAAAAGACCTATTAATAGTAATAAATTTTTATTATATCTATCTAAATACATTTTAATCTATATATTGTAACAAAATTATGATAGGCTCTTATGTAATAGCATAGAAGAATATTCATGGATTTGAGTTCCATAAGCTCATATCTCCCAATTTATGCCAACTTATAATGTATAAAATGAAAGGCCATACTTAAATAGCTTACAATTTACAATATTCAAATCATAACGACCTAAAATAAATGAAAGACTCTTATTCGACACTTATATAATGCGATTAGCAAATCATAATGAATTATTCTTCAAATCAATAAAGCCGTTATTAAACTCTAAATTATAGTTACCCTAATATGCATAATATTATTAATACTCTATTATGAGCAAATGGTAATATTAAAAGCTTAATATTTAAATTAAATATATAATCTACTTCGATGAGTTTTAAATCTGAGCAAAGTAAATCTTTCTATTTAAAGTAATTTAAATACCAGTTACAATATATGCAATTACCAGTTTTATAACATCATGAAATTAAGATCTTTCTAACTAAATAATAAGTTATTATAACATACATCCGACAAATAATAGTTAAAAGAATGCTCTGACATCCAATTATAATTGCCTTTACTTAACCTAAATAACTAATATGCTTATACTTTATAAACTATATATATAAATTTTTAATGACAAATATTTATTGAATATGACTGTTAAAATAATTATGATCTTCTAATTAGTTATTATAACATATAGCTATACCTAATTAATTATCTCATATTATATATATTGATACAGGTATATAATAAGCCTGTATTCCAATTATTACATAGTAGAAATGTCTGCCCATCCCTTGTATATTTGTTAAATTGATTAGATCGACATGAGTGTGATGAGAATCTCAGTCTCAGGGTGGCCTTTGAGTATTCCATGATCAGATTTTCAATTGGATGGACAAGTGAAGAGTTGGAGTGTGGAATGGATTGAAGCTTGTCCATTAAAGTATGAGGATTGTCAATCTGAATATATATCTGAGCACTTATTGCATATATGTGTAGAGATAATAATCTGGACCAATTGATGATTGTTGGTTTAGCATGAAATACGTATATTGGTGATTATTTATCTTTTCAACATATATGTGTTCAAGTGTATCAGTGTTATGAGATAGAGTGGAGAGTGGTGGGAGTATGAAAGTCTGTGCTCATATATATTGTCACATAAGATGTATACCCAGCTCAAAAGATATATTATAATTATACTAGAGAAAGTAAAACATAATAATATTTATACTTACCAATCTAATCGGACTTATAAAATATATGGTGTAAATCATTATTTAACTACTACATATTAAAATTTCATTAGCCAATAAGTTTGCATGATGTAAGTGAATACCTGTTTTATTGTTTTTTTTATCTTTACAAGAAATATTAAATCAGTTTTCATTCAAGAATAATTGAAATTATCTATCCTTCCGTTTTATGTAAACGGCTGCCATTAGATATAGGCAAAAGCTAAGTTAAGTGATTCTTAGAATCATTAGAGTAACATAAATCTTTAGATAATACTTTTAAATGAAGCCAAATTATTCTAAAAAGAATAGAGACACCTAGAAATCCTAATCTTATTGATAGAATAAAAAGAGTAAGCATTTGGACATCAAATCTCATTGAAAATAAAAATGCTAACAAAGATAGTTTTAAGAATTTCATCCTTGCATCAGATATTAATTATGTTAAACAAGTTTCCATGGCTGAAAACCAGTCAGAGAAGACAGAACACAGCCTAAGGAACATTATAAAGACAAAAATTAATCATAAAACTAAGGAAAAAAGAAATCCCAGTGTTAAATTGTTCATAGGAATAAAATTACGATATCGTCTGTCAAACCGGAAGTTGCCGAATATGGCAAATCAGTCCAGAGCGAATAAATTATTTTGAATTTTAATTCGATCTCAATTTTAGAATTAAACATTATAGATTAGGACTTAAGCTATCCACTGCACAAAAATCAAATTTCTCTGATGATCACAACAGAAGTTATTGGCCCAATTCCGGTGTGATTGGGGGACCACAAAAAATGAAAAAAATATTCAAATCAACATAGAATTACAAAACAATGATTTAAAGGCAAAATTAGTCCAAATGATGTTTTAGACCTAAACAGAGACATTGAAGCCACAAATGATTCATCCTCTTTTAATCACAATTATTGAGATTATTCCAAAGTTTAACAACAAACTTTCAGATTATACAACTGAATCCTTGATTACTAATCAAGACCCAGAATTCAAGCCAAAGAAGTAGAATCAAATTAGTATCAACAAATAAGAATCATAGTAAATCCTGAAGGTCTTTATAGTTGGGTAGGTTGAACAGATATTGTGAACATTTGCAGACATAGGAGGTTGGTAATGATTACAAACAGACTTTCAGCTCTATTGATCTCAGTGTGACATGTGATATGGACAAATGGTGTTTACTCATGGTGTGCAAGTAAATCTGGCTTGATTCCAGATTACACTGAATCAACTGTTGCATTGGTGGGCATGTATCTGCACTCTTCTTCTTTTCCTCATGTGAGTGGTCATGAGGGGCTTGGTTCATTTGTGGGGGTGGTTGTCCATCACTGCCAAGCCCAGGGATAGTTGCCAGGTGGGTGAGGGTCACTGCCCTCCATTGAATTTTGCCCTGAGAGGCTGCTGCAACACCTTGATGGATTGTTTATTAGGACAGTGTTGATTTGAGCTCATTATTATTTTTGTTTCCTTAGTTAACTTTAAAATTAGAGCATTTGTAAGGTGGTTGGTCTGCTTTGGGCCACTAACATATTTTGTAGCTTTGATGGAGTTTTTGCTGCAATAATTTTGCAGGCATGGGTCTGCGCTCCCCCTTTCTTCCACAGGGGTGGTGGCAGTCATTATGGGCGTGGTTTATTGATGCAGGCTGTTGACAATTTATTGCCGCTACCTGGAACACCTGCTGGGAGGGTACCTGGTCAAAGTCTCAGTGTCATTTTTGTTCTGGTCAGCTGCTGTGCCCTTGATAGGTTGGTTTTGGGCAGTGCAGATCTGTGCTCATTACTTGTTAGTTTTTCCCTAATTGGCTTTCCAATTTTGGGCAGGTAGACCATGTGGTCCCTGCACCTTTGGACTGTTAATTGAGAGAAAGAGGTATCTATAATGGACTTGACATGGCTCGGCTGCAGGTCAAGAGTTTATTATCCATGTATGGATACACATTAATCAAAATTATAGTAACCCTTTTATGGAAATAATTGTTATCGAGCATATGCACTTTATATAAACCTGGTCAATAATTGTTTTACCATGTAACATGAACACTTTGTAATCCTCAATGGGTGAGTGTACCGGAAATTTTTTGTAATCTTTTAACTAATAAAGGTTACTTTTGAGAATAAAAAAAAGACCCCTAGAGCAAGTTAGTTTGAAATGAATTAAAATCTTAACAATAAATATAAAAAATGACAAATAGACATTAAATGTTTGTGACACGCGCTCTAATTAAATATCATGAAATCTATTCTCCATCTAAATCAGTATTAATAAAGATAGGTGCTTACACAAGAAAAATTCACATATTTAATGCTTAATATATGATATATAAAATTTATGTGAAATGAAATTGTTGTGTGCGCGCGCATACACACACACTATTTAAAATATAAAAAAGCTAATGATAGTTCTATAATATTGACTATTTATTAGTCAGCATTCAGAACAGTTTATCCTTATTTGTTTAATAAAATTTATTTAAACTTCTTTGAATTAAAATCAAGATGCTATCTTTAGTGTTGATATAAATATATTAGACCATACGTAAAGATGAATTTTCATCTTTATTATTTAAAGCAGATTGCTTTGACAACAGCTTGAGATTGTTATTGATATTGTTTAAGTATTGATTGCTTTAATGTATCTACAGTATTTACCTATCTATAGTAAAATATAATAATAATGTTTCTTTATTCCTTCATCTTTTTTTCCTAATAAAATATTAATTGTTACAATACAATTCTTTCAGTTTCAATACTTATAATATGTATATCCAAAAGTAATTTGGAGTCAACGGATAAACATATTTCAAATCAATGTTTTAATCATTTAACATTTATGATATAAATTCAAATCTAAAGTAAGACTAATTTTCTTTTATTTCATACACATAAAAACAAAGAATTAATTAACTTAAAATATAGTAATCAATAATATTTATAAAATATTATACAACAGAATACATAAATAAACCACATACTTCCTCCTGCACGACCCTTCAAAGAAACACAATAGTTCCAATGCCAATTCTGTGAACTATAACAAAGTAAAAGGATCATAAACAGTTATCTAAGGCAATGCGTATTTGTTAAATTCCAACATTCTTGAAGTATTATTTTTTATCCTATGTTTATTAAACATTTGATATCGTAATGGCATAATGAATAAACAGATGCTGGTTTCTATTTACAACGATACACTCTAGAAATAAATTAGTTTAAATCAAATCCTATGTTAAAATACTTCATTGATATTATAAAATGATGTTTGTCAGTAGAAACATTTCTTATGTACATTAGTACGTTGTCAGCTTCGATGTTTCATTATTAAAATGTGCTGTTCACATATGACAATCTTTTTTTTTTTCAGTTGAAAAATATTAAGTTGACAAGTATTTGACAATCCAGTTAAGTTTCCTGGACAAATATAGTTATTTCTACTCCATCATTTTGTATTTTTCAAGCAAATACTTTTAAAATAAAAAAAAATATATAAAATGAACTTAAGTTTTTTTCTACGAAAATCAGTATGTTAGAGTGAATTTGAATGGTTCAGTCTTATTTATATCCTCTAACTTTTGACATCATTTTTGTCATCAAAAATTAAGGTTACACACTATATTCACTCTAATACCAAACACACCCTGTGGTGTATATTTAAAATCTCTTTATAACAACAACAACAACAACAACAACAATAATAATAATAATAATAATCATCATCATCATTACATATAAAAACATAATATCTGCACTTAAAAAAAAACAAATAATATTCTTTAATATAATACAAACCAATACAATTTACACTAGATTTTCACAATATTGCATTGGAAATATATACTTCATATATATTGTTCCAATAAAATATTACACATTGTATAAACATAACAACATACCTATCTAGGACATCAAATATCTATGTGCAGTGTTTATGATCTACTACTTATGAATGCAATAAATAAAATATATAGAACAATGAAACAATAATAACTTTATCAAAATTATTAATTTTATTATTTTCATATATATTTTAAATGAATAAAATAAATTTTTAAATTTATGTTGCAATGATAAAACATTTCTTGCTTTAACAATTTGTTGCCATAACAACCTATTTCAATACTCTTAGATGCATTTCCTATTAAAACTAATTAGAAAATAACAAAAAAAATTTTTTTTATACTTGACATTATACCAAATATTGAAATTACACCAAATTTTGATTGCCACAATATTCCCTTCATATCAATATTTTTTTTAATAACAACAATAACACTATTGCTATTTCTAATGTATATAGTGAACTGTTTCTACTCAAACATATACATGTTTATTCTTTTCTCTTCCCTTTTTAATATAATATTTAATAATTCAATCATCACAAATTATGAATACATTATCAGTATTCCTATCAAAATAAAATGAAAACTAGCTTATTCTTTCATTTACATTTCCTTTATATACCCATATTGTTTTATTTATTATATCTCTAATGACTACCATGCCAGAGATATCATAACTAATAAAGAATATTCTTATCTAATATTTTATCAACTATTTATGAAGTATAACTACATCTTTACATTCTTTCACTTTTCAGTACAACTTGCCAATCATAGTTGCTAAACTGTTGCCATAAATCTGAGATTAACTGTCTTATTCTATACTTCTTTCAGAAACCCTTTCCACCAATAATATAACTTTAAACATCATTATGTTCAAACAATATAATATCTCATCAGTAAGACCTCTTATATTAAAATCAATTAATTTAGCTTTCACACTATAATATTGAAAACATCAATAAATTCTTTCACATAATGCAATTTCCAATTGCTTTTCTAACATAGCATTTCTTTTAAAATTGTATCTACTTCTTAAATTTTAGAATGAGTTTGTGTTCCAGAGGTTTTAACTCTAGACCAAAATTATTCAACACTCCTATTAAAAAAGTTAAGACCAAACATTACTTCATAATACTTAACAGCTATAAGTCTCTATTATTCATAATATTTAAAGTACTATGCAATTATCCATGTACTTTCACATCATTATGTGATTTTAGAACATTTATACTTTTAGGATCATATTGCACTCTATAAACAACATAAGGAGCTATGAACATAAATATTAAAAATTATTTCCTTTTTTATTTCACTTTATGCTATTCATTCTCCATAAGGCTATATCCAAACTATATATTATTTAACTTTTTGGTGTTTCTTTTGCAACTTATTGTTTTCTTTATTCTCACATTAAACATAGATTTTAATATTAAACCATTATTCTTATCAAAAAACAATAAATTTGACTTCATTTGATAGATATTTTTGTTTACTACTGAAATAAATTTTAAATGTTTATACTTTCTTCCCATAAGTATTAAAAAATAAGATTGTAATCAAAATAAAAAGATTATACAACACCATTTCTCAAAAGATTCTTTTTATTTTACCAAATCAACATAATCTTTATTATTTGTCATTTAAAAAAAAAATCTGAATGAGTATTTATTTATTTCTCTTACATCATATGAAATATGTTTTAAAAGTTTAATTTTTTTCAATATTTATTGCAAAATTATGATAATTTTATACCTGTTACTATAATTAGATTAGTTACATAGAAAGTTATGCTTCTAAATAGCTTTAGGGCAGATTTGCGTTGTCCCTTAATATAACATTCTCTTTTTGGAAATAAAGTATTTCCATTCAAAATAAATTATTAATAATTTATATTCTGATTTCTAATAAATATTGTATAAAAATATCTAGAATTGTAATAAGTTGGCAAATAAACATGTTTTTGATTATTCAAACCATTTTCTACAAATAATATCATAAAAATTGTGATGTCAAAAACCTGTCATAATACAATAGAGAGACTTGTCAGGGTGAAGCAGAATTCTATTGTTTTGAGGAATTTTTTGATTTTATTGCCATTTATGGATTTTTTTTTAGAAATAAAATTTTATATTATAATGTATATAGGAAAATACACATATTGCAGTATTAAGCTTGTGGAAATTTTCACTAGGGGGCAAATTAATAAAAAAACAAAGTAACTCATATGAAAACTAAGTATGGTTAATTCCAATATCCAATATTTTTCACAATTAAGAAATGCTAATTAATGCATTCCGTTTTGCAAATGCCTTTGGCTTAAAATTGGCTTTATCTAAATTTCATTAAAAGTATCAAATAAAAAATTTCATATTTTTTTATTTTAACACATATAGTTACATTATTAGCAATTAAAATGCAAGTCTTTAGTGTTCAACTCAAAACATTAAAGCAATATTTATGAATTTTATCATACTTTACTATATATCACACTTAAGTTTCCAAATAAGTTACATTTATTTATGTTTAATTCAAAATAACAAAACGATTCTTATTAACTCATTATTCAGGTCATGGATCTTCAAGGATATAAAGCCATCCAAACATATAAGAGTATTAAACTAGGATTAAGCTTTCCTCTCACCATGTAATTTTTAACTATGCTCAGTATTCCCAAATGTAATAACAAGGAATGTTCTCTGTCTATACATGGTTTATTTTTAGGGTAGGTTTTATTTTGGGGGAAATATAGTATCTATCTATCTATCTATCTATCTATCTATCTATCTATCTATCTATCTATCTATCTATCTATCTATCTATCTATCTATCTATCTATCTATCTATCTATCTATCTATCTATCTATCTATCTATCTATCTATCTATCTATCTATCTACCTATCTACCTACCTACCTACCTACCTACCTACCTACCTACCTACCTACCTACCTATCTACCTATCTACCTATCTACCTATCTATCTACCTATCTATCTATCTATCTATCTATCTATCTATCTATCTATCTATCTATCTATCTATCTATCTATCTATCTATCTATCTATCTATCTATCTATCTATCTATCTATCTATCTATCTATCTACCTCCATCCCTTCCTCCCTAACTATCTGCCTATCTACCTCCATAATACCTATAATTGTCCCAGTTAATGAAGAAGAAAAAATAGTTGTTTTATTTTTCATCTTTCTGTAGTTTACAAATAGAATAAAAATTTATATTTGCTATTTATGTGATGTTTTATTAAGATTATGAGTGCTTATTTATATTTAAGTAAATATTTCTTATGTAATAAAAACAAAAAACAGATTTTCTCTTAATGCAAACAAACGTCCCGGATGTTAAGTCAGATATTATTAATTAAAAATTATAATAATCATTCATTAGTGTTTAAAATTTTTTAAAATAAATACTAACAAATAAGCATTGCTTATAAAACTTTAAAAAAAATTATTAATTTACATTGACAGGGAAAGAATGGAAATGTACAAAATCAGTTTAAAGTTGCGATAACAATGCAAATGTTATTAATATTGGACATTAAATAATTTAATGGTTTATAAATGTATTGCCAAATTTAATGTTATTTTATAATTTTTTCTTTTATTGTAAACAGTTGAATAAACCTGTTTTTGATACTAACAATCCAAATGTTTATTATTAAAAATATTATTAGTTTTATTTATTTTATATATCTAATTAAATTAATTTTACGAGCTATTTAAAATTTTTTACATTCTTAAAATTCATAGAGTTTGTGATGTAGATAAGCCCTAGTTTACACATCGCTATACACCCAATATTTTTTTTACCCATCATTATCCCGCCTATCTATCCACTACATATGTAAACATACACCCAAGAAAAGTGATAATTTACAAAAAAAGCTATAATTACCAAATGACGTTTTCAGAAGAAAAAAATGATTTGATAAATTTTCTTTCTTTGATTACTGAAGCGAAAAATTATTTTCACTTCATTTAATTAACTAGTATTGAATTCGTTTACTTTTTGTTTTGTTTCGAAATAAAGAAATAGTAAATAAACGTACATCTTTTTTAAATTTGTTTGTCTATTGATTTATTGTTGTAATTTCACACATAAACAATTATGTTTTTAAAAATGAGTTTCTTTTTTCATCCCTGTTTTTTTTTTTAAAAAATTAATGGCAGTAATGTTAAGAATGATAATAGTAATAAATTTTACTAGTTAATAAACTTAAGATTATATCAAATTTATATACTACTATTTCATTTGTTTTATTGCGTTGACTTTAATTAAACTTTGATTGAGATCAAAAAAGACTATAGTCAGTCGATAAATCGCTAACTAATTTAGAAGAAAAGTAATATTACTTTCGAGATTATACTAAGGTAACTTTCAAAGTTTTTCATTTATAAATAACAAATGTCTAGTCAAGCGTTGTTAGCTGAGAGGTCAGCGCGCCTTGAAAGCAAGGCAGTTGGTTGCAGACAGTTGTTGCGGGTTCGCCTCCGCCTCCCGGTCGATGCTATGACATATGAAGAAATAACAAATTTCTAATTTTAATAAAATAAAGTTTCTCAATAGAAAATTTGTTTGCTTAAAACTCCTGTTATTATTTTTCCATAGTTCTTTCCCCCCCAAATTTGGTATTGTTTAGTTTTATTTAAAGTAAAAAAAAAAAAAAAAAGGATTTTTCTAATGACTATTAAAGATGATTTGATATTAATTAATTCCATTTATTGATAATAGAAACTTACATTCTAATTTGGTAAAAAAAAAGGATATTTTTTTTAATTTGTGAATAATTTTGACCAATTCATTAGAAGTAAAAATTTCTAAATTGATTTACAGCTGAATAAAGTGGGGAAAAAAAATCTCATTTCGATCAATTTAATAAAATGTATTCAATCTACACTTGAGTGTTAGAATATCTCATGATTTCTTACAATCCAGCAAACATATAGTTGGCTTTTTTGCATATAAAATAAATGTTTTCACTAGAAAACTTTATTTCATGATTAAACCTTAATTAATAAAAATATGAATTCATTTTCAAGACTATTTTTAATTCAGTTTATTAATCGTGAACAATTATTTGATTTAAACCTTGTTGCAAAAATGCAGGGTATTTATGAACAGGCTAAACCATTCATTAATTAGTACTTTTAAAGCATCAGTATATAAATCCATTAGCTTTAAGTTAAGTAAAATTTCTGAATGTCTTGGGCAAAACCTTTTTCAGTTTCTACATTATATTAACCAGTCTGTGATGCATTTTTAAAAGGAATACCATTTTTTTCAATAGATTACATACTAAATCTTTAGTTTTGGATTATGCATTTGTGATAATCTAATGCTGACTGGATTCCAAGAGATTGTAAAAGACCCAGAATGTGATCACATGTGAGATGGATGGATGAAATAAGACAGTGTGCAGGAGTGATGTGGAGAAGAGAAGCTAAAGATCAGATAAAATGGTTTGAACTTGGAAAGACCTTTATTCTGCAGTGGATTGATAATAGTTAATGATGATGATGATGAGTGCTGACTGATTAATGTGCAATACCACCCTCCCCTTTTGGAAAACATATGGACATATCTTTAAAAATGAGTCTTTATTAATTTTTTGTGCCTTATTCATTTCATTTGCCTTATAGATTTAAATGTCTACAAGTCTTCTTAAAAACTGTAAAAAACAGTAGGATTGTAAGTACATACATTATATACATGTAACATTTTCATAAAAATTACAAAAATACATATCAATAAGATGTACACGTAAACATATTATACTGAACTATCCTTTTTGATGAGGAGAAAATTCTGAACAATTTACATTCATCATGCATTTAAATGCAACCCATACAAATCAACCCAAATTTATATCCAACTCATCTTTGGCTGACTGGATGATATTGGCATTAATGATAATGTTCAAATTGGTTAATCGATTATATTTCCTGCTCATCTTACATCAAAGTAATATTCAGAGAGTAAAGTAAAAATTTTGCATTTTGATAGGATATGTATATCTAAACCATCACTTTCAGTGCTAAAATTAATGCTTTTAGGAACCCTTCTCTGATAACACAATTATAATAATGGTATTATTCTTTTAACTGATCAGTGAAACATGTAGTTTTTCAGGTTGCGTGATAAAATATTCCTATTTAGGTTTGGAATTAGAGCAAGAAAACAGACAACTAGATTTGATAATAATATAAAAAAAGTAAAAAAAAAAAAATTACAATGATTAAAATATTTACAATTATTATAATCTACCTCTCTACAAATTCAACAAATATTAAAAAATAAAATATATAGAAAAAACTGGTTGTATTCATATCAGAGAAAGATGAGTTTAAATTAAACTAAATTTGGCCATACAAACTCAATATATGATTGATTAAAACAACTTTTATTCAGTTCTTATTACTAACTTTAATATATGTACAGATTAAAATGTAACATCAATAAATATTAATACTAAGAGAGAAAAACAAAATAAGTTTAAATATAATACTAAGAAAGATTAAAAATCAAAAAGAATAAGTATTAAAATATTTAATAATAATAACTTTTAAAGGCCTTTTATCTAGATAAAATTGAGTCTTACTTGAATATATTCAGAATTCTGATTTTGAATACCAATTGACTAGAATAGGTTTAAACCTTTAAGATATTTTCTATATAATAGTCACTGATTACACAAAATTCATTTCTTTATCAAGGTGATCTTCTTTACCATACTTTATTACTAACAAGAATAATAACAGTACATAAAGATTACATGTCTATTAAAAATATGTGTCTAAAAATCAGCTGGGTCAACAGGCAACTATTTATTCTCATTGCATCATTCATGAGTACTAGCAGAAACACACATCTCTTTCAACTGAGAGAAGGCTACACGTCTTCATGTTTCAACTAATGCACTAATAAGGGACTTAGTCTCTCATGATGAAGATTGGCCATAGTTTTCTTTTTATAATGTGTCAAAGCTTCAGCCGGGAAGCGAACCCCAGGACAACTGTTAAAATTGTCATGGGAAACTTTAATGCTAGAATTGATAAACAATTGAAAATGAAAGTGCTGTAGGTAATTCGGTTGTGGAGATAGAAATGAGAGAGGTTATAGACTTGTGCAGTGCACAGAAAAAAACTTTTGGAATTCTTTTTTTTTTTTTGAGAAAAATGTTAAATGAACATTGACACGGGAATCATAAATTTGGACATTAAAACATGAAAATGAAGGTACGGCAGAATTCAATTATATTTTGACTAACAAAAAATATGTATTCCATGACTGTAATGTTCTTAATAAGTTCAACACAGGAAGTGATCATCGGAATAATGAGATGTAAGATACATGTTAATGCAAAACTAGAAATAAAACTTCTTAAGAAAAACAATATTCAAAGTCATGATAACTTGGCAATATTCAAAGTTGATATTCGTAATCTTCACAACATTCCAATAAATTTAAATTAGAATTTGCAAATTGTTTTCAAATATTAACAGATTTTGAATATTTTATTTGGAGTTGGCCAAAATCATTACGAAGACAATTGATACACTTTTAAAAACTGGAACAAAGATAGCTGGTACAAAAAAGCAGCAGTTGACCAGTAAAATTTCTACCAAGACAAGACAATTTATGAAGAAAAGACGTACTATAAAATATATAAAAATGGTGTATGAGGATTGAATATCTCGAATTTTGTAAAATGATGTGAAGAAGAGTTGATAGTGATATACAAAAGTACAATTGTAAACTAGCAAGGAAAACTATAGATGAGAATAAAACTCTCAAGAGTGTCAATCAACATTTTGGTAGAAAACTTATTTCTGTATTAAAAAAAGAGATGGAATTATTATTAAAAAGAGAGATGACATCATCAAATATGTAGAAGAGTTTTATCAAGAATTATATAATTAGATATGTGTTTGGAGGCATGAGTTAAGAAAAGCTTGAAAATTGTTTACTGGAAAGCGATATATACGAACTTCTTCATAATTAATAATATGCTGATGCGTTGCGGTGAAACTTTTTTTATGTAATAATTTGTAGGCTTTTTTTTTATATATTCTAATTTGCAGACTTAGCGCTTTCAGAGCCCTTCATATAGAAATATGGGAATTATATAGCAATAAAGAACAAGGAAAAGTATAATTTTACATCTACAACATCTTATGAATTTCCATGGATTTCAAATGAAAAAGTGAAATATGCAATTAAATTTATGAAGAAGGGAAAATAAAAGATCATGGTAATGATGGAATTATGATCAATATCTTTTAGAAAAAGCAAGTGTTGAAATAGAAAATTTTTTGACAGTTATATACCAAATGTTTAAATGATAAAGATGTACCAGATGATTGAAAGAATGCAGTATTAATACTAATATTTAAATAAGATGATAAAGAATACATTACATATTATAGATCTATTAGTATTTTATCAGTTCTTGCAAAATTTCCATCAAAATAACTACAACTGGTCTACATCGAACTTTTGATTTTAACCAACCAAAAGAACAAGCTGGATTTAAAAGTGGTTTTAATATAGTGAATCATATCCAAATATTGAGAGATGTTATAGAATGGACCAAGGAATATGAGTTGCCATTATGATTTGGATTTGTAAATTATGAAAAGGCATTTGATTTTATAAGCATTTTTTTAGTGATTAAAGTATTGAATTATCAAGATATAGACCTAAGATACTGCCATATTCTGAAGAATATTTATACAAATGCAACAGCAATAATTAAATCTCATAATTATACTAAAAAGATTAATATTTGGAAGGGTGTATGACAGAGTGACTCCATATTTTCAAAATTTTTTACAACAGTTTTGCAAGAAGTATTTTATAGATTATAATGTGAAGATAGGAAAATAAAAGTAAATGGACATTATTTAAATCATCTAGATTTTGCAGATGATGTTGTTTTTTGCAAATAATGCTTCAGAGCTTCAGGAAATATTGCAAGAGTTATCAGATGAAAGTAAAAAAGTAGGATTAAAGGTGAATGCTGAAAAGACTAAAGTAATATTCAATGAATTTTCTCAAATGAAGACAATAAAGATTGATAATGATGAGTTAGAAAAAGTTAACAATTACAAATATTTTGGTCAGATTATTACTACAGATGGAAACATAATGAATGAAATTAAATTCAGTTAGAGAGCTTTTGATAGAAATAACTTAAATATTAAAAGGAAATATGCCTATGTATTTGAAAAGGAAGGTTTTTAATAAATGTGTTTTACCAATTCTTCCTTATGAATCTGAGACCTGGACACTTAACAGAAGAGCAATACAGAGACTTCAGACTACTCAATGATGTATGGAGAGATGTATATTAGGATTAACAAAAAGAAATCGAAAATGAAGTACATGGGTGAGAGAACAGACAGTATTACTAACATCATTGAAAGAATTAAAAGACTGAAGTAGAGTTGGGTTGGACATATTTCTATAAGAGATGACAATATATGGACAGTTGATACTGTAAACTGTAATCCAAGAGATTGTAAAAGACCTAGAAATAAACCATCTAAGAGATAAAAGAAAGAAAAAAGTGTGCTGGGTCAATGTGGAGAAGAGAGGCTAGAGGTCAGAGAAAATGGATTGAACTTGGAGAGACCTTTAGCCTGTCATGGATTGATAATGGTTAAAAGAATGAGGGTAATATAATTCTTCACATGCTCATTTTCTTTAGAAATCTAATTTGATTTAAATAATAAAAATAATATTTGTAAATAATAATTGAATATGTGAAGGATTATTTATATATACTGAAAGTATTTTCCCATAACTTAAGAACAATTTTGTTTCATTGTTACCATATTTTTTTATTTGTTGATATTTTAACACAACTTTTTTTCTTTCTATATCTCTGACTTTATATATTAGTCAATTAATTTATTGATTAATTAATCATTCCATTACTTGATCAGCCAATAAAGCAATCAGTGAATATACCAGGGATGGGAAACATGAAGTCCATGAGAACCGCATGCTGGTCTTTCAAATATTGTAAAGAGACACATCATATTATTTATATACACAAAAATAAATACATAGTCAAATTTTATTTAACTTAATTAATATAATGACATTAGTCTACACAAGTTTTAACTACTGTTAAAGTATATAAGAAAATATAATTAAGAGAAAGAAATAGAATACAAAATAATTATTGCAAAATTTTAATAATAAAATATAATAATAAATCATTAATAAAAATATAACATTTAAGGACAATTTTTGATCAAATCTTTGAAATTTGGTGTATAATTTGTTAAAGCTGTTTGCAGCAATTCTGTTGAGACGCTGATTGGTCAACTGGAAATGATATTTCAACTCCATAAAGTTCATTGTGGACTACAATAATTCACAACAATATAACAAAAATTGAAATTAAATGGCAAACAGATTTTTTTACGTGTGGATATTTTGATTCTGGCATGAGTTTCCAATATTCAATTAGAGAACTGGATAATGCATTTGCAATCCATGATCCTCTTTCATCTCTAATAACTCCAATTCCCCAGCCACTTTTTCGACAATTATTATTTCAGAAATTGAAAATCTCTCTTCAATAATATCACAAATAAATGGGCTCACAAAATATGCAAATGTAAATTTGAAACTTTTCAAATCTTCAAATCTACATTTGAAATCCGCTTGCTATCCTCCAACTTTTTTTTTTATATTCGCCTAATTTTTCTACTTTGTTATTAATTATATTTGTTTTTACACATGGGAAATGATGAAATATTCTGGTCTTAAGATCATGCACAAAAAGCTGAAGTTTAGCTTCAAAACTAAATACAATTTGCCGCAAATCTCTAATCAATTGTTCCCGTGTGTGGAAAATTAAATTAAATGATTGCAATTGTTCCATAATGTCTGCAAGGAACATTAAATCAGAAAGACAAGATCCACTATTATATGGAGAATCTGTTACTGTTCATTTTCTAATTCTGGTATTCCCCCCATCCCTTTAAAAAAATGTTATGATAGGATTTAGGAGTTCCACAAAACAGCTCAAAAGATTATGACAGACCATAAGGAGGAATCACTGGGCATTTCACCCTCATTTAACACTTCTAAAAAGTTCTTAAATTTAAGGTGTGTGAGATGCTCTAGGTGAAGTGTGCAATGAAGAAACATGGAATTTTAGAATTCTTTTTAAAAGACCAATAAGATCTAGGTTTTTTCCTATCATTGCAGGGTTTTTGTCAGTCGCAACATTTACAAGTTTATCAGTGACAATTCAAACCTGTTCATTATCTCATCAAGCACTTTTTTTGTCATTATCACTGCCAATTGTCTCAGCAAGAACCAGTAGGTCTAACATTTTTTTCTTCACATTTGCATCTGCAGATACACAGTAGATAAAAAATGACCAAATTGCAAGAATGTCTGTAGCCTTATCAAGAGCTAAATTGAATGCTATAAATTATTAAAATCAGACATCAAACTATTTTCAACATTTTTACTAATTTCACTAATATGACACTCAGTTGTACTGCTAAATGACATAAGAACTTGTCTATCCAATTTATGCAGTTTTGAATTATCTAGATCCAAAATTTTAATCACTTCTTCCAAGTTTCTTTTAATAAATCTCCTTCTACATACAAACATTTGGCATGAACAATATTCCAAGCTAACAAAAAACTAGTTTTGTTGGCTCTGACATCTTCACAACTGAAAGAAGATGAGAGTCCTTGTTGCTTATGAAGACCTGATTGCAATGATTTAAGTTTCTCTGCTCACAACTAATATTGAGATGAAAAGTAATTGTGATTTACTTCATAAATTTCTTACTTACAAATTTGTGTGCAATTAAAAAAAAATTGTAAAATAATAAAAATAAAATTGGATTTCAATCAGAACAGCACTTTGAATGAACTCATTTGCCCACCATTCTAATATACTCTCTTTTTCTTTCATTATCTATTCCTTTTTAAATTTATTTTTCAATTTCTTTTATTTCCTATCTAAATTTATCAGCTTTTTAATTTTTTTCTAATATTTTTTGTTTTATCTATTTATTTATACACCAACACTTTATTTATTTACTTATCAATTTTTCTAAATATTGACTTATCAAAATGTTGAGTCATCTATCAACTTATTTATCTAAAAATCTCATTATCTGCCTGAATATCTTATTACCTCTTTGTTTACATATCGACCTATCTGTTTATTTGTATACCTACATATCAGTAAAATAGAAAATCCTACATATCAGTAAAATAGAAATTCACCACATTACTTACAATACCAGTCAATAAACAAAATTCTACTAAAATTCTTCCACAATCATGGTTTCATCTATTATCAGTGACCTGTTCAAGTGAAATTCAACAAGATACGTACAACATGTATATACAAAACAAAATAGCCTTCTCATCATTCACCTCATAAACCAACTTCCTTTAACATCAAAGGGTATCTTCATGAGATGTTAAAGGAAGTTGATTTTTGAAGTGAATGATGGGAAGACTATTTTGCTTTGTATATATATTTGTATATATTATATGTATTTTGTTGAATTTCACTTGTAAAGGTGTATTTGTTAATGGATGAAATCATGGTAATGGAAGAATTTTAGTAGAATTTTTTTTTTGGCTAATATTATAATATTATATGATATTATATTATATAGAGGTAGGCAGTATTACTTTTTTCTACATATAAGTGTACATTTATGTATCTGTATTTGTCAACAAATTCTCACCTTTTAATTCTGTTAGTTATCCATCTCTATATGTAAGTAACTATTCTCTATCATATCTATTACCATAATACCCTGCACTAATTATTTTTTTGCATACGCATATACACACATGCTTATATATATATGTTTAGGTAGTATTAGATACATTATTAAAATAACAAATTATATAAATCCTGTTTCAGAACAATAATGATGTCATGCATTGTTTGACATCGTGACGAAACCAATACGTCATGCTCTTAAAAATTATATTTTTATAATACAGTACATACGAATAAAAAAAAACATTTTGACTTTACTATTTATGTAACCGGAAATATCACTTGTATTATTATTTGCGCTATGATTTAGTTCATAAGTCACAGTTCAGTGTCAGAATGTATTTTTTGTATTAAAAGTATTTAGTATCAAATTATTGTCTTTTATTTATTATGGCTTATTATTCTTATTTATATTTTATTTTTTATTGTGATTAATATAAAAAACTAATCCTTTTGTTATGATTTCTGTACAATTTATGCGAAAGCAACCTAGGATGTAAAGTTTTATGATTTTATACAATATAATAATAATAAATCATTTGATTCCATAACTTGTGTAGTATAGGATATAAGGGGAACAGCTATCGATGCAATCTAGAGGAAGACTGATTAATCATTACTCATCAGATAGGCAGAAAACTGTTCAGGAATGAAAAATTAAATGCATTATCATCTGGTAAGCACTGAAATAGATATCAAAAACGTAGGGAACTCCTTTGTTTTATTATATATATAAAGTGTATTTTAAAATATAATGATCTACAACGGCTATTGAACATTATCTAACTATCTCTTTCGGAATAAACCATCTAAATTTAATCAAGTACCTTACATGCATATTGAATAATATATTGAAATGCAATTTTTACTATCTCAGCATCCCAAGATTAGTTTTTTAAACTTTATTCTTAAATCAATGGACACTAGGTGGTATATTGTTACAATCTGGAATTAATGCATTTCGTCATCTTTTTATGCTATTTAAAATAATAGCTTGAAATTTAAAAAAAAAAAGCTTTATATTTAAGTTTTAAATTCTAGTTTTCAATGTTGAAACAGAAACAAGAAAATAGTCTGTTAATATGAAATTTGTAGCATTATATTATTTAATGTCCACTCATTATTTGAGCTTACATGTAATTTTCTTTTAAAATTTAACCGTTTCATTGGAGGATAAAATAAGAAAGTTTCTTGAAATGATGGGAATAAGAGCAGTTGTAATTGAAGAAGCTAGTTAACTTTAGAAAGACCATTGCCTGCAGTGGATCGATAACAATTAAAAATGATGCTATATTTCTCCTCTATTTCTTTCTTTATATATATATTGTAGCCCTCCCCCAACACCTCTCCTACCTTTCCTATCAACAAATACCCCGGGCACCAATTCTATTGGTAATAGAATAAACTACTAGTCTGATCTTTGTTTTAAATTATTAATGCGACCCTTAAAATGCTGTCCTACCATAGCTTAGCTCAGTTGGAGGCTACAGAGATCTATAAGGTATAAAATGCATACTGAATGTAGGAGGAAACATTATGATTTAAAAGGAATAAAACAACTATTAAGTTTTAAAATAAATAAATAATTGGAATTGGTAAAGGTCCACCATTTAAATTTACAAGTTATAGACTAACCATATCTCCTCCCATCATCCAAATGCATTGAACAACCTCTACTGTGTAATAAAATTAAATTAATAAAATAAAGATGTAATACTGATTAACTCTACTTTATGTTAAGTTAGGATTAAATACAAAATAAAATATAACACTACTTAACTTCTAATTATACAGTAATTTAAAATAAGCAACTGAATTAATGTCTAATCTAAAATAATAAGGGAATATCTCAGGGAATTAATTTATTGTATGACTTAATTGTAAATCTATACTTTATAACAATTACTATCATAAAAGTAAGGACACAAATTAAGCACTATTCTAATAAAATAATGGTAGTTAGATAATGAAAGAAATAGGGTGCATTTTGATTTCGATTCATCATATAAATAATAATCAAGTAATAAAATTTCCAGAGAATCATTAAATAATCAAACATTTCATATTGTGTTTGGATCAGGAAAAACAACATCATCAGATCTGAACTTGTTCATCATTAAATTATGGAATAGTGCAATCATATATTGGATATGTAAACATGTGTGCATGTGTGGAAACATAGAACACAAATGCATGCCAAAGAAGAACTCTGAATAAAGCTTTTAAATAAATAAAATATTTATTACAAGATAACATAATAACATTTGGTTTTCTAGTTTATGCGTATACCTGTTTTGGATAATTCCAACATCAATGATTGAATAGTCTACATGAGAATAAATAACATAAAAATAAATTTTCTGGTAGTTTATTTCAACATATGCCAGCTATCAGTCCATTCTGATAAGCTTATGAAAAAAAACATTATAATACTAGCACTAAAATAGTAAAATATGAAATTAAACTTCTTGATATTTTACTTACAAAATATACACAAGCTATCAGTAAATTCTGATAAGCCCATGAAGAGAAACATTATAATACTAGCACTAAAATAATAAAACATGAAACTAAACTTCTTGGTATTTTACTTCAAATACACATACATTACCAATAAATTCTGATATGCTTTTGGCAAAGAAAACTTTATTTAAACATCACACCAAAATAATTAAACATAAAATTATTTTTTATATTTTATTTCCAATATACTCAATCTATCTATCAATTTTGATATGCATATGAAAAAGAAAACTCTATTAAACACTGACACTAAAATAGTAAAATATGAAACTAAAATTCTTGGCATTTTTTACTTCAAATGTACATCAAAATAATACAAAAGGGGTTTAAATCTATGAGTAAGAGGTCAAGCTATCCTTCATAAATCAAATGAATAATTCTATTAATTAGCTACACTTTCTTTTCTTTTCTTTTGCTTGCCCAATCAAAATGAAGATGAAACTTTCTGAGAGTTGATGGTATAAAATCTAAAATAATTAATATGATATGATTTGAAACAATGATTAAAGAGTTACAAATCAATGATGGATTTTCTCCATACCTTCTGCATTAATAATATTTTATGCCTGCATCTGAATTGTGCTACCTGTTATAAAATAATTAACATAGCTAAATCTAATCAGTTTACTTATGAAATTGGGATAAAATGTTATAATACAGATGATGCCATGGCCAACCAAGCTTTAACACTAATTCTACTTCAGCTGTTCTATGAGAAAAATCAATTCTACCTTTATTTTCTTTTCTTATCAGCAAACTATCTTACACTTGGCTATGAATAAATGATGGGAAAACTTTCTGCATTAATACACGAGGAATAAGAAGACTTTCTTAACTCTAATCCTTTAAATAACAAAACACAGTGACACCCTAGCCTAATTTTGAGGCTTAAATGCTGGTGTGGACATCATCTCATCAACAAAAACAAGGGAAATACACTATTTGACTTCACATACTATAATTATCATAAAATACGCAATTGCTTAATATGGAAAATATAATCCACTCCTGACAAATATTTCAACAAACTAAGGAAGAGCTCTCTCAATCCCTGACAATACAATATATAACATAAACATTTTCTTTCTGCATAGCCACTAAATATACTTCAATCTAAGCATAAAAAATAATAAATTCACTTTTAAATAAATCCCTAATCCTTCCACTTCTTTTTGGTACATCACATCAACCAAAACTGATGGAAATTAAGTTATTTTTACTTTCAATTCAACAATTATATAACTGGATTAAATATCAGACAGGTATACAAGCATAATAATGCATAAAACAATTTCAAATCACATTTGATAAAAAAAATATTGTAACAATATTAATTAATAAGTTATAAAAAATGAATCTCTCATTTCTGATGAAGTATAATATTTTAACTTTGAAATATAATAATTATTACTAAATAATTCTCAATAATTCTCTAGTGAAGCAAAGACAAAATAACTATTTAGTGTTTTTGGCATTAGTCCATAAATTGAAATAAAAAGTTTGGTTGGGAACAAACAACAAATTTTTAAATTTGAAAC
Organism: Epiperipatus broadwayi; assembly: GCA_028023455.1. Classification (NCBI taxonomy): domain Eukaryota; kingdom Metazoa; phylum Onychophora; class Udeonychophora; order Euonychophora; family Peripatidae; genus Epiperipatus; species Epiperipatus broadwayi. The sequence goes on from JAQFVV010000152.1 coordinate 74,143, forward strand.
AAAATAATTATTGAAAATGAACATCATAACTTCTTAAAAACTCAAGGATAAAATAATAAATTTTATGCAATTACTCCTTCTCAAATGAGCTGTTAGCTCCCTAATAGCAAACATATATTTCTATTGCCAACATCACATATAGAAATGCAGGCACACACTAAAGATTATATGAAAATAATAACGAAATTGCCCAGTATAATATTTCTCCGTATTATACTTTTCCAAGCCATTCTTGAAGAGAGAAAAAAAATTAAATCATAATAAAAATATATGACAAATAATTGTTCTACCTATTTGTCAAATGCTAACAAAAATAATAATAATAATTATAAATCTTTTGTTTTAGCTGGAACATAAGAGTTCATTTACACTGTCTGTAGACACACCTTGGTCATGTACAAAAATGATGATGACAATTTGTATAACAATAGATATGGATTAACACATAATGATTTCCTGCAGGGAGACAAACAATATTAATTGGATCCAATTAGAAAGCATTTCAAAGTTCTTAGCAATAGCTAATGAAATTTCTGGCAATATCATATATGAAACATTGCATGATGGCAAATAAATATTTATTACTGCATAAGTTGAGCAATAATTTACTAATTAATTCATTACACTTGTTTAAGCATTTGTTTTAAATTCTCAAAAGTTATTCCTTAGGCAATAACTACTGAGTTCATAAAATCCATTTAAATCTACATAAGTTTATTGATAATATACTTTCATAATAAAAAAATCAAATGTAAATGAGGAGCAATAATAAAGTGCAAATATCAACATCTAGTTTCCATGCTCTCCCACTCGTTCAGTTATAAGTACATTTAGAGATAAGTTAATAATTCATTAATTATATGTCATGTATTCCATTTCTTATTTCTAGAGACACAAATGGTTAGGCATAAATTTTTGTCAATAATAATAATAAAGCAGGTTATAATAAGTTATCCACACACATCCTTCTGCTTAAACTTTATTCCTTTATAGCTAGTAAAAATTATCAATAAAGAGTCTTTGAAATGTTTTATGAAAAATTTCAGCATAGATTTTCCAGAATAATAGTAAAATTCACACATTCCAATTATTTATTTCATATTAGAGTTTAAATTTAGGCAAATCAAATTTGAAATATAAACATGCATTTCAATTATTTCTTTAATATTAGAAATTAAAGTTAGGCAAAACAAATTTGAAATATAAACATACATATGCATTCCAAATAATTTTATATCTAGATTAGTCATTTAGAAGTGTAGAGAAGGTATACCTTGTTTTCAAAGTTGTTTACATCTGCATTTCAATTTTTATTTTCATCAGTAGAATTTCTGAGCTGCTTTTACCCAGAAAATTAACAGTTTTACTTTTAAGCTTGAACTATGGAAGAACCAATTTGTAGAGACAAAATTATATTAATGAAAACCTTTTATGGAGAGAGAATTGTTAAAATAAAGAAAAATCCAACTCTTTTATAAAAGTACCCCCTTTTATATCAGATTATTACTTAAGCATTTGTTTCTTCCACCAATTCAAGATTACGTAAAAGTTCAACTCTAAAAATAAAGGTTGCTCCTCCCATTGTACTGATATAATTAGCTACAAATGTGCAAGAACTTTTCTTTCTTGAAAAAGAAAGAAAAATCATTTTGTCTTTTTTTAAAAAAAATATTAAATTGAACTAAAAATAAAATCTACATTTCTAAAGTAACAAAATAAAAAAATAATTATTTTAACAAATAAAATAATTGATAATGTATTTGTCTGTTTGACAATTCACTGGTTCATTGATCCATTAATTCATCTAAAATGTGTTTAGCTGGTTATCCAAACTATTGATTAAAAATCAAATATTTTGATGTGAAACATGATATTTGGTAGTTTTATGAAGTACACGAATGGAAAATGAAGTTGAATGATGGCACAAGCATACATGCACATCCATAAATGCTATACCACAAGTATTAAACCAATCTAATCAAAATGAAAGTTTCTATGATGATGAGTCAAATGTATTGCACTATTTAGACTATGAATTGAAGTATTAAAGCACATAAACCAGAAAATTACCTAAACAAATACCAATACTGTCTTGCAGACAAATAAGACAAACTTGGATCAATTTGAACTATATTGACAATTTCTGTGACAAGCCACCCCCTTTCTATCATTAAATACTCACTAAAGAACAATATTAAATATCTCAAAACTTTCAAATTATATCTGCAAGTGCTTTTAAGTATTATTTTAGGTCATTAATAAAAAAAATTTAAATTTCAGATTATTTCATTTTTTTTAATTAGATGCAACTAGCTATACAGTGCTATTTAATCACAATTGGATTCTGGTGCATAGCCAGAAGGTTACAGTATATATTGTGCTGGTCGGATTTGTATATTCACGTAACAAGATCTAGCATCTAGGCAAAAGTATTTCAAATCCAATCGTGCGCAAGATACACAGGTCAGGAACACTCATGAACTCTGCCCTATTTGCCTATTTCCCATATCTATAACATTATGAACAACAATCCTGATGACATTGATTAATTTACTTCTCACCCGCCAGCATCGCCTATCGGAGACACAAAAAGTTTCAAGGCTAAATGTTAATGATAGACTAACTTAAAAACTAACTATATTTTACGAGCAATGCAGGCTGTGACCTAGCATATTAATTATGTATTTAGCGGAGATCATCTAGCAAATTGAGCATCAGTAATAACTTAATATATTAACTTAACTAAAAGAAAACAATGGTTCGAGAGTTGAGATATATATTTAAGATTTATTAGGTTAATAACAAAAATAATGTCAGGTTATTTATCCAACATTAGCCTTATAAGTATTATATATATATATTGAATTCATATTTAATGATAACATGATATTTGCGGCTATGCCAATAATATATATGTGTGATTTAAGGAGCTAGTGCTATTGGAATACATTACTTGAATACTATTGCACCCCCAGAGAGATGAAAAGAGCATTTACTTGATTTAAAAAGAAAATAATTTTGCAAGTGAATATTACATTTGTTTTATTCAATATTATTATTAGATTGAGTTGTAAATAATTAATGTGCAGGACAGATAATGAATAATTATATAAATGATAATAAATTTATCACATTGATACATATAGTAAACTAATGGAAATATGTCTGTTTAAAGAAATCATCTCATTATGACTTATGGCTATTTCTGGGTGACTAATAATACACTGAAGGGCGGTGCGTGCATGGCGGCAGATTGGGGTGGTCCAATTATGGATCCTAGAGTGTGCTTCATGAATTTGAATAATGAAGTTGACCGATTTCCTCTGCAAACATAGGCAGGGTCAGTATTGAGATGAAGGGCGGTTGGCAACATCTTTATTGGGCTGGTTTCCCAGATTGCTCCCCATATAAAGTATGCACATATGACCAAGTATATCCCCAGGGTGGTTTTACAGCTTGGTTCAAGAACATTGAGAAATGATGATGGGGCTCAACTTAGCGAATACCTCCATGAGAGAAAGAAGCACAAACATATATAAGATGAAGTGGCCTATATGAACGCAATCCTTAATAACATAATGTAAATATAACTAAAGATTATCTAACATATTTATTGCCCATAAATTATGAAATACTCGGCGTAATGATATGGTTTCTTTATTAAACAAACATGGATAGTAATTCTAATTAAATATAAAACTAAAATCTGAAGATTCCCCCCCCCCCTTACATTATGTTACTTAATATTATTCATTAACTTCCCATACATTTAATAAATCTCAATCCAGGTTACTAAATGCCCTTATGAAAATACATAAATTAATGCAAAATAAATGGGTGGTGGTAATAGCTATGGTGGGTTTTACATATATAATATAAATTAATAATAAGAGATAGTGCATTATTTAGAAAGGAAAATATAAAAAAAACAGATATCAATCTGTTTTTCTACAGTAAACATAAAAATGTAATTAGTTTATTTATCTAAAATCGCGAGCACCTGGGCAGGTCGAATAAGACTTGTTTTGATTAAGTTATAAATTAATTACCTAATAAATGATGGGTGGGGTAAACAAAAATACATTATATGCTTGCGATTTTAGAATATCATTGGCATTTCTTTTTAAAATATAAATACATAAATCTAAATGAAAATTATTTGCCGCTTGGAAATAAAGAAAAGAAAGTCATTTTATAAGAGGCTTAGTATTGATTAGTTATATAGAGTTATAAGAATTACATATTTTGAAGACATTTAATATATGATTAGAAATTATAAATATTACAGAGAAGGCAGGATTTAAGAATTACATGTTGTCAAAGTTCTTGTTACCTTGCTATTTCGAAGAGTGATTTTACTATGAGTCAGTCCATCGGTATTGTTTCACTAGATCTAGGGTAGCATTATTCTATGGTAGTTAGCATTTCACTTTCATGGGAAAAATATATAAAGTTCATGAGTATGGGATACAGAGCTTCGCTTATGGGAACAGCATATTAGAATGGAGGGAAAAGGCGAAATTTCCCCTACTCATGGCACATTGAGTGAGAATCAAAACTGGCATGGAATATGTATGGCAACATAATTATTTGTTGGTCTCCCTCCTTTTGTGGATTCAAATCCAGCAGTATATATACTTTTATTTTGAAGATGTAACTTAGCAACTACTGCTGGACTTGAGGCGGTTTAAGCACTTAAGGTTCATCTGGAATAGTTTGACCGGATATTTTCTTATTTGGTAAGATGTTTGAAACAATGCAATTTTATCAGTTTCTCGAACGATTGTTTTAAAATAAATCTTATGATTTTAAAACAAGCTAGCATGGACAAAATTTCCACTAATAGGTTTATTTTATTATTACAAATTCGTAATCTTTTACTTTTATCTCAGGGATCTTCCGGGTAATTGTTTTTCAAAAGACTTTTTACATTTTTACAAGATTGCATCATTTCTGGCTACAAAATTACATATAAAAAAATAATAAGTTTCATATATACTTTATATATAATATAACATTACTAATTTATTTGCAATCTCCTACACTGAAATATATAGATTTATTACTTACGCCCATATACACACGAAAATATTATTAAATAAAAATATTTTTTGATTAAAATACATGTGTTTATGTGATTTATTTTAGAATACTAAGCAAAAGAAATATATACGTATTATTAGCTATGTATATATGTGTGTAAGGGTGGGTTTGAATATTGTTTTATGGTAGGAGATTGGATGTGGGCTGTGAAGCAAGGATCTGAGCATCAGATCTGCGTCAATATATAGTAATCTTTGGCTTTGCCAAAAAAGCTGGTTTTTATTTATTGTGGGTATATGCAAAGATAAATAGTAAATTATTTAAAGTATTTCTGTCATGAATAAATATTATTGTAACAATAAAATAAAGCTTATGATTAAAATAGATTTTAATAATTTAAATCCAAAAGTGTTATCTAGTTTAGTGCCTGAATAAACCATAATAATGGTTAAATTTAATTTTAATATTAGAAGTTAATATGAAGTTGTCATAATTATAATAAAATATTTTATTTAAACTAGTTCTTAATAATAATCAATCCATTTGTTAAAATAGTATTATTAAAATTGAGTTTAGAGATTAAACTAAATTAGTTAATTTAAAAATAGGTAATTAGTTTATTGCTATTTAAAAGAAAGAAATAAATTAGTTAGTTTGAAATATATGAGATAATTTCTAGATATGTGTGAATGTGCTTGCATTGATAATTTTAATTTTTATTTATTAATGGGAATATTTCTTTATTTTATAATATTGAATATTATTCTAGAGTATTCTTATTTAGTTTAAAATTAAATAAAATATTGATGAACCTCTAAATTTATTCATTAACATAATTTAAAAGAGTTTAAAGGAATTTATAAAATAATTATATAATATTTATTTTTTAAATTTTATTTTAACAATATAATTTTGTAATTAATTTGTATTTTTGATAATTATTAACATTAAACAAAGGCAAAACTTTCCATACAGTAGTGCCACCCTGTGCCAAACAGAGTAATCAATGGATGCCAGAAGGCTTGTGCATAAAATCCTTATCTAGTGCCTACTCATCCAATATCCCCATACTAGTTTCTGGTTTGTGGCCATCATCAGTGAGGAGCCTTGGATCTGAGAGCACTGGACCTAGATCATAGGATCTAATGCAACCCTCCAGCAGTCACCTTTTAACTCTACTTTACTACAAAACTATGAGAATGAAATTGAACACAATAATATTTTCAATCTAAGCTCAATAGCTTATATAGTCATATATGTCTGAACTCAATTCAGCACCCATATATTTTGGTGTCTTTGGCTCTTAAACAACCATAGCCACCACCATCCTATTACACAGGATTGGTGTTAAACCACTAAACATCATATGATCACCATCTCTATACTAGCACATAATTGTTGTAAACAAAGGCAAAACTCTCCATACAGTAGTGCCACCCTGTGCCAAACAGAGCAATCAATGGATGCCAGACTCTGTTTGGCACAGGGTGGCACTATTGTATGGAGAGTTTTGCCTTTGTTTACAACAATTATGTGCTAGTACAGAGATGGTGATGATGTGATGTTTAGTGGTTTAACACCAATCCTGCGTAATAGGATAGTGGTGGCTATGGTTGTTTAAGAGCCAAAGAAACCAAAATATATGGGTGCTGAATTGAGTTCATATCCATATGACTATATAAGCTATTGAGCTTAGATTGAAAATATTACGGTGTTTTCAATTTCATTCTCATAGTTTTGTAGTAAAGTAGAGTTAAAAGGTGACTTCTGGAGGGCTGCATTAGATCCTATGATGCAGTGCTCTCAGATCCAAGGCTCCTCACTGATGATGGCCACAAGCCAGAAACTAGTATGGAAATATTGGATGAGTAGGTACTAGATAGGGATTTTATGCACAAGCCTTCTGGCATCCATTGATTACTCTGTTTGGCACAGGGTGGCACTACTGTGGGTGGCACTACTGTATGGAGAGTTTTGCTTTTGTTTACAAAAATTCTGTGCTAGTATAGAGATGGTGATCATGTGATGTTTAGTGGTTTAACACCAATCCTACATAATAGGATAGTGGTGGCTATGGTTGTTTAAGAGCCAAAGACACCAAAATATATGGGTGCTGAATTGAGTTCAGACCCATATGACTATATAAGCTATTGAGCTTAGATTGAAAATATTATTGTGTTTTCAATTTCATTCTCATAGTTTTGTAGTAAAGTAGTAAAAGGTGGCTGCTGGAGGGTTGCATTAGATCCTATGATCTAGGTGCAGTGCTCTCAGATCCAAGGCTCCTCACTGATGATGATCACAAACCAGAAACTAGTATGGGGATATTGGATGAGTAGGCACTAGATAGGGATTTTATGCACAAGCCTTCTGGCATCCATTGATTACTCTGTTTGGCACAGGGTGGCACTACTGTATGAAGAGTTTTGCCTTTGTTTACAACAATTATGTGCTAGTATAGAGATGGTGATCATGTGATGTTTAGTAATTATTAACATTCTTAGACTATCATGTGTTTGTTTGATTGTCTAGAAAATATTTAAATTGTTACTATTTTTAGATTCAGACCATAGATATGAATTAACTCTTAATTTAAAGATGAAAAATTAAGACGAAATGATATTTTCTGTCAGTCAAAATGATTGATGTTAGCAAGCTATAAAAGGCACACACACGTTAATTTGGAGAGAGATTATAATTTTCTTTTGTCGCTCATCTCCATAAGAACTAATAGAAAAAGTTTAAAACTTTGATAATTATATTTTTTGTATAATTATATTTTTTTTTAAAAATAAGTTTAATTTTTTTTCTCAAGCAAATGAGTACATAAGAAACTCTATCAGGTGCTGATTTTTCTAACTCAAGTCAATTAACAATTTAAATCTGCAATATTGAAGGAATAATTTGAAAAGGAAAATGTTAACTAATTGTTTACTGATAAATAAAGCATTATTCTACAAAACTAATGCATTGCAGGTATCAAGTTTGTTATTTTATTTTGCTTAAAAACTATGACTCATTCATGCCCTATGTTTATCATGAACTATTCAAATTTCTTATTATAAAGCAAATTTACTGGAGGTTTATCTTAATGTTAACTGTAAGTTTTAACATTCTTTTATAACTTGTTAAGATAATAACAATTGTCAGAAATGTTTAAAGTGTTTCACTACCTTTGTCTTGAATAAATTTATTTAAACAAACTAATTATTCAGAAAAAGAAAACCATTTGTTTTGGACATGAATGATATTTTATTATCATTAATAATTAATTAGTTATTTATAGTCTTGACTAAAAAATGCTTGATAAATTAGTTTATACTCTCACTTATGGACTAAATGCTGCTAATTTTGACAAAAATTACTATAGAATTTATGTATTCTATTAAGTACTAAATGATTAGCTTATTTTTTTTAAAAAACAGATTTATTTAAATATTGACTTCAAACCTGTTTAAATTTAGAGTAGGAAGTTTATGATAAAACTGCTATATAAAAGTATTTTGAATAGACCATATTATATTTAAATGTTTTGTTCAGAAAACTTGCTTAATTATAACAAGTGATATTTGTAACAAACTACTATATTAGATATTTTACCTAAAAAGTATACTTAATTTGGAAACAAAATGTTTATGAACAAACCATTGTATAAATATCATGCTTGGAAAACTATTTAAATTGGAAAGAAGAATGTATGATTAACTATTATATTTAAATAATTACCTGTCTTAGATAAAATGAAAAACCAGAGTAATGCTGTAAAAAGTGTTGAAACTGTCCTGGAAATTACATTTGATAATTTGTGTTTGCATATATGAAGTCTTATAAAAAACTGCCAATACAAATGATCCTTTTTGAATTATGTTGCCAGCATTTGGAGAAACCTACTTACTTGCTAAATTTATTTGTTATCAACCAGAAGTTCTGTAAGATTAAGAACTTTAATATTTTTATAATAAAAGGTTTTGGTAAAATTTTATGCTTTAGGTTTAAATCATGTATTTATAACTTATTATTATGTTATTTTAAAATATTCATTTTAATGTTTTACATATTTTGGTCTAGCATGTCTGACAGAGATTCAACTTATTACTATTAATGTTGCTATATGTATTAAGTTATTTTAAAGAGTATTGCGTTGTTCTTTATTATGAAAAATATATTTTATAATGAATATTTATATGTTTATTAAAGCTGATGTATATTTCTTGTCTTTTTATTGCATAAGACTACATTTATTCAGTCATATTTGATAAGTATATTGTTACTTTATTGGTTTCATGCACTTATTTAGTATTATGTTTATTAATACACTGTACAGGCTTATACACACCTGCACATATATAGTGTAATATATAAGGGATTCGAACTCAGATTTTCACATGACCCTCAGCTCTCCATGCCATCTTATATTGCTGACCCAACTAATCATACACATATTGAAAAGATAAATAATCACCAATATACATATTTGATGCTAAACCAGCAATCATCAGTTGATCCATATTACCATCTCCACACATATATACAATCTGTGTTCAGCTTTATATTAAGATAGCCTTTCTTCATACTTTAATGGACAGGCTTGAGGGAACTCCAACCCACAACTCTTCAGCTATCCATTTCATTGAAAATCTGATGATAGAATGTTCAAAGCCCACAATAGGCGAGGAGTTGTGGGTTGGAGTTGTTTGAAGCCTGTCCATTAAAGTATGAAGTTTGGCTACCTTAATATAAAGCTGAGCACTGATTGTATATATGTGTGGAGATAGTAATCTGGACCAACTGATGGTTGCTGGTTTAGCATAAAATATGTACATTGGTGACTATTTATCTTTTCAACATGTATATGATCAAGGGGGTCAGCAATATGAGACGGCATGGAGAGCTGAGGGTCATGTAACAGTCTGAATTCAAATCCCTTATATATTATATTATCTTTATTGAGAGTTTAGAATTCATTCCTCTCTTATATATGTGATCTGACTATTGTATGTTTCCCAAGTATGCAAATTCTGTTTCCATCTGGATGCTTTGGAATTGGAGCTTGGCTCTCTCATTGTTGCTTTTGGAATAATTTAGATATTTTATAAGGAGATAGAGGATCACTCTCTCCAGTATCATTGATATTTTACTTGACTGATATTTTTCTCATGTTTTATGGTTGCATTTGTGGTAGTTCATCCCCATTTTCTCATATGTCTAGAGACAAGATTCCTAACATATTTGCTTGCCATCAGAAAGTAGATGCATATTTTGGGTTCATGCCATTACTAGGTTCACTATATTATTTAGTTTTTCTTCTTGAAAGTGTCTTTTTTAGTGTGTATTTAGCACTGTGCATGGTGTAGTTGATGCTTTAGTATATTGGTAATTGATAGGTTTGTCATTTTAAAGTGTATCATCATTTCTTCAGGAGCACTTTTAACTGGTTGAGAATTTTGATGTGTAAATTGCTTTTGCCATGCTTTGGCAGCACTACATGAGATAAAATTGATGAAATTCAAAATTATGAATTTATATTTTTTAGCATAAATAAGCAATATGCACCATCAGCATTATCCAGAGGCAAGTCATCACTGGATTGGTAATATCTAAAGATCATTCAGGTACTCATTGTTGGTACAATAGCAGAATGTATGAGTGTATATGTATAACCTCTGAAAACAATTTAAAGATTTAATACAACTTCAGTGATTAAAGACCATAGAATTGATAAGTAATGCATAAATTAGTGATGATAGATTATAAAATTATTGAGATATTTTAAGTCATATATTTTATATAAGAAGGTATAAAGCTTGTACCATAAGTTTGTTTATAATTTACTAAAGGTCTATCACTTTAAAGATACAAAATAATATTTTAGTAAAAACAGCTATTTATCTTTAAGGCTGAAAATGTCTTACACTTACTAAGAAGTTGTATTTGTCCACCTAAGACTATCATATGTCATGGATATTTAATTTATCACTTTAATTTATTCATTTAAATAAATTTAAATTGGAAAAGTATTCTCTTGTGGGCAACTTCATTGGATTATTGTAACAGTGTTCTGAAAATTTTGTAATAGACTTCCATGGTGTTCATGTTTATACAATTTGTTTATTGTAAAATCAATGTTATTTTTTTGTTATGTCCTGTATAGTGTCTCTATAATGTCTTGGTATTAACCAATCAATATCTATAAATGCAAACATTGTATAGTTTATAATCAAAATATTTTTCATACTATTTATTCAAAGTACAATCAGCTAAATGAATATTAAACTATTTAATGGTGATGATTTTGCAGATATGAAGAATGCATTTGAGATAAATATTATTCATTTATTGTATTGATTACTATAATAATAATGTAGCTTACACCATGGCACATGCACTTTACAGATGGAACACTATTTATAATGAATACTCTCCTTTCCAAACACAAGATAAAGTCTTTTTAAAAGATAGAATGGATCACTCAAGTTATATATATGGGCCAGTCTGAAGCGTTTAGAACTCAGATGGTGAAGATTTAATTAATCACTTTAAATTACGATTGATTACTGTAATTTAAAACTGCAATTTTTTAACACAATACTCCTTTTATAACCAATCATTGCTTATTTTCAGTTAATAAAATTTATTTATGTTGTTGATGAATATTTTGAGTGACCATAAAATCATTTTCCACTCTTCGTATTTGAATGCTATTCTAGAAAGTGATAATATTACTCCAAATTGAGAGTTTTATGCAGTTTGTCTTAATTACATTATTTTATTAAAATTTTTTCATTATTATTACTATTATTATATAGTAGGTATCCATTAGCTTATAGACTAAGTATATGTCTTCTCATGTTTTATCACTAGAATATCATTCATTTTATTAACATGTCCATAAAGTAAAGTATTGAGAACATTTTGACACAAAATATATGAATCCTGAGATCATAATACCATAAAAAAGAACTTACATTTATTGTCAAAGAAAGAGCATAGTGGCATAAACAAATCAATAAGATTTATAAAAGATGAATAATTTATTAAAATGTGAATTTGATCATGGAAATATGATGACGAAGAGGGATTTGGAGATTAAGACTATGTTGGAGGGGATAATGAAAGACATTTTATTACAAGTAGAAGAATTATTATATACCCTTGCTATTTTGTGGTATGTGCTATAAATATTGGTAGCTTTAAAAGTTTTGCAAGAGTGAGTTGTGGTTACTGCTCCTCTTAAAATTTTATTTAGTTATACTTTATAATGTTTAATGATTATTATCATTATTATTATTATGATTATCTTTACTATTAGCATAAATTGTAGTAGCAAAGAACCCTCAGCTTAACCTGATTTCTTGATTCACCACAATTCATAATTTACACGTTGTTCCCTATTTACTTTCACATTTCCCTGGGTACAATATATATATATATATCATTAAAAACCATACAACATTTAGACAATCCCAATATCAATAATGATCGGGAATTTCAAACTGATGTCAAGATAATCTCCTTTATATATATATATATAAATACGCAAAACTCTCTCCATATAGTAGTGCCAATCAGTGCCTGTTTTAATAACAGTAATGTGCTAGCATAAGAAATAGTGATCATGTGATGTTTAGTGGTTTTATATATATAAATAAGATTTTCTGGGAAAAAATGGTTAATTGCAAGCATGGGTGCTTTTTATTAATATTATAGCATATATATTTTGGCAGGATCTCACTTCCTATCATCTGGATAAAAGTGCTACAGCAGATGTTTCTAGAGAAATAATTTATTAGTTTATTTTTTGTTATCAGAGATTCCAAAGTCAGATAATGAGATACCCCTAGAATCCAGTTGATAATAGGCTAGATATAATTAAAATGTAGTGTTATAATAGGAATAAAAAACAGCCACACACATGACTGATCCTAAAACTGTATTCACATGCAGCACTCACACGCACATACATATATATCTGGGTTTGATTTTGAGTTCATTCTGAATAATATCAATTACTAAATTTGTCATGTCTATAAGAATCTAGGAAATAGACGGGAATGATCATTTTACTTTGTCTGGACTAACTGACAAAAAGTTTAACACATTAAAATTATCAGTATTTGGAAATGTATATATGTTTACTAAAGCGCTATCCTCGTTATAACTTCTTACTAAAAAGAGGTTTGATAATACATAAATTTGAAGTCATAATGATTCAGTTTTTTTTTATTGAGAGCAATTTCCATAAATAATATATATATATAATACATGTATAGTGCATGAGATATATTAATCCTTCTTGTATATATATATATGTAGTCTGCAATTTGTTGTATACCGAACACTCGTGGGAATAAAAGATTATAAAACTTTTGATTGAGTCAGCTTACAGTTTAATTTAAATTAACATCTAAAGCTTTTCGTAACATTTGATGTTTTTTTTTTTTTTGCTATTTGTTGTGGAAGTAATTACAACCGTAAAATCAAATGGCTTGATTAGAAGTGTATTAAAATAAATACATTTTTATTGCAGCTTATTTAAGGTAAAATTATAACTATGTTGACGCAGTTAAATCTCTCTTCTTTTTTTTTAATTTTAGGAAGCAAGTGCTGGTCTTATTAAAATTTGTTTAAGGCTTTCTACTCACTGGTGTCGCTCTGGACATTTGAACAGCGATTCTGAAATTAGTTCAGACATGGATATCCCAAATACCATACGTGTTAGATTACTAAAGCGAAAATGTGGAGGACTTGGGTTTCTCATTAAGCAAAGATCTCGATTCCCTTCATTAGTAATTTCTGAACTGGTTAAAGGTGGTGAAGCAGAAGATAGTGGTTTAATTCAAGTAGGAGATCTCATAATGAGTGTAAATGGAATTGATATTTGTGAGATGGCATATTCTCATGCAGTGGAAATCTTAAAAAATATACCTGCAGAAACTCCTGTAATTTTGCTTTTACGTGGACCTCAAGGTTATACCACAAGACTTGAAACAACCTTTCAGGAGAATGGAGTGCCTCGAACAATAAGAATTACTGAACCTATTGATGGAACTATTAGGGTTAAAAATAGTTATTCTCCATCTTCTACTCCTAAAGCTATCAATGAAATGTCTAGATTTTCTAATAGTGGGGCTGAGCAGATAATGGAAAACATTGCCGAGAGTTATGAAAATTACACTCCTTTAAATAGACACACTATGGAAAATGGTCAACCTAAATGGTCTTTGAATGGTCATGAAAATTTAGATTATCATGGCTATGCTATTGAGACTGCTATGGAAAAAGAAAAACGAAGAAGTTTGAATTTTGAAACCTCATTCTTAGATTCAGATTTTGTTGTTTGTAAACATATAAAGGCACTACCTCCTTCTGATATAGCTATACAAGTGCAAGAAGAAGACTTATGCCCATTAAACCCAAAAGAAGAAAAAAGAGAAAGAAAAAAATCACGTGAAGAAAAAAATGAAGAAAGGAAAAAATCCAGAGAAGAGAAAATTGCTGAACGGAAAAGATCCAAAGAAGAAAATGGAAGTGATTCTCCAAAAATTATAGTAACAAGTGATAGTCAAAGTAAATTGCAAGAGATTATCAAAAAATGTGAGGAAGCAAAAGAAAACCAAGAACACCAGGTTGTTTATAAAGCTAGACCTACTCGGAGGAGTATTGAAATAAGACAAAATAGTGAAGAAATAACTGTGATTGTAGATGAAATTAAAGTTTCAACTGTAACAAAGATAAATTCTCCTGATACCCAGAAAAATCGTATAGAGAAAGAATATCAGATTGAAAACAATGAAATAACAGAGAAAAAAAATCGAAAGATAAGTACAGGATCTACTGGTTCTAAAGATGGTGAGAATGAAAAACCACGTGAGCGAAAACTTTCCAGAGAAGATGTTAAAGGAGTAGCTAAATTAGAACGTCGACCATCACATACAATGAGTACACATATGCTTGATAAGAAACCATCTATGGAAAGACGCAGTTCTTCTGTTAGTCCTCAAAAGAAGGTGATTAAATTACGGAATTTACTGGATGATAGTCTGTCTTTAGCTGATACTCTCCACATGAAAGCTATGCAGGTAAGACTCTTTAATACTATTATTACTATTATAAATATAGTGAGATATTTTTAAAATGATACGAGAGTATAATTTATTGTAATTTTATATGTAATTTATGGTTTATCCATACATTGAATACTTTTTAATTACTCTCTCTCTCTCTCTCTCTCTATCTATCTATCTATCTATCTATCTATCTATCTATCTATCTATCTATCTATCTATCTATCCATCTATCCATCTATCCATCTATCCATCTATCCATCTATCCATCTATCCATCTATCCATCTATCCATCTATCCATCTATCCATCTATCCATCTATCTATCTATCTATCTATCTATCTATCCATCTATCTATCTATCTATCTATCTATCTATCTATCTATCTATCTATCTATCTATCTATCTATCTATCTATCTATCTATCTATCTATCTATCTATCTATCTATCTATCTATCTATCTATCTATCTATCTATCTATCTATCTATCTATCTATCTATCTATCTATCTATCTATCTATCTATCTATCTATCTATCTATCTATCTATCTATCTATCTATCTATCTATCTATCTATCTATCTATCTATCTATCTATCTATCTATCTATCTATCTATCTATCTATCTATCTATCTATCTATCTATCTATCTATCTATCTATCTATCTATCTATCTATCTATCTATCTATCTATCTATCTATCTATCTATCTATCTATCTATCTATCTATCTATCTATCTATCTATCTATCTATCTATCTATCTATCTATCTATCTATCTATCTATCTATCTATCTATCTATCTATCTATCTATCTCTATCTATCTCTCCTCTTCTATCTATCTCATCCTATCCTCCCCCCATCTATCTCATCTACTACTCCCCCCCCTCCCCCCCCCCCCCCCCACCCCCCCCCCCCCCCTCTTCTATCTTCTATCTACCCCATCTATCTATCTACTACCTATCTATCTATCTATCTATCTTCTATCTATCTATCTATCTATCTATCTATCTATCTATCTATCTATCTATCTATCTATCTATCTATCTATCTATCTATCTATCTATCTATCTATCTATCTATCTATCTATCTATCTATCTATCTATCTATCTATCTATCTATCTATCTATCTATCTATCTATCTATCTATCTATCTATCTATCTATCTATCTATCTATCTATCTATCTATCTATCTATCTATCTATCTATCTATCTATCTATCTATCTATCTATCTATCTATCTATCTATGTTGATACGAAGATTTTCACGGGTTGCATATATAAAAGACATATTTTGCGGGTTCATCCGTGTTAAAATATTTTAAATATTGATATTTTAAATATTGATATTTCATTATTTAAAATATTTTATCACGGATGAACCCGCAATATATATATATCAACTTAACATAAAGTGTAAGCTTTATAATTTAATTTATTTACATTTTCTATACAGTTTGAAATATACAAACCATTTCTAGGCAAATAATCTAAATATAATAAATATATACAGTCAAGCTAAAGTGACAGATAGTGTAATAATAATATAATAAACATGCAATTAATATTTCCTATAATATAGATTTCATTATGTTTATAAATTTATCTTTATCTATAGATAAAATGTCTATTTCTAATTTATTATCAATAGTATTGTATAACTTGCTTATTCTTTGTAAAGTAGTGTTCTAAATACAAAGTTTTAGTAGTTGATATTTTTATTTTCTCATGATACCTCGTGTTTCTTATTAATTACTTAAATTTAATTTTAGTTATACAATTGAATAAGCATAAGTTCTCATGTATAATATTATATAATAATATTAGATCATTTAATTGTCTCTGTTTTACAAATGAAAGGTAATACTTTTGATTTGCATTTATATACTAATAAAATTATTAAGTATAGGGGTTTGAACTCAGATTTTTAAGAATCCTTCAACTATCCACACTATCCTATACAACTGATACACATGACCACACACATGTAGAAAAGATAAATAATCACCAATATGCGTATTTCATGCTAAACCAGCACTCATCAGTTGGTCCAGATTATCATCTCTCACACATATATATAATCAATGGTTTATATTAAGATAGCAAATCTTCATACTTTAATGGACAGGCTTCAATCCACTCCAACCTCCAACTTTTCAGCCATCCATATCATTGAAAATCTGATGATGAAAACTCAAATCCCCTATACTTACAATTAAAGCTCCCAGGTTTGTGAAGAGTGCCTGGTTTTCAAATATTTAATAAAATTATTATATATTTTCTGTAGCCTATTTATCATTGTTATATTGTTTCTATTCCATATTTCTAATCCAAAGTGTACCATTGGCAGTACTAGAGCTTTAATTAATATAATTTTTGTTTCTAATATTATTATTATTACTATTAATAATAATAATAATAAAGGTCTCACAAGCCTGGGTTTTGGAGGTGATCTGGATGCTGTGGGGATTTAGTAAGATGAGAGAGTCTTAGCTTTGGAAATACCCCAAGGCCTGGTTCCTAGTCCTTAGGAGGGGGGCTGGGACATGGGTGCTGGTGGGGATGATGTGATTCTTGGTAGCTGTGATCTACCTAGTTGCCATTAAGACCAGAGGTTACTTAGTAAACTATGAGAGAAGCCATGAATGGCAAGATATATGCACATACACTTCAAGGTTTTTCTGTTCACTCGGTAAATCAAGTTCTGCATTGTAAATCATAGTTTGAATCTTGTATATCACTACATATAACATGTAAATTCAAAGATTAATAAATCATATTTAAGAAAAAAATAAATAATAAATATAGTTTTACTTCTGAATATTATGTAAATAAAACACTTATTTATAAGTAAGTTTTAGTGGAGAATATACAAATTAAATGTTAATATCGATAGGCTGAATGTTTTCGAGGATATGTGCCTCATAATCATAGCCATCATAAAAAATGTATAATAAAATATATGCAAAGATATTTAAATAAGCCAGTGTTATGTAGCCCATTTCTTCGAGATCTCGAAGCAAGTATCTTTTCTATTGATAACATGGATGTTTCCATTAATGTAAAATGCTTGTTTTATTTTTCTCTTATGATCGTTTGATTCTGAGGATAAGATTATGGGATTGGCAGGTATGAAGTTGTGTCCGAATTGCTTGGCATACTCCAAAAATACAGGGGCATGGATTCTCGAAAACGTTCAGCCTATCGATATTAACATTTAATTTATATCTTCTTCACTAAAACTTACTTATAAATAAGTGTTTTATTTAAATAATAATAATAAATAATAAGGATCACAGAAAACCTTGTGTAGTCTGCACAAAAATTCAAAATTTTTTGAATTTAAATCTTTAAAATGTAATTTTAAATTATTTTTAAAAAAACAATAACAAAATTAGTTATATAGAATATATAGTTTGCGAATATCCGTGTGTGCGTTTGTGAAAAAAACAACTAATACACATAGTTCACAGCATTGGTAAAAGATAACATAAACGACTGCCACGCCTTCAGTATTTCATAATGCTGGTGCAAAAACATGCCTAAGAAATAATGTTTCTTTAATTAATAAAAAAAACTCATACTGATATTGCAAAAAAAAAAAAAATCTTAGCACTCCACATTAACCTCAAATATGAATTTTAATCCCTCTTCTTAAAAATTCAGAAACCAGTGATACTGAAAATTTAGGCTTACAAAATCAAAATAGTGAAGAAAGACACCCCCCTCTGTAATATGAACTGATGATATGCTAAATAGCATTTCTGAGACATATTCCTAACGGACTGTTTAACATTAAATTACCAAGAGCTTTACTATACACAATCTATGGGATAATGTTCTCCACTTAGCTGATCATCACAATCAAAGATACCTGATCATAGAATTCCATGATCAAAAACAGACAAATCGATTTAAAATGAAGATCAAAACACTGGAACAATTTGCTCTAATTGCTGTCGATGGAAACAAACAGTTACATAATTGGCACATGTGATGTGATATGGCTACTTTTTTATTGAAGTCAGGAATCTCTCAGCCAATATGTTCAAGAAAAACCTGTTGGCCACCTTACCTTTTCTTTCCATTCCCCACTCTAAGTTTTTTCTATATACTTCTCTATCCTGCTCTATCCTATTTCCACAATATCATCTTTGTCCACTCTATGGCCTTTGTATCTAGGTTCTTCTTATATTTTTCCAACCACAGCATTCTGCCACAACTTTATTATTTGTACCCTTTCTGTTGTAAGCATTTACATTCAATTAGAATATACATGCCTTCCTTACATAACATGCAGACTAAATCACACACATTTCTTCATTTACATGTATATTCCCTTTTTGGTAGGATTATGTTCAAGCCTAGTAAAGTAATTTTCCTGCTATCATCATAAATTAACTCACATCCAATATTCTGTTTATTTCTGTATATATTTAAGTTCTCTTTACTCTCTATAATAGTTCTCCGGCTCCCTATTTTTTATTAATACATCTATTATTTTGTCCCAGTCTTTGCCAATATAACCCTCTTAACCCAATTAACTCATCCTTTGTTCAAGTACACTGACATAAAGTCTTTATAAAAATCTTCCGCATACCATACTACCTTTCTCATCCATCTTATTGCATACCCTTTATTCATAACCCAATTAAATACTATTTTGGATATTCTCTTATTAAACATAAATTGCAATGTACCAAACATTTTCATTTTATTTTTTGCATCTCTCATATAAAATCTTGACCACTCCATTTCTCCTTAAATTGCCTTCTTTACTGTCCACACATCAGCATCTAATGCATGTCTTTCTACATCTCATTGTACTTTTTCTAAGTAATCTAACACCCCTTTGCTAATAAATAACATATCATTACCATAGATTAACCTGCTACTGCTACTGTCTTTCATACAATTCTTGCTACATAATATTTATTATATGAAAACACTATTAATTTCTTTATCAGTCCCTTTCTTTTATCAATTTTTCCCATTCTTTCAAGAAAGTTCTCTGATTACCTAAGCAATTTCCAAATAGTTGTACTTATTCACCACATTCTTTCTTTTCTCTCTCCCCAGCATTTATCATCAATACTTTTGATTTTTTTCCACTAAATTTGATCTCAATCTTTTTACCTACCTATGCACAAGTCTTCAGCACAACTTTAATGTCTTCCCTATTTTATTTTCTGTGTATAAAAATATCAACAGAAAGTAAGTCCTATAATATATATACTCCCTTGCTATCTACTAATGGTATCTCTATCTCTACCTAATCTTTCCATTTCACTTTCCCTTTCTCTAAAATATAACAAAAACAATGTAGATGACATAAAACATCTTTGCCTTAGTTCCATTTCATCTTTAACTGATTCTATATTTCCTAATTGATACATATAATAAATATTTTCATATACTACAGCCACATTCACCCCCAAATTTACTAAACTTACCCATAATCTATTTCTATTCACTCTATCACATGCCTTCTTTATAATTATAAAAATCATATATAATTGCCTACCTGTATTCCTATTCATTTCTATAAGTTGTGTGGCTACAAATAAACTATCTTCTATATACCTATCCATTCTAAAACATCCTTGCATTTCATCTACTATATTATTTTTGTCCATCCTTTCTGCTACCCTTCCAGCCACCATATATGCAAAAACTTTATACAACACCAACATTAACACTACTAGTCTATAATTGTTTATCTTTTGATGGTCCTTACCCTTTCCTGTAAATAATAACTTCATTCTTGTATTATTCCAGTTATCTGAAAATTTTGCCTTCTGTGTCACCTTATTAAAGCATGATAATAGATTTAATTTTGCTGTATTTCCTAAATTTATCACCATCTCTGCTGCCCATCCATCTAAACCTCTTGCCTTTCTATTTTTCAACTTTTCCCCAGCCTCATTCAATTTATTTTCTGTAAAACTCATTACTATTTGTTATCATTCTGTCCTTCCCATCTAATATCTTTTCTATATCCATTACATACTTATTTAAGATTGACTCTAATTCTTCTTTAGAATTATACTCTTTCTCCCCCACATTCCTTCTTTTAATATATTTCCAAAATTTTTTACTCCCATCTCTTCCATTTTTATTAATATCTTCCAAAAATTTATCATTTAATTTCATTCTCTCTTTATAATTATCTATTTTAGCCAACTTATTTTTATTTAAATAGTTTTCCCATTTAATATTAACATCTTTTTTATTTTCTTTGTTCTTAATAGCACACTTGTATTCTCTGTATGCTTTCCCTTTTTATTTTACACTTTTACTAATTTTCATTTTTCTATTACTTTTATTCTTCTGAATACTCTCACCTAAAACCCTGTGTGCCACCTTTTCAACTTCACCACACCAATCCTTTATACATTCCAACAAACTCTTCCATAACTTCTTCTTTTATTTTATATTAATCTAAATTATTCTTATTATTCATTCTCCAGCATTATTTTTCATTATCCTTTCTTCTTTTATTATTATTTTCCATTACATTACTGACCATTTCTATTGTAAAGAAATTATGATCACTACATATTCTCTCTTCATAATCAAAAACTTTAATTTTCTGCACTTTATTCATTCCCTCTTTATCTATTAATACATAATCTATTGTGTGAAATAGTGAAATATATTATTTCTAGACCTTGTGTATTTCCCTTATAAATATTTGACAAATTTTCAATGTTCAAATTCACTCTCTGATAAAAATTCTTCAAAAGCTGTCCATTCTTGTTATGTATGTTATCAATTTCTTCAATATGCCTATTCATATCCCCTATAACCATTATTTTCTTCGCCTTTTTTGAAACTCTATATATTCTTAACTAGACATTCTTATATGCTATTGTTCCGCTCCATTATAGTTTGACTATCTCCAGTGGCTATATAAAGTATATCCACCAGCCATTTTTGTCTTCATAACCTTATCTCAAACTGCAAATGCTCTTGACACTTAACAGTATTTAAATATTTTTTGACATAACTCCTACACCAGCACCCCTGCTTTTTTTCTTTTCTATTTATACTCTGCCATACCATGTGTTCCAGTATAGGTTCTTCTTCTTCTCTTAAATGTGTTTACACTACTGTAAGTATTCAAACCCTTCATTTTTAACTGCTTTTTTAAATTCCAACAATTTTTCTGGTCCCTTACAACTTTGTATATTCAAATATCCAAATTTTACAATTTTTTCTTTCCTTTCTGCTCTTTTATAAATTCTTTTAATTTTTTCTTCTCTATTATATTTGTAGTTAGTTTGTTTATCATTAGTTTTATTGACCCATTTCCTCTCCACATCTACATTTACATCTAGATAAACCCCCTTTGCTTAATTCTTACATCCCATCCATTCTTAACCTTCTTTTTTTTGCTAATATTATAATTTAAAACCCAACCATTTCCTCTTTATAAGTTTCCCAAATTATATTTTTCATAAATCAAACCCCCTAATGCTTCACTTTCTTGTTTTACTGACTATTTAAAAATATTAAACACACTGATAATTATGGAAAATAGATACTGAGTGAACCAATGATAATATTGAGAAGAGTGAAAATTATTAACAGCCGGTTGCAAGAAAACTGTACTTTATTAAAAACGAATGTAAAAGCAAATGCAGTAAAATGAAAATTAAACAAAAAGTTGACCATAATAAAATTAAAAATTATTTTAAACGTTTTTTATTGTATATAATTCAAGACAGCAAAAACCCTACATTAGATAGAGATTGGCTCAATTTATTGGGAATTGATATATGAATGGAAAATAAGATCCGGTTTAAACAGGAAGTAAAAGATAGATTTGTAGAATATTTAAAAATGATGAGGAACAGATAAATACTTCACCAGAAAAGATAGTTTTGAGAGATGGGGCAACATTAATATTTGGTAAACCATAGATAGTGCCTTTTTTGCTGTAACAAAAATTAGAAGAATTAAATAACTTAGTGGTGAAAAGAGTTTTGACATCTGTAGAGAGGGCAGAATGGACAATGCCAATAGTGATGATAGCTAAGTCAAACAGACAAGTCTGTATCTTTGATGATTATTAAATTTTTGCAAATAAAATTATGCCAAAGAGTCTAGTGGTTAGCATAGCTGCCTTCCAAGCAGCTGGTCCGGGTTGGTTTCCCGGCCAACGCTTTGATATATGAAAAAAGAAAATTTTTTTTTTAGAAAGATAACAATGCATTAGGCAAAACTGACGTGAGAAATCTTATGATCAAAGAAGTTTAGTTTTGAAGGCGAAAAGTAACAGGATGAACTTTGATTCAGGGATTTCTAATTATTTATTATTTTTTAAATCTAAACTACACCTGCACCGTTTATCACAGCAGTGAAGTAAAAGAACAAAAGTTGTTATATTGAAGATTCATTTGTGACTTCTTGCACTCGATGTCTTATGATTTTTCTAAACACTAAACATTCAACTTTTAATTAAAATAATACTGATCCATTAATAAATGTATAAATATAACTTTTTAATAGCCTGAATTAAATGAAATAGTGCGAAGTACTGAAAAACTTCCAGTGAGTAAACTAACTGTCAGTAAATATAAAATGCAGAATGAATTCAACCATACTTTAGCTTTGATTGCATAGCTTACCATTTATTGAAATATTTACACACGGCGTGTGATTTAGTTAACGTAATATATTTTCAAGACAACTATAAGCTACTCTAAAATCCCTATAAACTATTTTCAAAATAGCTTATAGTTATCTTAAAATTACATTAGTTTAAATAAACCACGCTCTGCGTGTGAGTATTCCAGTAAATGATATCCTTATTATACAGGATCAAAGCTAAAGTTGGCTCATTCTATATTTTACGTTTACTGACAGTTAGTTTACATGTAGCTCACTAGTTTTTTTAAGCATTTCCACATTATTTTATCTAATTTGACTATCAAAAAGTTATATTTACATATATTAACTGAGGATTAATTTAATATTAAGAGGTGTTTAAATATGAGGCTCAGCCTTTCCCTATAAGTTGTTAAAGCAGTTTCACACTAGCATGTAGTTATCTTGATATTATGTTAGTACATGTAAATGATGCTCTGCATATATGTCAGTGAATGATATGCTTATATATGATCAAAGCTGAAATGTAAGTGTGTTCATTCTACATTTTACATTTACTGACACTTTAAGTAGAGTTTCTGGGTTTTTTTAAATGCTTCCACTTATTTAATAAATGTATAATACATTTTATAAAATTGTATCAATAATAATAATAATAATAATAATTTATTGAAATAGCAAGCAATATTAAATATACATACATCATAATAAAGAATTTTAAAGAATTCATATTCCTTAAATAATACATTTTTTGAAAATATAAAATCTATATGCATTCCATGTTAATTACTATATATTCTATTATTTAAAGTATGGACATAAAAATGCCCTAAACACACACTAATTTTTCTCTGATCCACAATCTGACTAAACAAACAAATCAGATCTCATCTCATTCTACACAAACTCTTGGAGAACCTATAACAATATAAACATATATAATTATCACTGAAAACCTTTGTATATACCTATTATTAATAAACCTAATTTTTTTTTTTTAAATAAAAAAAAGCAATAAATAATTTTGTATATCTATGTATACTACAAAGTATGATATATATACTTCAGGAAAATGAAGGCTAATCTAAAAGTAAAAATAACAAGGATGCACTAATTTATAGAAAGGCAAAGGTCAATTCTACGAATACATTCATCTTTTACAGCCATGAAAACGAATATGAACACAGCTTAGATCCAAGTATTATTAAAATAATGTGTAAGAAAAGAAATGATAAGAATCATAAAATTAAAGAGGCTTTCTTCATTGCACAAAATATACAATGAGCCAAAGGTTGAAGTTTTCAAATTAGCAAAAAAATGGATCTTCATAACAGAATACCCATGAATATGATGCAGAAAAGTCGAATAAACTCCGATCAATTAATTCTATTAAATAATGTACAAATTCTGTTTCAGAACTTTATATTACTATTAATGAAAGCAGAGTACCAAGATATTTATATACATAAGGGTGGAGGTGTTTATTATATCTATAAAGATATTACATACGGGACAGAGAAAGGTGAATAACTCCGTGTGTGTAAATTTAAAAAATCAGATATATTAATCTTTAACTGAGGTTTAAAGTTTATATCTGTGCTAGAGATAATCTCTAGTTTCGAAAATGATTAGTAATAATCATTAGTATATTTATCTGAAATGGATGGCATCAAAGTTGTGTGGGGAGAAAGTTTGACAATGGTAAATGAAAAAATAACAATTTACTCTAGATAAATACTTTACATATAAGAAAGATATATATGAGAGATAATGACCTGGGCCAACTGATGAGTACTGGTTCAGCACGAAATGCATCTTGGGGGTCATTTGTCCTTTATTATATTTTTATTTATATGAATTTAAAAAGAATGGGGAAGTATGGAGGTGTTTATTATATCTATAATCATATCACAGAGCATTCTCACTCAAATACGTTACTCAGAACATCAAATAGCAAACTACTTTCCTTGCTATTATCATAAATTAACTTGCACCCAATAGTCTGTTTACTTCTATATATATTTAAACACTTTTTACTCCATACTGTTCTCCATCTCTCCAACCCCATATTTTTTATTAATGCATCTATTCTTCTAATCTGTTTCATACCTTGCCATTTCCTGTGACCCATTCACCCACCAATAATCGTTGTACAGTTTGGTTTCCAAGCTCAAAGATTTTCTTGGATTTTTTTATGGTCAAATTAGTAAACATAATCTCTAAAAAATGTTTAATATTACTAGAAAAAATGCATACTTTCACTGTTCAAAAAGTACAGCATTTTAGGCTGAGAAAGTGAAACTAAACTAGCATTTAACAATTTTTTTGTGTTCTTCCGCACAACATTAGATTGGAAAAAAAATTATACTGAATTTTCATTTTTTTTTAAAATTTGTACTACAGAATTATACTATATTACTTACATGAAATTATTAAAATAAAATAAAAAACAATGTTTAATAACAAATCATTTGATTGACCATTTATCATTAGTGTAAGAAGAGTCAAATAAAGATACAATACATTACAAAAACTTAATCACAGTCAACTTAAAAAAATGTCAGTGTATTGAAAAAAGAAATCTAATGCATTCTGAGTTTGCATATTGTAATCAATACTTAAGGCTTTTGCTACAATGTGTTCTGTGCTGATCTAAATAAACAAATATCATAGCTGTAGTAGATTTTTTGAGGCATGACGTCACTATTTTATCAAATGCCTTAGACATGCTTGTCGAATAGGCTCAATATGTTTTGACGGTAGAGTTATAGGCTATTTAAGTAAAAATCAAAGGCATTAATCTTATTCACTTTTTTGTATTGTATTTTTATCCTACCCAATTTATTATCAAATTGCATAAAATGTTTCTCATATCCCCCCTCCCCCTAATGCAATTCAGATACGATGGATAGCAGTTTCAATTTGAGTGAAATTGGCGTTTGTAAAGACTCTATATCAGGGGTTCCCAACCTTTTTTATGCCTGCACCCCTAAAAAAAATTTAATATGTTCTCATACTCTTTAAAATAATAATTTCCTTAAGAATAAAAGTGAAGATGACCGAAACAAATTTGTATACTCAATTTTTAATAATATATAAACAAAAATAAAACATATGGAAAATAAAAAATATTAAAACAAATTAAAAGTTGCATAAAACCCTCGAAGAAACTAAATTTTCATCCATGCATGAAATTTCTTTAAAAAATTATAACTAATGTTTAAATATTCACAAGGCAATTTAAATTTAATGACTCTTTTGTTCTTGTTTACTGCGTAAAGTTGTTTACTGCGTAAAGTTTTTTCAAAATGTGGCACTTTGTTGTTGTTAGCAAGCGGCATGTCTTCCTGTGCACCCAAGTGATTTCTAGATTTTGTGTTTATTGACAAAAGGACACTAAATGCAAACTTGCATAAGTATATCATTGTGAGTGAGATGAGCATAATTAGTGCTTTTTCAAAAGTTTTGGAAACATGTCCATTGCCAAATACCAATTTTGTTCAACATTTTGCTTTCAAACTGCATTTCAAGAACATGATTTGTGCAAAGTTCAAAAAGATTTTTCTTCAACTCTTCATCATCCAACATATTATCCAAATTGAAGGAATATGGATTTATAATTCATTTTTCAGAAGTTCCCAGTTGTAAAAAATATCCATAAATGACTGATAGTATTTCCAAATGATCTACAATTTCCTCACACATACTTGGAATTATAGACTCATTGTCATCAACTATTTCTTTGAGTGATGAAAAATTTGAAAGATCCCCCTTTTTAACTCATTGACACCAAATATGTAACTTTTCCTGTATAGCATTTAACTTTTCCCAGCATTTCAATATGTTTGCATTTTACACTTGGATAGATACACTCAGATCATTCATGTAAGTAAAAAGAATAGGCTAGCACTTGGTTGAATTCTTGTTATTCCATTTATCCAGGGAGATCATAGTCACATTCTTTCAGAAAAACTTTGACTTCTCACATTTCAAAGAAGCACACTAAAGCTCTCCCATGTGATAGCCAGAAGACTTCCATGTGGAAAACAAAAACTGAAGCATCACATCCAAAATCTTTACAAAGTGACCTAAAGAGGTGGTGGTTTAGAGCACAACCCTTAATCCAAATGATGGTTTCCACAGAGGTGTCCAGAATTTTGGAGAAAATGTTTTTAATGTCAAAACATGTCAATGAAAAAAAATGGGCACCTTGCAAGTGTGAAATCTCTTGATTAATCAGTGCAAAAAATCCTGATTTATTTTCTAATGTAGCAGGGGTACCATTGGTATACAACCAATAATTTGGATATCTAAGTCATATTTCACAAAGAAGTTTTTTACACACTGGAAGACATCTTTTTATTTTGTGGTTGTTTTCAGATCTTCATAGAACAGTGAATCTTTCATTTTGACACCATCATGAACATACCTCACTATTGTGATAAGTTGACTGTAATTTGCAACATCAATTGTTTTGTTAAAATGAAGAGAGATTTTCAAGGGACTAGCCCTGATATCTGCAATAACAGTCCAAAATGTCCAAATTCAAATCACCAATTCAGCTCTGAGTAACATTATTTGATAATGACAATAATTTAAGATTATTTGAGGCTTCTTTTCCCAGAAAAAAGTTGCCATTTTTAATGCACACAGTTTTATCACCTCTTCTGAAATTGTATGGGCTTCTTGGATTTGGCTACTTTATATGCCACATAGTATGAATCATCAGTGGTAGTTTGACAGCGATATAAACCATATTTTGGAAGGGTTGCTTGAGAATCAAAGAAGGCATTTTTATTTCAATGAACAATCAGTGTTTATCAGATGCTAAGGCATAGAGTAAACTAAATAATTAAGTAATTTGTTTATGTTAAAACAAAGATTTGCACACTATTTTTATAACATTCATTACCCAGTTGATGACAAGTATGATGTAGACTAAATATCAGTACAACATACTATGAATCATACATAGATGAATCCAGATAATAGGTCATTTATATTGTGTCCATTAGCTTTTTCCTGAAGCTAAATACCAAAGCATGTATTATATTTAAAAAAAATTATAGTTTAATTTTATAGCAAATAGATTTTGTTAGTGTCTTATAATGCTATGATTTTGCATATAAAAAGTTACTATATCAGTATACTTGTAAATTTACCAGTTTTCTAAAATATTTTAGCAGCTAAATTATGATTGCCTATCATTTTAATTTATCTGCTATTAAAAATTTAAATACTTTGAGTATGAATAGCATATTAAAGGAAAAAGTTCAAACTCTATATTTAAGTGTGCTAATAATTAAATTGAATTCATAATGCATTAGTCTAACCTTAATTTTAATACAAAATATTATAATTAAGTATTTTAAATTTATTGACTTAAAAGCAGTTTAATAAAGTCAATAATAATTAAAGATAGGATTTTTAAATAATAAACAAATGAATGTCTAAATGCATGAATAAACATAGTGTTTAATTTTAAAATTTATTTATTTTAAAATACTTATTAAATGTCTAATTTTAAAAGACAATATAAAATTATATTCTGAGTAACTTTTATAAGTTGAAATAAATGTTTTAAATTAAATGTGTTATTTATGGATAATATCTATTTTTTTAAATGTAAATTTCATTAGTGTAAGATTTTTATTTCATTCTAATGTTAAAATTTATAAATAATTATTGTAATAAAAATATTTTTAATTTTATTTGTCTAGACAAGATAAAATAATTGATTTATTTATAAGTTGAATATTAATTAATTAAATTTTGGTTAGCAACCTTCCTTAGTTTCAGTAGAATGTGGATTCGAACTAATAAAGGAAAAAAGGTATATATTTAAATGTTAATAATCAGTATTTACAGTTGTCATCCAACCCTGTTTATAAATAGGTGAAATTGACACCACTCACTTTCATTTTAAACTCTTCATTTCTCTTTACTCTCTTGAAATCTTTTTCTTTTTATGGTGTTTAGTTTTTCTTAAAACTTCAGTTTTAATTAAAATTATAATTTCATTTAACAATTTATTTTCTTAGCTTAAAGTATGTTATGGTAATTTTTTTAATTATCTGGATACAACATCTAAATTTAAACTTCAAAAAACAGGAAAATTTCATTGCAGCCAGCTTTATTGGTAAAATTAGTTAATAATTATTATAATGTTTAAACTTAGAACAATTAAATGTCATACACTAGAAAATTTCAAAAGACATTATCATTATTACAAAGTACAAACTATTATCAATTTCAAAACATATTTGCATGTCTATTTAATATTTAAATTTGTTGAAGAATATTGGAAATTGTTAGGGAGCAACAATATTTTTAAATGCTTTGAATAACTTTAAATTTGACTTACAGCGTCTTTAAGTTATTTCACTGAGAGAGAATATTTTGAGATCGTTTAAAATTATCCAAAAGAGAAAAGAAACTTTAAATTATTTTTAATAAAAATACTTGTTTGTAATTTATTATCTGAAATTAATTTACCATTAGTAATGAATTTTATAATTTTAGTTTAATAAGGACTTAGTGTTTTAAATTTTAGGATGTTATTTTAATAGTAGAAAAAAATTAAATTTGGCTGTTAGATATCTCAGTGCATCAATTCCATCTTTAAATTCAAACTTTTCAATGATGAAGGTTCATAATCTAGAAATTAATCTAGAGATATAAAACATTTAGTGCCAATTGATTAATTGTGCTCTAATAAATGGTTCTGGAGTAAAATTGTTCCTGAATGATGACTATACTGGTAAAATAATAAAATTGTGTTTAAATAGCCTATTTCAGGATGCTCTCCAACAGCTCCTCTCAGAGAAATAGTTATTATTTAGTAGATTTATCAATTTCTAAATTGAGAATTTAAGTACTTTTTCATTTCTAGTTAAGAGTATTTGAATATCCAATTACTGACCAGAATTGGAAAATTAGTTGTAATAATATAATACAATAAATACTCTTTAAATGGATCATTCACTCAATAAAATGTTTATGTAGTTGTTTTTTTTTTTTTTTTTTTGTAGTTTCCATATTGTTTTTATTTTGCTTTCATAATTTAAGAGGAAAAATGCTGTTTTAGATATTTATGCTTAGAAATGGTTACATTTAGGTTTTTCATATAAAACAAAGATAGCACTAAAAGAAATAACAGATTCCGCAACAGTTTTCTTTAAATGTAACTATTGTTGCAAACAATGGTCAGTGTGGTTTTAAAGCAATGAAAGAATGGCAGACTCTAGTGGAAAGTCCATGAATTCTCACTGTTGTCACTTCCTGTGCTCATATTTTATGCAAATTATTGTATAAACTCCAAACAACAAACCATTAGGTTATTTTTATGGTGAATAACAATATAACTTATATTGTTGTTTTAATTACAGTTATGGAAATGCTCTGTCAGTGCTCATAGTTAATGCCTTAACATTTTACTGTAAAATAAATTTGTTTCCATTAAAAACATATATAAGATGAAAAATTTGAAAATAAAGATTGATTATGATGAGTTAGAAGAAGTTAACAGTTACAAATACCTTGGTCAGATTATTAATACAGATGGAAATATAATGGATGAAATTAATCATAGAATTAAACTTGATTGGAGTGCTTTTGATAGAAATAACTTGATACTAAAAAGAAATATGCCTATGTGTTTGAAAAGGAAGGTTTTTAATAAATGTGTTTTGCCAGTTCTTACTTATGGATCTGAGACTTGGACACTTAATAGAAGAGCAATACAGAGACTTCAGACCACTCAAAGAAGTATGGAGAAATGCATATTGGGAGTAACAAGAAGGGATCAAAAACACAATGTATGGGTAAGAGAACAAACAGGTGTTACTGACCTCATTGAAAAAATTAAAAGACTGAAGTGGAGTTGGGCTGGACATATTGTTAGAAGAGATGATAATAGATGGACAATTGAAATTTTAAACTGGATTCCAAGAGATTGTAAAAGACCCAGAAAGAGACCACATGTGAGATGGATGGATGAAATAAGAAAGTGTGCAGAGGTGATTTGGAGAAGAGAAGCTAAAGATAGTAAAAGATGGATTGAACTTGGAGAGACCTTCATCCTGCAGTGGATTGATAATGGTTGATGATGATGATGATACACATAGAAGGAAAATGTCATTCAATTAGTTTAAACATTTTATTTATTTCAGATAAAGTTTAGTAAAGTTTTAATATAATTCAGCATTTTAACACATTTTTATTTTTCAGTTTCACTTATTATGGAAATAGGTAGCTTTTGAAGAATCAATTATTTTACCAGTTTTAAAATAATGGCAAACTCTAGAATTCAATGCCCAGGAATCATGATTTCAATTCTATCTCTTCAAGTGATTGAATTACTTATAATCATTCTATTATTTTATTACTATAAAATTATTAATGCATTGGATAATTATATGATTCCTATTGAATGAATTTCTTGGGATATTGTTTATATCTAATAATTGTAGGTACGCAGATGTCTATGGTCTCCAAAATTAGCAGTACTAACTTAAACCATAAACTGGCAATTCAGAAAAATCACAGGAGAAATAAGGAGCTCTTTTGAAAAATGAATTAAATGTAGCTAACTTCTTTTTTTGATAGATTCAATCTATTTCTTAGAGTATTAAATAGAAAACGAACCCACTAAAATACATTCTTGTTCATTTTTCTTGCTACATAACCTGTCAGCTTACGAATTTTAGCTATTATTAATTGATTTATCCATTCAAATAAAATACATATAGACATCATTCAATCATCATGAAGTTCAGGGTACTAAAAATTAAGAATTATTCAAGGAGGATCCAATTCAAAACCCGAGCCTTTATATGACAGCATTTTAACAAAATTCAAGGTGTAAAAAATGAGAATTATCTAATCCCACTTAATTCTTGAGACAGGTTGCATAGCATTATTTCTTACAAAAAACCAAAAATGGGGTCATAAACAAATTATAATTTTTTTCTATCATTGATTTATTAACATTTATAAAAGTTGTTCACTACAATTTTAAAATTAAAATATTTGCTCTTGCTTTTAGTGAAAATTAAATAAACTGCTAATGGATAGCTGAAGAGTTTTGTGGAATGGAGTGGTTTGAAGCCTGTCCATTAAAGTATGAAGATTGGTTATTTTAATATAAGCTGAGCTTTGATTGTATATATGTCTGATGATAATCTGGACCAACTGATAAGTGCTGGTTTAGCATGAAATACGTATATTGGTGATTATTGATCTTTTCGACATGTGTGTAATCAAGTGTATTAGCGGTATGAGATAGCATGGATGGTTGAGAGTCGTGCAAAAGTCTGAGTTCAAACCCCTTATATATAACAATCTATAATTGTTTTTTTAAAAAAAAAACAATACGAAATGGCAATAAATTCTGTTTATCAAAATATATTTCAAGTAACATTGCTAAAACTTGATGAATTACATAATTAAGTTAAAGAGACTTTTACTGCACGTGTATTTTTAATAATAAATATTAATTCGATCGCATATAAATGAAAAAATCATATTTTACAAAATCATATTTTTAATTTATTACATTTCAACGACGGAGCTGTCATAGTTTTTTATTTTATAAAGTTGTAAAAAGTTTGTGAAATAATTATATGTATGTCTATATATATGTGTGTGTACGCGTGTGTGAACATGTATTTCGCATCCATGTATATATTTGCTGATTGTAAATATTAGCATCGTACTAACATTTCGACTGGTGGAATTCGAAATATATGTTCACAACTTTTACCGTCGAAGATTTCGCTTTAGTATATTTTTAGCTTTTTCTAACTTGTCACATTTGATATCATTATTTATATTCTAAATCCAAACAACGTGTGGATAAACATTCTAGTATAAACACTAAAAAAGAAGTTTGTTTATATCTGTACTAATGCAATTTGTGATAAGTTTTGTTTCTTTTTGGATTTATTAAATTCTATTTTTAGACTTTAAATAAAATGTTTATATACATGTATTAAAATTTATTTAAGCATCTAAGATGGAATATATGGCCATTTATAATTAGAGTTAGTTTTGATGCGGTAGAGTGAAATTTTAAAACATTTACAATCAACTTACATGAAAGTTCTGAATTTCATCTTTAGATCTGAAAGTGATTTATATATTACAAAATTTGCGCGTGCGTGTGTGTACATATGTATGTAAATATGGTTGTTGATTTTTTAACTAGAAAACATTATGCATATGGCTAAAAATTATTTGAATTATAAAAGCAACAAAACATCACCTGGTCTCAGCTTAAGCAATATTTTAAAAATGAAATCGATTTCTTCTTCTCCAGATTCTATCAGCTAGCTTAATCAATAGATGTCAGATGATACTATATAACAAATCACTACCCAATGCTGTCCTTATCTGCACCTGAATAGTCATTGCTGTGCAGTATTGTCCACAGTATATTTTAAAAGTGTGTATATTTTATTGTTGCTAAAGATCCTGTTTGTGCCTACTTTCCTTGTGATTATCATAAATTAATTCGCACCCAATATTTTATTTACTTCTATATATATTTAAACTCTTTTTACTCTCCTTACTATTCTAGATCTCTCCAACTCCCTATTCTTTATTAATGCAACTATTCTTCTATCCTATTCCTTGCCACTATAACACTCAACAATTCTCCTAACACAATCATCCCATCTTTTGTATAAGTATACTGACAAATTCCTCATTCCAATTTTTTTGCAAACTATATTGCCTTTTCTCACCCATCTTCTTATCTGCTCTTTGCTCATAACCCAATTAAATACTATTTTGGCTATTTTCTTATTATCCATAAACTGCAATCTACCAAACATTTTCATTTTGCTGTTTTCATCTTTCATATAAAACTTGACCATCCAATTTCTACATGAATTGCCTCCTTAGCCATCCACACATCTGCATTTAATGTATGTCTTCCTACTTCTCTTTATACTTTTTCTAAGGAATCTAACACCCCTTTACTAACACATTACATATCATTACCGTATGTTAACCCTGTTGCTGTCACTCTCTTCCATACAATTCTTAAATTTAAACCAATTTGATTTTTTCCAAAATAGAGACACATTTAGAAAGATACTTAGACAGACACCTGTTCAATTTAAAAAAATAAAATAAAATTAAGGCATTTAAAAATTGTAAACGATATTACAGACCCTTTTGGCTTGTGTGTTTTAAAGTTTCCCAGAAATCAAATTATATTTTGACATGCAATAATAATGATCTTCAGTTTTAATATAAAATTAAAGACTCTGGTTATGAAATAGATCACCAATATTTATGTGTAAATATCAAATTAAAACGAAAAAATCCTTAAGCTTATTCAATTTTCAAAAAAGAAAATCATCATTAGAATGTTTTATGAAAACATAGCTGTCACCTGATTATAGCCAGTTTTAAGAGACCAATCAGAAGTGAACTATACAGCAAAACTGTATTTGTAATTAAATATATCTTAAATTATTTTTATTGTCTAAATTAAAGTGTTCTTAGAAAAATTCAAACTTTATTTTTACTTTTCCAAATACATTCAACTACTAGTAATAAAATACAGATTAATAGAAAACATCATGTTTGGAGTGATATTATTATCCTTTTTTCAAGATTTTACTGCCTGGACCAATGACATTCTAGCATAAAAAATGATACAGTAACACTTAGATTTGTAAATGCTGAGATGATACTTTAACCATCTATTCTATTCAGTCAAAGCTTATTACCTTAAATTCAATATTTATGAATTTAAAGATTATTGTTCAATCCTCATATCAATCTTGTTACTTGTCAGATGAGCAACAGCTGAGGAATACTGGTATTAGCAATCCTTAAATGTATCTGCAAAAGCATAAATAATGTCCTAAAAACATTGAATAATTTAACTAGATTGTAAAAATCATCCAACACATCACTAAAAAATAAAATTTCATCATTATCAAATTCTTAGACAAACAGAAAAGCTATAAAATAAAATGATTAACCAGAAATAATTTTTATGAAGTCAGCTACTATAGAAGTAAAAAATCAAATTAAAAAAGAATATATAGTATTAATATGAAAATTATTAGTATTTTTATTATGTATAAATAATAAATTATGGAAATGAAATTTGTTTTTATTATTAACATATTTTTGTTATGTTTAATATAAAAAAAATGTAAATATATAAACCGTTATGACAATTTTATTGTACATAAAAACTCAATTAGAGCTTGGAAGAATAATGCCATTTGCATTTATTTAATCTGTATAAATGAGAGAATGAATAAAGAATTATATATATAATAGACAATGTGGGATTAGCTTTAATATTATTATCCATAAACAAAAGTTCTAGAAAAAACTGACAAATGAAGAATACAAGTGTTGATCAAGCTACAAAATTGA
This sequence comes from Epiperipatus broadwayi, assembly GCA_028023455.1. NCBI lineage: Eukaryota > Metazoa > Onychophora > Udeonychophora > Euonychophora > Peripatidae > Epiperipatus > Epiperipatus broadwayi. The sequence continues at coordinate 110,270 of JAQFVV010000152.1, forward strand.
CCATATAGTATAAAATATTAATTTATATTCCAATATCCAGAAATAGAAACTTAAATGAAATAAAACTTAAAGAGTATATAATAACTTAATAGAAGAGCAATACAGAGACCCCCGACCACTCAAAGAAGTATGGAGAGATGCATGTTGGGAGTAACAAGAAGAGATTGAAAATGCAATGTATGGGTAAGAGAACAAACAGGTGTTACTGACCTCACTGAAAAAATTAAAAGATTGAAGTCGAGTTAGGCTGGACATATTGCTAGAAGAGATGATAATAGATGGACAATTGAAATCTTAAACTGGATTCCAAGAGATTGTAAAAGACCCAGAAAGAGACCACATGTGAGATGGATGAATGAAATAAGAAAGTGTGCAGGGGTGATGTGGAGAAGAAAAGCTAAAGATCAGAGAAGATGGATTAAACTTGGAGAGACCTTCATCCTGCAGTGGATTGATAATGGTTGACCATGATGATGATGATGATGCAGCATAAAAATAAAATTGTGTTAAAAATTATTCAGCACGTAACAGAGTATTGATTGAAAGAGTGCTTCCTGATATAAATACTAATTCCTTACAAAAACTGAGAAACAAAAGATATTATTGTTAACTTATTATGGTTAATTAAGGGTTATCAGAGCTTTATTATACAATGGCATATTAGGTTGAGTTGGCTGAGACAAATTATAAAATATTTTTCAGAAAACAGATGTTCTAAAGCATTATATAATTATGATAAATTTCTATATAAAATTTAAAATTATAGTTAAAATTAATTATCATAAAATATACTTGAACCGTATTGGTAAAGAAGTTAAAGGGTTAACTAAGTATTGTATGATTTGCAAAGCTAGATATATAATTAACCAGAAGAGTGGCTAAATGCTAATTACTTTTGGGGTAACAGTTTTAAATAAATGAACAAAAAAAAAGAGTAAACAAATATGTTTTAAAAAAAAGTTTTTTTTTTAGTTCACACTGATATGAAAATTACTTGTATTTGTCTCTAAATTCAACATTCAAAGTTCAAAGGTCAATTATTCAAAGTTTTGAATAATTGAAATGTAATTTTTTTTAAAAAAATATTCCACTTTTATTTTGTTAAAATTGTCAAGTTTATAAAAAAGATTTTATATTGTAACAAATATTTTTTTTTGTTATTGTAAGTAATAAAATTAAGTAAAAATGATTAGAAAGATGATAAATATGATTATTTATTTTTAAACAATGACGGTTTAAATAAAAAGTGTAATTTAAATTTTTATTAAAAGCTCATGTTTTTCCAAGCATCTTGAGTTTGTCTTTTTGTTTAACAATTGTCATGTTAGCTGCTTGTAAAAACTTTGTTTTCTTTCTTTTAGCAGCTAAGTTATGGACAAATATAAATATAACATACCTTATGATGACAAGTAGCAGCTAATGGATATGATATAGTTTGGATTGATTATCTAATCAAAGCCTAATGAGTGATCAGAGTTTAGTTGTCATTTCCAAGTTGTGCTTAATCTGTGTTAAAGAATTATGCTTGCAAATAATTGTTAAATCCAAGTCCTGTTTTATGGAATATTTATGTTTTTAGAGAGATGTAAAATTTGAAGCATGTTTCTAAATTTTCAAGGATGGATTTATAGCATCTTAAATACCAAAATAGACTCCATAATACAAAAACAAACAAATGAAAAAAATAACAATAATGGATTCAAACTGTAAATGTTGATAAAACGTTTGTTTTAAGGGTGATCATCTGAATGATGGTAATGCTTATTTATTTACAATAACCTAATATAATAGTGTCTTTATATTTTACATATATCTTAATGTATAGCATTAAGTTTATTGTTCAGTTCCAATATGTCACCATGATTCTGGTACCAAAAGCATTTGGTAAAATAGTTTTAATGGTATTTGAATTTTTGCTACTCTGTTTATCACAGTTTATACTGGAAGAATAATTGAAATAATGTAGTTAATTTAATCAATGAACGCTATTGCATAAGAAATATTTTTTTGTTATTTAGAATCTAGCCTCTTGTCTTTCTTTTAAAAAATGCTGACCATTTAAATATAATAAATTAACTTGTAATAGCTTGTGAGATAAGAGTGCATATTCTACTAAATTAGTCATAGTTTAATAATACTGATGGGTGTAGAATATTCTCCTGTGAATTTCCCAGTATTGGGTGGCACTCTGGTTTTGAAGCTAATATAAATTCATAATCCATAGAGGATCTAGTTTTCCTTTAGTTAATTAGGAGTGATTTAATGGTCTGAAAAGGTGTCTATAGTCTATAATATTTTTATGAATATAACTAGATCTAACCATTAGTATAATTTACGATTAAATTAAATTATATTTTTCCTCCTATTTTGTTTTATTTCTGTTATTTGGATTTAAGTGTGAAATCTCAAAAGTTATCTTTCATTATTAAGCATTAACTTTCATATCCATAGAATTATTATAATTTGGATTTACTCTGATGATCTCTTATCCAAATGGCAAGATTGTTACAATATTTTATCTCCTTATCTACTCAATGTGTGAATACATTGGACAAAAGTGAATGTGAGTTTAGGACTTGTAGAATAAACATCATCAACTTACATACACTGATAATATCACTTTTAATGATGAAAATTAGTCAAACACTTCATTTTCTTTTAGTTAACATCGCATTTGATTATCCACACACCCACAAATCCATTCTTTATACTTAATTTCTGTAATGGCTAATGTTTTGATTACCTACAGTTCTTCTTCAGAGACCTAAGTAGGAGAAAATAGATATTGTGCCTTAATTTAAATATTCTTTAAGATAAATATTAAAATTAAGTAATATTTAAATAATAACCCAATAAGTAATTTTTCTTATTTAGGTCTCTGAAAAAATAATGCTATCTAATTAAAATACCAGACAGTAATAAAATATAATACAATGGAAAAATTAAATATAGAAAACTAGACATTTTATACCTAAATTGTAATCAAAACTAAAAAAAACTAAAGGTTAAAAAATAGAATCATAAAATGAGATTATATCTGATAATAAAAAGAAAGCTAATGATTACAAAGACATCGATGATGATAAGCAATTTTTTTTTCTTGAATCATTTATTAAAAGGTTATCCGAAAGTCAAAAAAAATATTCACAAACTCATAATAATGATAATAAATGGATTATTGCTCAGGGGTTTATAAAAATTTCAATACGAAATGGCAGAGACCTGGATCTCCAGAGAAAACCAGTCAACCATCACACAAAATCAAGTAGATCACTATGTAAACTTATATTGAAAATTCTAAAACATTTTTTTATGTAAAAGCATATGTCTTTAAAACAAACATCAACATTTCCTGTGATTAAAAATGAATGCATAAACTAAAAATTGAAGATGAATTATAGAAAAAAATATAGATGTTTATGAAATATGATGCTTGTAAAAGACTTTGAGAATACTATCATTTGCAAAAAAGGAAAAATAAATAATTGCATGTTTGACCATATTATTCATAAACATGTCTTAAAAAAAGCAACAAATTGATTAATAACATGTTGGATTGAACTTGGAGGGACCTTCATCCTGCAGTGGATTGATAATGATTGATGATGATATAGCTAATATTATGAGGTGTGATCTATTTTGATAATATATATATATAAATGTGTAGAAGACTTCTATCAAGAATTATATAGTAATAAAGAACAAGTGCCTCCTATACCTATTATATTTCCGAATTGCCCAGAATTTTGAACGAGGAAGTGATTCATGCAATTAAATTTATGAAGAAAGGGAAAGGCTCCAGGTAATGATGGAATTATAATTGATATATTAAAAGAAGCAGGTAAAGAAATAGAATTTTTTAGCAAAGTTATATACCAAATGTCTAAATGATACAGATGTACCAGATGATTGGAAGAATACAGTATTAATATTAATATTTAAAAAAGGTGATAAAGAAGATATTAGAAATTACAGATCTATCAGTCTTTTATCAGTTTTATACAAAATTTTTACTAAGATAATTACAACTTGTCTACAGAAAACACTGGATTTCCACCAACCAAGAGAACAAGCTGGATTTAAAAGTGGTTTTAGTACAGTAGATCATATCCAGGTATTGAGAGAAGTTATAAAAAGGACAAATGAATATGAATTGCCATTATGCTTAGGATTTGTAGATTATGAAAAGGCATTTGATTCTATAAACATTTCTTCAATGATTAAAGTATTGGATCATCAAGGTGTAGATCCAGGATATTGTCATATTTTAAAGAATATTTATAAAAATGCAACAGCAACAGTTAAATTATATAATGATAGTAGGAAAATCAACATTGAAAAGGGTGTAAGACAGAGTGACTCCATATCTCCAAAACTTTTTACAGCAGTGCTGCAAGAAGTATTTTGTGAATTAAAATGGGAAGCTAAAGGAGTGAAAGTAAATGGAGATTATTTAAGTCATTTAGATTTTGCAGATGATGTAGCTGTTTTTGCAAATAATGCTTTAGAGCTACAGGAAATGTTGCAGGAGTTATCAGATGAAAATAGAAAAGTAGGACTAAAGATAAATGTTAAAAAGACTAAAGTAAAGTTTAATAGATTTTCTCAAAATATGAAAATAAAGATTGATTATGATGAGTTAGAAGGAGTTAACAGTTACAAATACATTGGTCAGATTATTAATACAGATGAAAACATAATGGATGAAATTAATCATAGAATTAAACTTGGTTGGAATGCTTTTGGTAGAAATAACTTGATACTAAAAGGAAATATGCCTATGTGTTTGAAAAGGAAGGTTTTTAATAAATGTGTTTTGCCAGTTTTTACTTATGGATCTGAGACTTGGCCACTTAATAGAAGAGCAATACAGAGACTTCAGACCACTCAAAAAAGCATGGAGAGATGCATGTTGGGAGTAACAAGAAGAGATTGAAAATGCAATATATGGGTAAGAGAACAAACAGGTGTTACTGACCTTATTGAAAAAATTAAAAGACTGAAGTGGAGTTGGGCTGGACATATTGTTAGAAGAAATGATAATAGATGGACAATTGAAATCTTAAACTGGATTCCAAGAGATTGTAAAAGACCCAGAAAGAGACCACATGTGAGATGGATGAATGAAATAAGAAAGTGTGCAGGGGTGATATGGAGAAGAAAAGCTAAAGATCGGAGAAGATGAATTAAACTTGGAGAGACCTTCATCCTGCAGTGGATTGATAATGGTTGATCATGATGATGATGATGATGATGCAGCATAAAAATAAAATTGTGTTAAAAATTATTCAGCACGTAACAGAGTATTGATTGAAAGAGTGCTGCCTGATATAAATACTAATTCCTTACAAAAACTGAGAAACAAAAGATATTATTGTTAACTTATTATGGTTAATTAAGGGTTATCATAGCTTTATTATACAATGGCATATTAGGTTGAATTGGCTGAGACAAATTATAAAATATTTTTCAGAAAACAAATGTTCTAAAGCATTATATAATTATGATAAATTTCTATATAAAATTTAAAATTATAGTTAAAATTAATTATCATAAAATATACTTGAACCGTATTGGTAAAGAAGTTAAAGGGTTAACTATGTATTGTATGATTTGCAAAGCTAGATATATAATTAACCAGAAGAGTGGCTAAATGCTAATTACTTTTGGGGTAACAGTTTTAAATAAATGAAGAAAAAAAAAGAGTAGACAAGTATGTTTAAAAAAAAAGTTGTTTTTTTTTAGTTCACACTGATATGAAAATTACTTGTATTTGTCTCTAAATTCAACATTCAAAGTTCAAAGGATTGAACTTGGAGAGACCTTCATCCTGCTGTGGATTAATAATGGTTGATGATGATGATGAAAAGTGATAGTGCCAATGATTTCATCTTCGAATAACGAATGTTTCATTGAAATAGCTGGGAAATCAAATTTAAAGAAGGTAATTCTAAAAGTTGAACAGCAGATATTTAAATAAAAAATTAAAAAGTGATAATAAAAAGCTTTATTTAAAAAAATATATAACAAATAATATTTAAAAAAAACAATTACTGCACTTTAGATAAATTTGTTAACGATTATTATAAACCATTTAGTACGTTAGAAATTATATTACTTTAAACCTAAATATAAACTTTAAACTTAGTTAAAGATAAATATATCTACTCGTTATTAAATGTAATCACGTGGTTATTAATTGACGTCATCATTCTTTTTGTCCATGAATTTTATCTTTAGATATACTTAAACCATCAACAAGAAATGCATTTTGAAAGTTATTTACTTTTTTCTTTTGTTTTTATTCATGTTTCAAGAATATATGATAAAATGAAAATTTTAAGTACAGTTAGCAACAATGCTGAGAGCATGTTAAAACAGGCAAAACTCTCCATACAGTAGTGCCACTCAGTGCAAACCAGAGTAATCAATGGATGCCATAAGGCTTGTGCATAAAATCCCCATCTAGGGCCTACTCATCCAATATCCCCAGACTAGTTACTGACTTGTGGCCTTCGTCAGTGAGAAGCCTTGGATCTGAGAGCACTGCACCTAGATCTTAGTGGAACTACTATATGGAGAGTTTTGCCTGTTTTAATAACAGTTATGAGCAAGCATACAAATTGGTGTTCATGTGATATCTGAGAGCATATTACTACAATAAAACCCAAAGGTTTGTGAAAATATTGTAAACTGTAAAATCCGAATTCTTCAAAAAATTAATTCAATGTCATTGGAATAAATAGCTAGTAATTTAATCCCACTGCAGTTTCCAGTGGTTTTATGAATTAACAATGTATTGTTAAAGCTTATAAAAATAAATTACTAATTGTCCAACTGCTTGGTTAAAAGTAAATTTGTTTTTGACATCAAATTGTTCAATGCATATATGTGTAGAGATGATAATCTGGACCAAATGATGATTGCTGGTTTAGCATGAAATTTGACATATATGTGCTCAAGTCTATCAGAATAGAGAGTGATAGGTCATGTGAAAGTCTGTGCTCATATACCCTATATATTAATATGTTTATTAATTAGAAAAAAGAAAAGTCTGATAAATACTGTACATTATAAATGAATCAATCTGTCTTTGACTATCAGTATAAAGATGTGTATATATAATACAAAATATTACATTCATCAATAAGCCAATAAATGTTATTTCATTTTGATATATTATTAATAAAACATTTTATATATACATGTATACATATAGACAACCACCCATATTGTGCATGTTGTAATGATGTAAAAATAATATTTGAATTCTTAAAAAAATTATCAAATACCTTGTGTATATATACAAAACAATATTTCAATTATCAATTCTTAACTGACTTTAACCTTTAATTGGAATTATTTGTGCTTTTTAATTATAATAAAAATCACTATAGTAGAACTTAGCCATAAAATATGGATAACACATTTGTTAATTATATATATATATTTCATATGTCATAGCATTGGCCCGGAGGTGAACCCGCAACAACCTTCTGCAAACAACTGCTTGCTTGCAAGATGGCTGTGCTGACCTCTCAGCTAACAATTCTTGACATATATATATATTTTAAAGCTAAAAACACAACTTTTATAAATGGCATAATGAAATTGAAAGAAAAATTATATCTAGAGTTTTTATCCTATGGAAATTTTAAACTAGTTAGTCATTTTTATTTTCTTTCTAAATATTTTTCTCATTAACTAGATATGTTTTTCAATTTATTCAAAAACTATTTACTTTAAAACAAATCATTATACAAGTTAATTAAATACATGGATGGTGGGGGGAGTAATTAAGAGAAATAGATTTGTGTTAAATGCAAAGTTAATAGTTGAAAGAATATTTCAATATATATTTTACTTATTAGCTAATTTCTTCCACATGGGCTTCATATGTCTGTAAAATAGATTCTATACAAGGACAAAATTTTTGTAGCTAATAATAGATTTTTTAAATAAAATAGTGTATATATATAAAGTATAGCATTGAATTCTCAAGATTAGGCTGTTTTTTTATGAAGAACACGGATGTGAGATCTCATGATTAACAGATAATTACAATAATGCTAGAAATTTTCAACTCAGTTCAGCTTCCATGCCAAGTGGTGACTATTTCCTACATATTGGGTTATAAAATCATAAAAAAGCTGTTCCATTGACTTTTCCAGAAATTCAAACTCATGCAATATAGAGACCACATCAATTGCTTCCCTTTTAAAGCTGATTATCACTTAAATTAAACAATTATTTAGAGAAAATACAATGGAATGAATATTCAGGAGGATTAACAGTAAATCACTCCTTCCTTTAATTAATAAAAATTGAGTGCTGATATATATATATATATATATATATATATATTATAACCCTTTGGTTTATTCCATCTAAACCAAATATGATAAACTTAAGTAATGATGGAAAATTTTTTTTTTTAGATAAAGAAAAGTTAAAGTTTTGGCTTGAGAAAGTAATGGCTATATAGATTACAAGTAACAGATATAGAGACAGTTTGTGTGTTTGTCTGCAAGGTATTATTAAAGAGTTGCTGAGAAGTAAGAGTGAATCATTTTGTCAGTAGCTTTAGTTAACAGAGAATAGGTTTACAGTTATAGGAGATTGTGGTAGATATTTATGGTTATGATTATCTAAAAATTATAAATTTATATACTTGAAATTATAAGCAATTGTGAGAGATATTTTGTTCTCATAATCTAAACAATCAGTTTTGTGTTTGATAGTCTGTACAGTGTATGTGTGTGTGTAATGCAGACATATGGGTTGATTTTTTTCTCTTTCCTTTAAAGAAACTGAAATAATTTTTTCTTTAAATTATTAAAAATGTAAATCTAAATAAGAAATTATTTAGATGGAATGACTGTAGTCTTTGCTTGACCAAAACAGGTTTTAGCAAGCTTGTGTTTTAATTATACCGTCTTTAAAACTAAATTTCCTAAATTGACCAGAGACATGTTAATTAACGAGACCTGGTTTAAAATCAAAGAAAAACTATTAGGCAAAATAACAGCTTGGTGAGAGTAATGGCTCTGAATGGAAATTGTTTTATGACTAGACTTGGGAAGAAATCACTGGGGGAGAGGGTAACAGACTTTCTTTTTTCTTTTAAACTATAAAAACTAAAAGAACAAAGGGGAGAAAAAGAAACTTTTGCTGATTGAAACTAAGCTAGCTAACTATAACTAAAATTAATATCTAAAAGTATATATTTTGTAAGTTTTTTAAAATTTTCTATACAATTTTAATAATGAAATCAAATTGCATAATAGACCAAAATATGAAGTTCTAATTCAAGAATCATGGTGCATATCTCTGTCTTCTCAAGATTAATCATGAAGAGGTCAACTTTTGATAAGTAATTGTCTGCTCAAATTTTATCCAATCTACTTATAAAATCTCCTATAAGGAGAAAATGGTCAAATTTCCTTTCTCAAATTAAAAGATCAATTCCATTTATATGGCTATTTAAGATTCGTTTAAAGAATTACAACGATCTTCTGTTATAATATTTTGAAAATAAAGTTTATTCATGTTAGTAATCAAAAGCTGCATATTGCCATAATTTGAACCTTTAAATATCTACGATCAAAGAAAAGAAGAAAGGAGAACAAAGTGAATCCAATCTCAGGAAGAATCGTCAAGTGGAAGGTAACAGCAGAACTTTTAAATTTATTAACTATACTGTATCTACATTCTGATTTAAATATCTACAAATTTTAAAGTAACTAACTATCTACGTTTTATATCGATCTTAATTCAAATGACTGTCTGTGCGTTTTTAAGTAAAGTTAACTGCCTGAGGTGCAATTGATAGCTATCTCAAGTAAAATGAACCAAATATAGTAATTAATTAATGAACTGTGGAAGAAAAGAGAAATTTAGAGAGACTGTCTGTAATACTGATATTTATTCTTCATTTATTTCATTAATATAATATGTCATTTATTTATTATTATTATTATTATTATTATTATTAGTATTATATGTCATTTTTTGTTTATATGCTATGTAACACTCTGATCACTAGATTATTTAATTTAATATTTTGTTTATGTTTAAAATGTGAAGGAAAGAAAGAAAAATGATTTTGATACCATTTGAATATAGATGCTCACGTAAATTTAGACTTAAAAGTAAAGAGAGAAATGATATAAATATTTTATTACTCTTAACAAAATTTTAATTGTGCTTAATAGTAAATAATGAAGAGTGAGAGGATGGTCATAAAACCCATTATTATGCTGTGAGTGTTGATCTGTTATTGATATAGATATTAGGTATGTTATTGGCTTGACCGGTTAAAATTAAAATAATTCATCTATGTATTGATTTGAGATCCGGTTAGTCTTGTCATTATCTAGACTAGAATCGATGTATGTGTGGTCAGATTTAGAGTTATAAATGCTTATCATTACTAATGAAAGTAATCCTACCACCCAATGGATGAGAAGTAGTTGTCTCCAGATTTGTAGATACCATAGCAGTTAGAGGACTAAGTTTCCATTTATTTATTAAGATAGGGAATCAGTAATAAAGTTACTGTTTAAGTACAGAAAATGTTGCAAGCCAATATAGGGAATAAGTGTCTAAGACAAGCTCTTTACACAATTCTGGATCTTAGGATAGATCTCTCCCTGGCTCAAGCAAATCGTTTAAGTTTAAAGTCGATACCGTTGTAGTTGTTATATTTCCCTTATCGAGTTATAGATGCTGTATGGTAATGTGATGTGAAGAGAGTTTTTCTTATCTGAGACATACCAATGTTGCCCGGAAAGGATAAGGATTCAATCAGATATATATGTATGAGGAAGATGACAAGGATTTTAAGTAATAAACTAACCGATCTAGATTGATTTTTTTTGAATGATGGTAAATTGAGGTCGTCAAGCTGGGTGGGCATACCGAACTAGTTACGATATATACAGTCAAAACGTAAAGAGCTGACAAGCATGAATGTGAAAGTGTGGGTTTTGAATTTAAACCCGTTTGTAAGATTTAGGAGGGTAAATTTTGTGACGTATAATCCTTCTTCATTGGAAATGTGAAAATTATTACTTAATAAAATGATTTAAATTTTCAAATTATTTCACATTGCCGGTTAAGATAATTGAAACGAATATAATATTTTGGAATAGTCCAATAGACAATGTTTACGATAAAAGGAGGGGGGAAGTAGAGATTTGTAGGTTTTCTTCTCTCTCAAGTTAAGATTTCTTAAAGCTAAAATATACGAAATTCTGTTTCCAGCGTCTGTATTTATGATTGTTATTAATCATTTATAATAAATGAATGGGTCAAAACCGAAAGTGAGTCATCCAAGAAATTGGTTAACTCAAACATAGATCAGAAGCATATATTTGTGGAACAATATTACAATTTAGTGTGTTTTGTTTTAATTTTATATTTATTATTTCATGTAGTAAAGTTTTATTATTGTTATAAGATTACATTGTGTTTTGTGTTTTGGTGTTTCAAATATCTCCAGAATCCGTATATCCAGCACCTATATTTAAGGTAATATGAGTTATATTTTAAATTTAGTTAATTATTTATAATGATGCTTTGTTTCCAAAATCGATTTGCAGTAGTTATTATTATATTGTTTCCATATTCGATTCACATGGTCAATTTGACATTAATACTTTATTTTCATTATTGATTTACAATAGTAATTTAATACTGCCATATTTGAGTAATATAATTCATTTTATATAAGTCATTTTATAGACTTCAGTTTATATAATTTATTGTTATGATTAATTTGCTTAATCTAGTTTACGGTTATTTCCGTAATTTACTTTCATAAGTAAAATTTAATTAATTATCTGAATCATGTCCATGGTTTACTTCCATAGTTTACTTCAGCAAAATAAAATTTATTAAGGTTATCAATTAAAGATAAATTAGAAATAACAGAATAAAATGACAGGGAATAGTTAAATTAAGTTGATCAATTTAAATTTTGATTCATTGTAATGTGTTGAATGCTGGGAGCAGACATAAAATCCCTTTCCTGCTCTCAGGTGTTCAGAGTGATTCCCACTATTGAACTTTTATTAAAATTTATTTGGCAGATATGGGATCATATCCATTGCAATATAATCATTTATATGGGCACCTCTTGATAGATCTAGACCTTGAGAAAGAGCAATTCAATTTTGATCTCAGAGCTAGTTTGGAAGTCAAGTAGCTTAGTATAACAACATTATTATACTGTACTAAATTATTCCATTATTATAAATAGGGACCATGAATTTCTAGTTGATCTAAGAAGATATGTGAGAGAGAAATAAGAATAAGAACTCTCTGATTAGAGAACATAACACAGACATTCCGTGTTATATAATTGTAGCTATTGAATATAGATTATGAGTTCTTTGCATTTATTACAGAGTTATCTCCAGTCAGATAGAAATGAGAGCTGGTTACAATTTATAGCTGCAATTTGGCGCCCCCGGTATACATTTGATCCTAAATATATAAATTTTAACTGATTAGCTACTTGATATAAATGAGAGTTTTATTAAGATTAAACAAGTGAAAGGTGCACAGAGTAAGGTTAAAATCTAGCACCACAGTTGAGGTTACAATATATATATGAGTATCTACATTCAATTTCATGTTTACTTGAGTCATTAAACAATGTGTCACAGTACTGGAATAACTAATGGATAAATTTAAGATTCAGCATACTTTACATATATAAAATACATGTTCTTAAAAAAACTATAACAGAAAAAATAATACATTTTTGCATGCTAAATAAATAAATACTTTTTTACTGTTTAGAAATTAATCTAAAAATAAACTTTGCCTTCTTTATTTATATCATTAGAATGTTTTTTTTTATAAAGAAATGTACAAACTTATATTATTTATTGACAATGATTTTTTTTTTTTCACTTTTTTAAAAAGAAATTCCAAAGTAAACTTGGCATTCTTCATTTAGAACTTATCACATCAGAACACTAGCTGTTTTAATCCTAAATAAGTTGTCATTTTGTATAGCATTTTTTAAAAGAAATATTTTTTCAAAGATTTTTATGGAAAAGTAATTTCCAGTATAGAATATGCATAGGGGTTTTTAGGGCACAATAATCTTCCTAATAAAACCCAACCACTTTGTGTCAAATGTGGTTTTTAAGAAGATGAGAGACATAGCCCTTGCATTATTTTACAATCTCATCTGGATCACAGGATCTGGGAAATATTTTGACAAAAAAAAACACACTGAACTGAACTTCTTCCTAACTTTTCTTCATTTAAGACATGCACTCAGTTGATTGGCCAGTAGAAGTAATGGGAATAAATGATGTTCTTGGCTTTAATCTTCTTTATATTTGTTGTTGTTACAAAGCCAGTTCATTTTTATTTTGATAATTTGTATTGAATAATCATCAGCTTTTAAAGGCAATGCTTTGTCATTGCACCCCCCCCCCCCGTAGTTCTATCTTCATCAATTCAGTTAACATCTTCATAGGAAGGACATTCAATTTCACTGATTACATCATTAAGCTACGAAATTCTTCGTCTACCTCTCAATTTTTTCCTATAATTTTTCCATCCAAAATATTTTGTAAAACCTATTATGTCTTCATATATGACACGATCTTTTTCCAATATTACATATTCAATGAATCTATTTATTTCAAATTTTATTAATGTTTCATTATTAGTCATTTTTCATACAACTCATTCTGATTAATTTTCTGTAAAGCCACATTTCCATGCCTCCCAAAGTTTTTCTTTCTTGTTTTCCCCAGAACCGTTCTTTCAAGCATAAGTCAATACATGCCAAATAAATATTTTAATAAATTGCATTCTATTGTTTTGCATCAATATTTTTATTTAATAGTAAACTTTTTTATTTTGAAAAACATCTTTCACTATCATTCAATAAGACATCTATTGTCATCTCAAGTCATATTTCCCAGATAACAAAATTCTTTAACATGTTTTAAAAAAACATTATTTATGCACACTTCAATCGAACTTTTTAATCTTCTTTTTTGTATTGAATAAAGTAAAAAAGAGAATTTCTTATGTGAAATATAAGAAATTTGTTTCTGACTTTTATCTTGACCTTTTTATAAGTATTGTTTATTGACAACACGTACAATTAATCATAATTTGTTTGATTCATTTTTTAAAAAAAAAAAAATTAAAAATTTCAAAGACAAATAAAACAAGTCAAAGTTTCAAATAAACCTGTCACTTATAAATACTTTTTAAGATATTTGAAATTATATTTATAAAATAATTTGTAAGGCAATAAAAAACTTTCATTTGACTGTATTTTTTTCTCTCTCTCCTCATCCCCTACCCATCTTTGTTCATAACGTAAATTAGAAATTGAAAAGAGAAATAATACTAATAATTCAAAACAAACCTGCCAATTATAAGTAATAAGAAGTTTATAATTAATTTATAAATCAGTATTATATAATATTTTAGTAGAATCACTTTTCCAAATAAAAAGAATCTTAAATCTACTGATTAGTAATCACAGTATTCTTTCATGACTGGACTCAGTATTTAAAAAATCATTAAACACAAAATGGAATGTAAATATCGACTATATATCGATATCAAAAACTATATTGTAATTGCTTTTTTAATTTATATTTATCAATCCAAAAATAAGTTTAAATTTTTTTAATCCTTTAAGTAAAAGCAGTTCATAGAATTAATTCTGTAATTACGTCATCATAAAAAAATATCCTTGTTTTAGGCAAAAATATTTTTCATTGTTACATCAAATGTTTTACATTTTGTCAAAATCATAAATAGGTATTTACATAAGAGAATGTTTTATATTTAATTTTAAATAATTTGTAGTATTTTAAAACACCAACAAATATTTTTTAATCAATATTTGAGATATTCAAGATTTTATTTTAAATATATATAGATAAATTTTTTCTGTGTTCATTTTTTCTTTTCCTTTTAAGTTTTAAATATATATGCACACATAACATGGAGTATGCTATGAGACGAATCTATCTAACTCTCTCTCTATATATATAAACAAGAATTTATAATTACTTCAATAATGTATAATACATTTTACAGGTTTAAACCTGCATTTATATATGTAATATATGCGGGATTCGAACTCAGACTTTCACACGACCCACTACTCTCAGTGCCATCTCATATTGCTGACCCACCTGATCGCACACATGTTGAAAAGATAAATGGTGGGTCAGCAATATGAGATGGCACTGAGAGTAGTGGGTCGTGTGAAAGTCTGAGTTTGAATCCTTCAATAATGTATGTAAATATAATTTATTAAGTGCAAGCAGTTCGTAATTAAAGTGAAAGGCTGAAACCTTCTTGCATGCACATTTAGAATGCATATATAACAGCCAATAAGTGAATTGAATGTCAAGATGTTTTTTTAAAAAAAAGCTTCACACTTTTAAGTCAAAATGCTTCAGACTGGTTTATATATATAGAAATTTGAATAAAGAAAAAGTTGGAACCACCTTTTTCTTATAAAATCTCTGTCTTGTGTTGAGGCTTGATAGCTACCTATACAGTCAACATTACATCTGATTGGCTGTTATATAAGCATTCTAAATACACATGTGAGAAGGTTTCAACCGTTCACTTTAATTACTTCAATAATGAAAAATAGAATAGTAAAAATATATTAATAATAACTTTAAAGAACCTAACTTTATATACTCTGAGTACTTTGAAATGCTGCATGTAGGTCTGTCTGCAATGCTCACAACTTAGAATTTAAATCTGCTTAAGAAAGCATGAAAAAAGTATACTTTTTATTTTTAGGAAACTTGCACATATCTGACCAAGCTAATCATTTAATATTATATAGTAAATGAATATTTAGCTATTCTTATTTAGAAAGAAAAAAACAAATAAAAAGCTGTTAAAATCCTTACTATCTGGCATTTGGAAACTCTGAAAAATACTTCCCTATTTCTCTATTGGAAGGTTGTGGTATAGATTTAGCTTTGTAGTCAGCTACTGGGTTGCTTTCCTATAACATATACTAATAACTACAATTCTAAACAGTTTTCTTAGTTATTATCCAGTAAATAAAAAAGCAAACAACAACAACTATTATTATTAAACCATTAAGCATCACATGATCACATTTCCTCTGTTTAGCACAGGTGGCAATACTGTATGGAGAGTTTTGCTCTGTTTATCAACTATTATTATTATTATTATTTTGACTGTAGTGTTAGAATAATAATAATTATGGTTGTTATTAATTTTTTTTTTTAAAAAAATTAGACTGGTACTGTGTATTACTGCCAGAGGTATTGCAGCATCGAAACTGTCTTAGCTTATATTTTTGAAGAAGTTAAATAATTCATAACCGTCATGTATTCCAAAAATTTAATTGTATAATTATTATTATATTATAATATTCATTTACTTTTATTATTTTGATTTATTTACAAACAAAAGTATAATGAGAAAACAAAATAAATATTTTTATGTACTATAAATGAAAGACAGCTTATTCTCATATGTAGTTAGTAATGATGAGACTTATCATAGTTTGAGAAAGAAATTCATTTGAAACAAATCCTATGAATCTTGTACTTTCATAGTTCATGATTGGAATGTGGCTATTATGTGACATTTTATATTGAATAAAGGGATGAGCTAATAGAGGATGCTTAAATGTACTTATTCACTATATTATAAGATATATCTCTGAATGTAGGAATTACATATTCATATATATATATATTAAAATGTGTACAGAATACTTTACTTTCTAAAAGTTTAACTTTACGATGATATTTCATGATAAGTATTGCATTCTTGTCGATTTCTTTTTTTTTTTTTTTTTATAAATTGGAACAATAGAAGGATTTTTAATGTTAGATAGTTCAATTTCATGGGTCCATATAGTCCTAAAATTTTAAACATTTTTGAAGCTAATATATAATCATAATATTTTAAAACTTCTTTATATATTTCACCAGGACTTGCAGCTTGTCCTCTTTTAGATTTACAAGGAACTGCTTTGATTTCATTAAGTTGAATATCTTGAGTCAAATCTAAACAAATCGACAGAATGGATATTTTATTAAAATCATTTCAATTCTTGTATCATTATTTAAAAGAATTAACAAAATACTTCTTTCACATGTTCAATATATAATTTTCGTTATATGAAAGAGTGCTATTGCTGGAAATAGAATTGTTATGTGATTCCTCAGATGTATATGTTTCTTTTATGCATAAAAAAATCTAGCATGACTATAATCAATGGATGTCTGTATTTGGTTTGCTGTTGTCATCCAACAGTCATTTTTACACCTTCTTATCAATCACTGAACTTCAGCCTTCAAATTTCTGTATGTAATATGAGATTCCATATTTAATTTATTATTCTATCAAGCAAAAAAATGTAATTTGTTTTTTTTTAATCATATCATTAATAATGTCATTGACATAAAATAAGTCTTGATTCATTCTTTTAATGAACATCAAAATAGATTTACATGTATTCATAATCCCCTTTTTAACTAAATTCCTTGCTTCAATAATATGATAATCCTGAAAGTCCAAATTAGCAATTTCAATATGTAATAGCTGGTGAATTCTAATCCATAGAGCACAAACTTGTAAAGAATGAATGCCAAATTTTTTGTGAATATGATTGGAATAAAATCTTTTTAATGCAATTATTTTAATTTTAAAGCATACTAATTTATGATCTATCCAACAATCTCCACTTGTAAATGCTCACATAACATAAACTCAACTATTAAGTGATAGTAGATTGATTTGATTATTTGCATATTTTTTCCCAGTACAGTGCTTAACATTGTACATAACTCCTTAAAAGAGAAGTAGAAATATTTCATTTGATAGAAATCTCCACTCATTGTGCTGTCTTTATATTTTACTTTAAAATGTTTAATACCATACTCACTATATATGTTTATATGATGGTAAAACATCAAAACTTTAAAACCAACCAGTACACAATTATGATCTTTATAAGAAATGTTGGGCTATTATTTCTAGTCAGAATATGCATATTTAAATTTCTAGATGACCCAAAGAGTGGAGGTTGTGATATATATATATATATGCTATCATATAAAACAGCATATACCACTAACAAAAAAAATTGATAACATTCTGTCCAAGTCTAAGGACTCAATCCCTCTTGATGCCCAAAGTGTTTATTAAATTTCATGTGGAATTTATGAAGTATCTTATATAAGTACGAGCGATTGCTGCATCAGTGCTAGAAGAGATGAATATGCTAATGCAGTTAAACAGCATTTATCATCATTGACAGTCTCACTCGTTACTATGGATATGGTCATAATATTGATTTCTCTAACAATAGGGATTCTATCTAGATGTGACGTTCTCCATCAATGTAAATCAAAAAATCCATTGAGATTCTTAAGGAGTCAAATTATATTATCGAATACGATGACACATGTAAACTATCTTTTATTTAGAAGAATTTTTTATAATTCAATAATCTGTGATATCTTCTGTTTTTTTTTCCAATATTCCATCCCCAACTTATATATATTTTTAAATTTTCAATAAATGTTTCCTATTGTTGAAACGTTTAATCTTGTTATACATCAATCCTTACAGTGCCTTTATAACCATTTTTTAATAATATTCATTAACAGTTAATGCCCGAACGTCAGTACATTAATCGTACATGGATGAACTCGAATAACATTTCATTAATATATATATAGAAAGAGGAACCAGTCTGATAATGTGTTAGCTAATAAAAATATAAAGTACAGTTTTAAGAGAACTGTAAAATAAATAGGTTATATATAATAAATGGATAGTTGCAATAAGATTGAGTTGAGATGGAAGAGGCACTGATAAAAACCCAAAAAATCAAATATATATAACAATTAGTAAATATTTACAAATTTAATATAAATAAACATTTAAATCGTAATGGGAATTTTTTGTATATTTATCTAAAGGTATTTAAGCTATGATATATTCAGATAAACAAATAATTAAAAAATGGCGTTGTAGACTGAAATAACATTATCTGAAAATAATGTTATCTGAATGACCCATTTCCACCGATGGCCAGTCAATTGATGTTATTTTTAGAAAATGTGATTTTAGCCTGCAATACGTCAAAGCTGAAATATTGCTAGATGAGTATACAGAAATTTTCATTATTTTAATATTTTCTTATATATATAATATTCTTTATTATTTGCTTATGCACGAAATTTCTGTCTTTGTGGAAATGGTAGAGAGGAAGACTCATCTAAAAGCTTCTGGATTAATTCTCAGCTCATTTGCTCTTAATGTACTAATTGGTTACAAATATTACAATAACTTCATAGACTTTTGATCTGAACAGTTTTGAAATAATTCTAAGCTGAATAAAATAAAAAAACCCTCAAAGTATAATAAAGCTGCTTGATTTTCTGACTGTTTTATGAACTCCCAGTTTCATGAATAATATCTACATTAATTTACAGAAGAGTAAAGTAAAAAAAAAAAACATTTCAGTTGTATCCAAGTTATCACTTAAGCCAGTGATGACGAACCTATGACCCGATCTGACCCACGCAGGCTTTTTAAATAATCCACGTATTGATTTTTATAAAAAGGAAACGTAAACTTTTTAGAGTATTTTAAAAGTGAGAACCAAAAATAATTTTTAACCATTCTGCCCTCCCCCTTTCCAAGTGACGACACTGACTTAGTGACCCACGAGTTAGTACTAAAAAAATAATAAAAAAAATTGACCCACTTCTCAAAAAGGTTCGCCATCACTGACTTAGGCAAGTCAAATGTCACATGACATCAAAGATTCACAGATAAAGCTTCCAAAATCAATTCTCAGTTAATAAATTTAAAAAATCTTAATTGCCTTCAGTATTCCACATAAAATAAAGAATTGAATATTACATAATATGCTAAGAAATCTTATTTTTTTAGTACTCTGAACTTTTAATTTAATTTATATTACCAAGATACAAAATTTGAAACTGAGTCCTTTGTGTAAAAAAAAAATATTCTGTAAAATATATATTTAAAATATTTAACTTAATCTTCCCAAGAGATAATTTTGATTAAGAATTTAAAACATAAACAAAACTAAATTTTATTAATTTGATTTACTTATGTGTTTTTGCGATTTTCTCTCATGATTATATTACTTTGCCTTTTAATTTAATTATATCATTGTTGCACGCAGATGCAGAGATAACTGGTTGCTTCACTCTATATCTGCGATTCATAATAAAGTATAATTGAAATAAAATTATCTCAAGAAAATTTAAATAACAATAATAGCACCTACTTTCTTTAGCTCCATAAAACCTTAAATTGCTACCTTTATTTATAGTCACCTGGAAGTGTTTTTCTCTGTTTCAATATATATACATCATCAAATATAATATAATTTTAAATAAAACTAAACTGGAAATAATCTCATAAATTTTTTTTATAAAGTATTAGTTACATAAATAAATATTAAACTAAAGCCAGCTTGGGGTGTGGTCTGATTACCGTTCCGAATTGATTACCATTCCGAATTGCACATACACTCTGCTTGCAATTTATGGCACATAACAGTGTGTATTCGAACCTTTATTTTATATATGTTTTCTTCTCTCATTTGTTATATATGTTGAATTCTAAAAAGCAAAAAATGGCAATTTAATAAAGTTATATAATTATTATTGTTATTAATATCTTATTAATAAAGTTTTATGAATATTGTTCAACTGGCTTAAAAAAACTTGATAGTGACTGGGAAACGTATTATAACCAATCCCTGAGACTCTTGCCTAGAAAAACCATGGAAACTATTTGGGAAAGACCCGGTATAACAATCTGTCAAATTATGAGATACAGTTGTTGGCCTTCATAATATTGGACATTTATCTTGTTTGATTGCCGAAATAAACCTTGACCATCTGAACTGTTGGAGCTGAGCTTCTTATTGGCGTTTTAAAAGTATAATGGACAATTAACACCTGTATTATTACTTATATATATATTGTAGATATATGTTGTTTCTTTCTTTGTTTTATTCTTTCTTTGCATGTTAATAAAGATATTTTTATATACACAGTATAAAAAAACACAATGTTCCATTAATTATTTATCTTGGAGTTATTATCTAAATCAATCTTGATAATTCAATTCAAAAGTTGTATAGATTTAAAGCTTATTAAATTATCCTTGGAAAAGGGAATTTTATTGTACATCACCCTACCTTACCAATTTGTATTTCAGATAAAAATAGTAATAATAAATGATGTATATAAATATATAAAAAAATATTAGATTTCTATTATATATGTATTTAATGCAAACCATATAAATAAATAATGATAGTAATAAAAATTTTTCACAATACACACGCACATACAAATATAATTTGTGAGATTGTTTAATCTAATACATGAAATAACTAAAGCTACTGGAGGTATTTATGCTTATTTACATGCAAAGAAATTATTAACTAAAATAAATTAACACAAAGTGAATAAAATAAACTGAAAAACAATTGGATATTTCAAAAACTCATTTTCAATTTTTTATTCATAGGTTTTCTATTTTTGATTTTTTTTTCTTTTGGAATTAGAATTATGCATTCATTCACTGACTAGCTGTTAATGATGAAGACATGTTATGGAAGGTAATAATGAATGAATAAACAGCCCTGTATGATTTGGTGCAGTGGTTAAATGGTAGACAAAGCCCATAGTTCATGTCCAGCCTTGCCCCAGCACTGCCATTTATGAACTTCTGACCAATAATCCCATTCAATTATTTATAATAAATAAATAATAATCAAACTGTTTATTCTTCAGAAATTTATATGAAGTTTCAATTTGAGTATCAGAAATGATAGGCCTGAATTGGGATCTACAAACCACAAGAACTAGAATCCATTATTTTAACTCTGCATTAACAGTCATCAATGATTAAAAGTAACAAAAAAATTAAATTTGTATATGCAATAAATGAAGAGAAAATTAAGTAAAGAAATAATATATAATCACCTGCTTCAGAGAGAAAACTTCAAGTGATATTAAAAAGAAAAATGTCATATGATCACCATTCTTTATGCTTACACAAGCTGTTTTTCACAGAAGCAAACTTCTCCATACAGTAGTGCCACTCAGTGAAAGCCAGAGTAATCAATGGATGCAGGAAGGTTTGTGCATAAAATCCCTATCTAGTGTTTACTCATCCAATATGGCCAGACTATTTTTTAGCTTGTACATTTCAGATACAATATTCCTCACTGATGAAAGCACAAGCTAGAAACTAGTCTGGGGATATTGGATAAGTAGGCATGAGATAGGGATTTTATGCACAAACGTTCCAGCATTGATTGATTAGTCTGGCTTGCACTGAGTGGCACTACTGTATGGAGAGTTTTGCCTCTGTGAAAAAAACAGAAAAATGATTGTTGAGAACAACAGACTTCCTTAATTTAGATTTTTTTTTTATTAATTGGGAATAGATAAGAAAATCATTAATGTTTCACCACTTTTCTTATCATTGTACAAAGCAATATACAGCTTAAAAATAAAATTGAAGGTATTTCTTGTGATGCATTATATAATAATGGAAAACAATATTATAAAATTGTGAATATGAATCTATTTTTTAAAAAGATAATTTTGTATTTTATAATTTTTATAAAATTGAAAAAAATATAAGAAAAGAATGGATTTATTTTTTATATACCTAAAAAAAAGATGAATTTTACAGGATCTATGAAATAGTTTAATCTTATGAAAACTTTATTAAAATTGCTATTATTGTTATATCACATTTAATTAATTAACTATTTTAATTAATTATATAAGCATAAATTAATTAATTACAATTTTTTATAAAACTTAACTCATTTATTCCATTCTTCACAATAATTATCTTATAGTTTTGACTGTCTAGCCATTTTTTTTTCAGGGTTGTTTACTTTTTTCTTTTTCCAATTTACATTGGATAATAAATCCAACAATTATGAAGAAATCCACTAGACAGCAGAGATGGTAAAACAATTAAATTGTATAAACTGAAGCAATAATAACAAAATAATTCAAAAACCATAGATTAAATAAGAGCATGAAATATTTTATTATCATCATCCACAGTATTGTGTTAAATGGACAGCTACAGATAGTCACTTCATCAATCCATCCATTTTCCATTTCCTTCTCTAATTGTCCAGATCTTCATTTCCATGTCATTCTTCCCATCTTTTATATCATCCAACAATATTAATCTCTTCTGTTCTTCTTACTTCCACTAACCATCCCATTGAACTATAATTTTTTCTTAATATATGTCCAGTTCAGTTTTTCTTTCTTTCTCTGATTTCCTCAATCAATTTTTCTTTTCATTTATACTTTTCAAAACTTCATTTGTTATTTTATTCATCCAAATAATTTTTTTCATTCTTCTCCAGGTTCACATGCCAAAGGCTTCCAATTTGGTTTTAATTTTATTACTAATTTCCACGTTTCACAACCATACATTAATACACTCCACACATAGCATTTAATTAATTTTTTTCTTAATTCTCTCTTCAAAGATTCACAAAATATTTTTTTCTCTTAATAAATGTCTCCTTTTCCAATGCTATTCTTCTTTTAACTTCACTTCTTCCATCCTTAATCAACCAACTACTCAAACATATAAATCCATTTTCCTGTTGAACTATATTATCATGGATTTAAATTTGCACTCTTTTAGAATTTCTCCCTATCCATAATTACTTATTAGTCTTCTCAACATTAATCTTCTTTTCATATTCCATACATTCTTCCATTTTATTCAACATATTCCAAAGACACTTTATATGCAAATCTCATACATTTTATTATTCCACAAATCAAATAATTATTTAGCATATCTTCTAAATAAATATTAATGAGAACAGGTGACATACTGCATTTTTTCCCAATTCCACTTTAAATATTCACTTCATCAGTCTCATTATAGCTCAATTTCATTCTTATTCTTTGTTCAGTATACATATTCCAAATAAATCTTCTCTCTTTCCCAAACAATCCTTTATCATTTAGGATAGTTATATGTTTATTCCAGACTACTCTATCAAATGTTTTTCCCAAATTCACAAAACACATCCCAATTCCTTTATTTCTTTCAATATATCTCTGCAATTGTTCTAACAACACCAATAGCATTTCTTGAACTTTTCCCTCTCTGAAAACCAAACTATTCTTCTTCAATATAATACTCTATCTTCCCATACATTCTTTGAGTTAAAATCCTCAATAAAACATTAGAAGATGGAGACAACAAACTTATTGTTGTACTCTTCACATTTAACAGCTACCTTCTTTTTTACAATTGGGAGTCATTGTAGTTCTTAAAAAAAGTTCAGCCCAAACTCCACATATATAAAATTGCAAAGTCCAACTATTTCTTTCATAGTAAATTCTCCCATTTCTTTTCAAAAATTCTATAGGTATTGCATGAAATCCATCAGCCTTACCATTCCTCATTTGTGCAATTGACTTTCTTATTTCATCTGGCAATATGTCCATACCTTTACCATCTATTTATTTATCTTTTTCCTTTTCAAATTCATAATTAATTAAATTACCTTCTCTTCTAAATAGACACTGAAGATATTTTTTCCATCTGTTTATTATATCATTGATATCAGTTAATATTTTTTCATTCTTATCTGCAATATCACTTGATATCCATGTCTTTTTCTCCCAAGTTATGTTTCTTATTCTATCAAATACTAGATCATATTTTTTCTCCTATTGAAGTATTTCTATCTCTTTATATTTCTCTTATTAGTTCATTATTAATTTTTCTATATGCACTTTGCCCTTCCTCAGTATTTACATTCCTCCATATTCTCCATACTTCCATCTTTTCCAACATACCTTCAATTATCCAAGGTCATATAGCTTTCCTTACCCAAATAATACTTATTTCATTTTTTGCTGTTTTTAAGAATCTTTTAATTTTACACCAGTACTTATCACTACTATTAGTATATTCATCTTGAACAATCCTTTTTATTTCATTTTTACATATTAAACCAAATTTTCCTTTTTCCATTTCCCTCAATTTATCCAATTTCCCATCTTACATATATTTTCCCTTTTTAAATTTTTTTTAAAACTCAACTTTAATTTAGCCTTATGATCTGAATTTATATCAGTTTCAGGAAAAACGTGCAAAACATTAATAGAATTCTTGTATTTATTCTGAACCTATATATAATCAATTTGACAACTTTCTTTAGTACCAGGAGCTTTCCATGTATGCAGTCTTCTAATATGGTTTTTAAAACAAGTGTTTGCAATCACAAAATCATTCTCCTTACTTTTCTCCACAACACCATTCTAATCACCCAATAGCAATATACAAGCATTTTCCCCTTCACATTGGATAATTTCCTCTATCTTTTCATATGTTTAATCAATTTCAATATTATTATGACTAGTAATCAGCATATAAACTTGTATGATTATCAAATCTCTAGGACTTACATTTATTCCCATCATCCCCAGCCTGTTGTCAATACACTCAATCTTTGCTACACTATTACAAATTATCCTCCCACAACAATTCCAATTCCATTAATTGATCTATCACCACCCAAATAAAATAATATCTTTGCTATTTACTTTCCCACATCCCTCCCACCTCACTTTGCTTAATCCTATAACATTAATATTATTTATACACAACTTGCTTCTTCCAATTTCTTAGTTCTTTTCAATGATCTAATATTCCACATACTAATTCTCAATGGGTCTTCCCTCAATGAATGAAGTTTATGAGGATTTCCCAGGTGTATAACCTGAGTAACCTCATGTCCACTTCTATCACACAAGACACCAAAGCCATTATTAGCTAAGGTATTAATACCAAATATAATGATTTTTGTAGAACTATTCATAATAAAACAAGAAATAGCCTCCATAGCAGGCTTAATGTATTAGCCGAATCTCAAAAAATGAATATCCATCTACAATTTCCTTCTCACCATTATCCCCTTTAGTGGTCTGCTGACTTGGAAAAATGCTATTGCTGATCCCACACCAGGCAGGATGTTGACTTATTTAATAGTGGTTAACATTTATCTTTATACATCCACTGTCATAAGAATTGTAACATTTTATAGTTGTAAACATGCCACTGTCTCTTATATTACTTGATGATAGTTAATGCTGTCCATTGTCAGCAACTGCTTATTTACAGTACTTTTCTTATTCACAGCTCACCTTCACATCTGAAGGCAATTCCCTGTCCACAACCTGGGGACACTCTGAATGGCAAGGGACCCATGCCCTGCCCTGCTATCCAACCCAAGAAATATTTATAGTGGACATTAAAACATATAAATGTAAAATACATAAATATGAAAATATATAATGAAATTATATTAAAATTAAATTTAAAATGACAATGAATAGGACTTACAGTAAAAGAGATTAATTGTAAGTAGATAACACAAAAATTGAATAGTATTATATTTTCATAGCCATTATTGTCTTATATTGAAATATTAGCAATAATTTGGCTAAGATAATTAAATTGTTCTAAAAGCTGATGAAAATAATTGAATGACAAAAAGTTTGAGCATCAAAAGTCATCAAGTGGAAAAGTGATATATGAGCTATGATATCCAATATCCATCACTCTCTCACTTTACTAAACAATATAGGACAAAAAAAGATAATGAGTGAAATAAAAAAAAAACTATACCTCTGCCTTATTCATGATACCTTATTAGATTTCATTACTTACTTTAATTTAAACCTTAGACACATATAAAAATTATGATTGAAATTTAAAAACTATAAGACTTCATTACTAAATATATTAATTTTTTTTTAAAAAGTCTTAAATTGAAACCAGCTATCTTGAATACGTTAAAATTGTTTTGAAAAAAAAAAAAAATTAAAACAGAGAAATACAGCAGTAAATAAGTAATCATATGTTTAGTTGCTTTGGAGATCCTATGATGGGTCATATAATATTCAAGTGTCCATGTCTTAGGTTGAATATTGCATTAAATAGTGGAGAGTGGAGAAGAACTGAGCCTATATGAAAAAGATTATATATCAACTTTTCTATTGTACAAATTTCTAAAACAATAAAGAAAGATCAATGACTGTGTAATGTAATGGAACGTATATGAGGCAGCCCACGATTGGGCAAGCCAAATGTAATGGAAACTATATGGTAGCTTACAATTGGATAAGCTAAATATAATGGAACGTCTATTAGGTATTCCATTAAAATTAAAGAATGAAGAAAAACAAAATTATTCCAGTTATATTTAAATAAATTGTTTAAATGCCCTTCCAGCTAGCTATACATAAAACAAATCTAAAATCATGCAAAGCAATGAGATCTATCTTTATAATTTATTTTTAAGGTTGATGTGACTAACTAATCAAATATATATATATCAGAAACAAAGGGACTTCTACTAAATTCAAATATACACATCTAATTATATAAATTTATGTACCTCTAAATATGTGAATGAATAATAATATGTGTAAGTGACCTACAAACCAAATAATAAATGAAATATGAAATTATCTTTTATTAAATTGTAAATTCAATTAATTTAATAATAACTTTGGCATTAAAAGAAAATAAGAATAATATATTACCGCTCTTTCAAATAAATTACAAAGACATTATTTATAAAACAAATAGTACATCCTTTATTTTATGTTATAGTTCAACTTTAAATAATATTGATGTTTTAAATATAAATATAAAGAATAACTATGTGTATATACTTGTAATAAGTATATATAGATTAAATATATAAAGACATATTTCTGCCTAATAATTATAATATAAATATAATAGTTCATATACAATATCAACTTATAAATTACATTTTAAGATTTTAAATTATTTAAATATTTATCCTAACATCTGTTATACGTTTAATATTATTATAAAACAAGATGATTAAATTGACTACTTATAAAACGTTGTATTTTATAATGAAAAATAAAATAAACAAACCAAAAATATCGATCTCAAAAATATATTTATACATATAAAATTCTTTACTACCTTTTTAAAAGTTCCTTAGTTAGTTTTCCTTTAAAAGTTAATTTACTCCATGAGTTATTTCTTTATCCGTTTACTATTATTATTAGAATGCATTCTGTCGAAGGTGAAGAAACTATTATGTTAAAGAAAATTGTTAATTCCTAGACACATGCATATTTTATCCTTTCAAAATTTCCTTCATTGAAAAAATAAATAAATAAACAAATTGAAATATTAAATCCAGCATGTCAATTCCAATTACTTCCAGATTATGATTAAATTGACGATTATACATTTAAGATAGCTATATCAAGTTTCAACTCCATACGCGATGAAATTTATACATTGAATTTTTTTATTTAGTTGTTCCATTGAAAATTGCCTTGGAATAAATGAAAGCGATGATGCAACCTCCTGGCTGCGATTCTTGATTAACCTGCCATAATTTATGTATTTACCATAAGATATATATATTATTTCAGTATTTTGAAGAATAGTAAATTTTATAGAAATAAAGTACAATAAAATCTTTATTTTTCAGTTGTTTGTTCTATATCTATTCCAATAATAATATATAATAATAATGGCTTCTTTTATTGTTGTTGCTATCGTTCCATGCGCCAGCAGATACTATTTTAAAACTCATGTTATATATGTTCTCTTTTAAAACAATTAACATTAAAATAAAAATAAAATATCAAGTATATATATATAAAATATTAAATTGAAAATTTGACATCTTTAAAAATATACATAAATAATTATTTATTACATTTAGTAATCATTGCAAATAAAATAATTTTTTTAATCAACAATTTATATGTCCTTATTTATTTTAATAATTAAATGTTCATATTGATGTACTATCAATATATATAAATAAAATAATAACTTCAAATAATAACTATATTTAATAAACATAAAAGAAAAATTTAAATATTTCATATGTAAACTTCAACTTAAAGAGATTTTTTTTTTTAATAACAAATAACAAATTTTTAAAATATAAATATCGACTTATCGATATTTACAATACCCTCTAATCCACCGAAAAAAAAAAAATGTCTTTGCAAATAACTAATTGATTAAGAAATATCGAAAAACTTCTCAAATTTGAGTTTAATTTTGGCTTTGCCAATTTCTTTTTCTTTATCAATAATCTTTCTACCAATATTTAAATTGAATATTTTTTTATTTCTCTCAAATTTTAATAAGATATATCTTACGAACTTTGTCCTACTACTACTTGTAAAATAGGTCTTTTCTATTGCAGTAATGGTACAAATTATCACTCAAATATTCATGTTCTAATATATATAAAAATATGCTTTCTTTGTATCACACAAAATTACCATGATACTGTTCTTGATATTGACTTTGATAAACACATTCTGTTCTTTCTAGTAATTTTTGAGAGTTAATTTTAATCTTTTCTGGTGAACTTAATTCAACTTTTAAAGTTTGAACACTTTCATTCATTTTATTATAATGCATTTTTATTTCTCCTAACTCTAGAGCACTAATGTCTAACCATTGAAAACCTAAATGTCCAATTTTTAAATTGTCAACATTGTCCTTTAATCTTTCACAACTTAATTCTTCATTTTTAAAATTTTTTTCATTTACTAAATCTATCAATGGTTTATCTTTTTCCTTATCATCTATCAACTTAACAGACGGTATATTTGCTTCTAGTTCTTTAGTAACCAATTCAACAGATTCCTTTTGAATCTCTATTTCTTCATGAATTAACTCACTATCTGTACTAATTTTTTCAACAGATAACTGGGTTTCATCACTAGTTAATTTAATAAAAAATTTGTCTTTTCTTAAATCATCTTCTGCTATCTTATCAAATGATACATTATCATTTACATCCTTGTTAACTAATTTAAGAGAATCTTTGTTTTCTTCTGCCAAACTACTACATAAGTTAATATTTTCATTAATAACTTGTGGACTTTCTTTACTTATTATTTCAATAATTTGCTTACTTTCCATCACATCTTTATTAATTAAATGAATGGGTTCCTTATTCATTGTCAAATCTGTACTAATCACTTCAACAGATTTATCATTTACTTTGAAAGATAGTTTATGATTTGCTATATCCTTATCAATTATCTCAACTGAGGGCTTAGATTCAGTTTCTATACTTTTAAATTCAATATTTTGTGATTTATTACTCTCCTCTAATTTATTCTTTAAATTAGCATCTACTATTTTAACATCTTGACTAACTATCTCAACAGATGATTTATTATCTTCAACATTTTTATTAATAAATTGAGTTTCTTTCCACCTCCTTTCTTCAATCAACCTCATGAACTCAGGGATATATTTATCAAATATACGATCTATAGATTCACATCTACTATCTATGTATTTATCAACTGTAATTTCATTCTCTTTTTGAGGATTATCAGCAACTAGCTCAGACGTTATTGGTTTCTCCATTAAATTCCTTACATAAAAATTACCACAGATCAAGGGCTCACCATCTCCAATCATTATTCCAACAAGCAATTATTTAACCAAAAAAAAAAAATACAAGCCTTTTTTAATCTTATAATACATAATAGCTATCTGACAATCTAAATTTTACTTATTTGAACTCATGAACTTCTTGGCTTAAAAACAAAAAAAAAAAATTTCATCTATCACCATAATATCAACAAATTTTTCTAAAATATATATAGAAAGGGAGTAACAACTGATATCACTAAATAACATTCATTTATATTTAATGATAATAAATATTCTACACTTATATCATATTAAAATGTGGATACTTCATATCAAATTCAATATAACCTTGAAATATTTAAAAAATACAACTAAATGTTCACATGCCTTAAAAATAACTAATTTGATAATATAGTGAGACAACTTTCTCATTCAAAATAATGGTAGTTAAATATAAAATGCTTAAATTGATGCCTATAAATTTTCTGGACCTTAAAACTTAATACCATTTTATATACATAAAAAAAAAATATCCACTTCACTAATTATTAACTTTTGTGCCCGAAATATTTTAATAAAATTGTACTAATGCAATTTATTATCAACAAACATTCACTAATTGAACTTCATGTTTAAAAGTCACTTATAATAGAAAATATAACATTAATATACTTGTTTTCAAACCCTAATTAATAATCAATGTAATAAATTATTGGTTACAAACAATAATCAGTTAATCTAGTCCTTAAGTTTAATGTTATATATTTAAGTTATATACTTATCTATTCCTCCAAAGATCTGATAGATACTGATTATCAAAAAATTGATTAGCACTTCACAACCTTGATGTAGATAAAAGAATTCAACCATTATTCCCAAAGCATACAATGTTTCATGAACACTTAGATGACTATCACATTTCATTCTATCCAATCTACTACAACCCATAATAATTTTCTGAAAACACTATTACACTACCCTGCTTATATTTAAGTCTTAGGGGCTATTACTTATAAAATATTTCCTTGCTCATCTTAAGGAGACTTAGAGGCAAATATCATACATATATCAAAATAATTATACCTTACTCTCTCTGGAGTTTTAAAGATAAAATCATGGCAGGACCACTGTTAACTGCTTCATGATAAATAATAATAATAATAAACATCAAAATTTGGGTTGGAGCAATGAATGAGATTAATCAATCACAAATGACATGAATGCACTACATCCTTAAGACAATGACAAAAATTCCCCATCCAACATCAATACTTGCAACAGAACCAACCAAACTCCAACAATCAAATATCCCATCCAACCTTCAAAATTATAGATTTTCTACAACATAAACTTTCCAAATATGGACAAAATTATTATGCCGTACTTTAATACCATCATTAAAAAATAATACAATAATATTAACCATCACCATCTAAACATAAGGCTAAAATATTTCCATTTATATAAAAAAATTAAACACACAAAAATGCTTCTCTTTCTTTAAACTATATATCTCACATAAATATATATACTACACATCTCTCAGGTATGTGGGGTATTTCAAGCCCTAATTAGCTTATTTCGAGCCCTAGTTGTTGCGCCAAATGTAATGGAACGTATATGAGGCAGCCCACGATTGGGCAAGCCAAATGTAATGGAAACTATATGGTAGCTTACAATTGGATAAGCTAAATATAATGGAACGTCTATTAGGTATTCCATTAAAATTAAAGAATGAAGAAAAACAAAATTATTCCATTTATATTTAAATAAATTGTTTAAATGCCCTTCCAGCTAGCTATACATAAAACAAATCTAAAATCATGCAAAGCAATGAGATCTATCTTTATAATTTATTTTTAAGGTTGATGTGACTAACTAATCAAATATATATATATATCAGAAACAAAGGGACTTCTACTAAATTCAAATATACACATCTAATTATATAAATTTATGTACCTCTAAATATGTGAATGAATAATAATATGTGTAAGTGACCTACAAACCAAATAATAAATGAAATATGAAATTATCTTTTATTAAATTGTAAATTCAATTAATTTAATAATAACTTTGGCATTAAAAGAAAATAAGAATAATATATTACCGCTCTTTCAAATAAATTACAAAGACATTATTTATAAAACAAATAGTACATCCTTTATTTTATGTTATAGTTCAACTTTAAATAATATTGATGTTTTAAATATAAATATAAAGAATAACTATGTGTATATACTTGTAATAAGTATATATAGATTAAATATATAAAGACATATTTCTGCCTAATAATTATAATATAAATATAATAGTTCATATACAATATCAACTTATAAATTACATTTTAAGATTTTAAATTATTTAAATATTTATCCTAACATCTGTTATACGTTTAATATTATTATAAAACAAGATGATTAAATTGACTACTTATAAAACATTGTATTTTATAATGAAAAATAAAATAAACAAACCAAAAATATCGATCTCAAAAATATATTTATACATATAAAATTCTTTACTACCTTTTTAAAAGTTCCTTAGTTAGTTTTCCTTTAAAAGTTAATTTACTCCATGAGTTATTTCTTTATCCGTTTACTATTATTATTAGAATGCATTCTGTCGAAGGTGAAGAAACTATTATGTTAAAGAAAATTGTTAATTCCTAGACACATGCATATTTTATCCTTTCAAAATTTCCTTCATTGAAAAAAAAAATAAATAAACAAATTGAAATATTAAATCCAGCATGTCAATTCCAATTACTTCCAGATTATGATTAAATTGACGATTATACATTTAAGATAGCTATATCAAGTTTCAACTCCATACGCGATGAAATTTATACATTGAATTTTTTTATTTAGTTGTTCCATTGAAAATTGCCTTGGAATAAATGAAAGCGATGATGCAACCTCCTGGCTGCGATTCTTGATTAACCTGCCATAATTTATGTATTTACCATAAGATATATATATTATTTCAGTATTTTGAAGAATCGTAAATTTTATAGAACTAAAGTACAATAAAATCTTTATTTTTCAGTTGTTTGTTCTATATCTATTTCAATAATAATATATAATATAATGGCTTCTTTTATTGTTGTTGCTATCGTTCCATGCGCCAGCAGATACTATTTTAAAACTCATGTTATATATGTTCTCTTTTAAAACAATTAACATTAAAATAAAAATAAAATATCAAGTATATATATATAAAATATTAAATTGAAAATTTGACATCTTTAAAAATATACATAAATAATTATTTATTACATTTAGTAATCATTGCAAATAAAATAATTTTTTTAATCAACAATTTATATGTCCTTATTTATTTTAATAATTAAATGTTCATATTGATGTACTATCAATATATATAAATAAAATAATAACTTCAAATAATAACTATATTTAATAAACATAAAAGAAAAATTTAAATATTTCATATGTAAACTTCAACTTAAAGAGATTTTTTTTTTATAACAAATAACAAATTTTTAAAATATAAATATCGACTTATCGATATTTACAGTAATAATTGTAATGATATTATTGTGACTAGGAGCATGTTAAATATATATTTATGAAATAAATTTGCATGTATATATAACAACAAATATTCATAGCTTAGCTATATGTAATTGCAACGGAAGTAACTGGATCTCCCACCGAGCTATGGAAGTGCCAATCATATCAGTAGTAAAAAGATAGTGATAAAAATCTATCTTTTAGCTTTGTTGGTAATTAAGATTTTCATAGGTGATTAACATTTACATAACTCAATGAGAAATCCAATTACTTTCATTCCAGTTGAATATATATTGTAATGGAAAATAAAAATAAAATAAAAGAGATGATAATGTAATAAGCCAGCAGCAGCATATAATGATGATGCCTAGAGATAGAACACACAGAGTGATAAGAAAAATAATATTATGGTGTGAAAAAAAAGAGTACCTTTTATTGTAACTAAATTGTATTTAAATTTAATTTTACTTTAATACAACGATCGATTTCAAATTTAGTTCAAAATAATAATTATTAAAATTATATAAATACTATGGGTTTTTTTCTTTTTAAAAATTAAAATGTTAACTAAAAAATAATAGTAAGATAACCTTAAATGTACTATTAATTTGTTATTACTATTATGTTATTAAATCTAAGTTTTATTTTAACTATTTGATTATGTATTTAAATGTTTGCATACATAGACTGTTTCATTTACACAAGTGTATTGGTAGAACATGTTTAAATAGTTCAGTTCAATTCAATTTTATTTAAAGTGCAAAACAGCAACCATTAGTCAATTATAGAATGCACTTTAAAATAACAATAAAAAAACCTCCTCATTGAACAAAATAATATTGAAGTATTGATAAAAGGTAAAAATATATATATATAGGAAGATATGTCAGAGGGTTTGAGAAATGAGATCATAAATTGTATTTTAGTTTTAGGGTTTTGCAGAATTGATTAAAATCAAGATGAAGAATATTATTATTCATGAAATTCTTATTGTGTGTGCTGATTATATAAAATATTAGAGAAAACCTAAAAGCATCTGAAGAAACATTTATAATTAAATCAAAATAAAATGTCAGATTTTTTTTAGCATGGTAAAAATATTGATATATCATTAAAATTGAAGAAACTTTGCAATGGAAAAATTCAGTTCTGCTAAATGTGTTTAAAGCATAACAATATTAAACCTAGAGGTTTTTAAAGATAAAAACTTGTAAAAAATAATAACTCTTAGTTTTAAACTAAACATTTTTATTTAATATAAATACAGGCAATCAACTACAAATGCAAAATATATATGCATATATATATATATGATCACTAGATGGAGCTTTACCAATAGCTCCGAACAAGCTTTGTTTACATAAATGCTGAAAGAGATATAGAATTCAAAATCTCTATCATTGTAAAATTATTGCAAATTGAAAAAAAATAATAATAAAAGAAAAATAAAGGAAGCTATGCTAATATACAAATATAAACATGACTTAATTAATAGGTAAGCAGCAAACGTTAAGATCATGGAATTGTGGGTAAGTTAGCCTTTCAAAGCTTTAGTTGACAAAGATTACTGGGATAATTGAAAGCACTCCTAAGTAAATAAAATTTTTTGTTTATTTAGTTACTGTACTTACAAATATTCAATTATATAATTACGTATATTGCTTTAAAAAATACAGACATCAAATAATAATATTTATATATATATATATATATTGTAACCTAACAATTGATTGGTCACAGAACTTAGTCCAAATAAGTATTGACTAAAAATCAAAGATTACACAAACAGTCACCATATACCATGGATTTTTAAAACACAAGAGTATGACTGCTCTGGTAGACAATACCATGGCTAAAAAATTATTAAAATAGAAGATTCTTTTATAATTCAAAATATTTTATCTTAATTTTTAAAATATCTTTATCTCAAATATATGTTCTTTTCAATTTTAAATATCATCTCATGTTTTAAAATATATTTATCTCAAATATAGGTAATTTTGCGAGTTTAAAATATTGTGATCTCAGATATAAGTTCTTTTACAAGTTTGAAATATCTTGTTTCTCAGGTATAAGTTGAGAATAAATTGAACTTGTAACAAAATGTTTAATGTCTTAACAAAAAAAATATATGATGGTTATTATTTAAGCGAAATATAAAATATTTGACACTTCCCTCAATTTATTTTGAAATCTTAATATTTTTAAGAAAGTAGAAATGAAATTATTTAATAACAGAATACTTAAATAATTATATAATATATAACTGGTAACTTGAAAAACATTTGTAAATACTTTACATTTATTTAAATAGAAGTATTTCACTTCTACTGACCATAAAGTACAAAAATATTATATTTTCTGATGCAAAATTTGAATAGGCAATATCAAAATAATGTAGAAGGTATCTTTTATTTATTTTTTTGTAGTAAGGGCATCTTTTATGCTGCCAACTACATAACAACTGCACTTGCAATAAAGCAAAGAATATAGCATTTATCTTCAATGAATGCAGGTAAAATAAATAAATTGCAAGCAAAATGAATGTGTAAACACTATATGACCATTGAAATGTACTCTTAAAAATATTTACTAATGCAAACTTTGTTAAAGTAGATTTTCTGATAAATAGATGTGCTTATGCAATGATATTATAATGGCAATGAAACAAAACCATATTTAATTAATGAAAATATTTATTTACATAAAATAATCAATAAGATAGAAATGTTTATTTACAATAATAATTATTATTTCTTTTAATCTACTATACCTTATTTATATATATTAACTTTATACCTTGGTGTAATTTTCTTAAAACCATTTTTACAATTTTATCATATAAGTTATATTCACTACCCAATAGTTATCTTATTAATCAAATATGGTTTTTATTTACAACCAGTACCTGTAGAGTAAAAACAATATACCTTTATGCCTTTGTCCAGGCTACTAGGAGATATTATACACTTTCTTAATCAAAAACAGTATTAAATATCAGTATGGAGATAGTTAATAAATGTTAATATGATAGTAATAAAATTATAACATTAACATTACCTATGTTGGGATGAGGAAATAACTATGTTCAACACTGATAATATACTTTAAATTAAAAAAAAGTTATAGTAGAGCAAATAATAAACTGTAATGCTTAACATTCCTGTGGACACACACCAAAATATACTCTAATATTGAAATTCAAGGCATAGTGGATAAAGGAAATAGGGACTAGTAAAATATGAAGGAGCACCCGGTACTATGTGCAGGTAGTGCCGATGAATGAATGAGCTACACTCTTTAAAATTGCCTTAAAATGATATTATTAATAATAAAATGCATAGAACTAATAATAATAAACATATGAATAATTATTCATCTCATACACACATACAAAAGGCATATAATACATTTACTCAGTTTAAGATTGTATGTATACTGACAAAAATATTATTGCATAATGGTGACAACACTTTATTTATAAACTATTTAAAATTCTCATATATATACTGATATTTATACTACTTTCATTCATAAAGTTTTTCATAAATATACAAAAGACTGTTATAGCTCTTGGTAAATCACTTATATAATTTAAATAACTCAGAAAACTCTGGAATAATACAATTAACCCATAAATAAAACAATCTACTGTATATTTTGACTATTCCGTCTTGGGAATGCTGTTTTTACAAACACATTTATAATAATTAATAATAATCATAAACTATGGCTGTAATAATTCTAAACATAAAAAATATATATACATGGTAACAATATTACCCTTTTTAAGAGATAAAAAGTTCATTTCAATTTTTATAAGTAAAACCGTCTCTTTCAATACTTCTGTTCTTTCTTGAAGTAATATAGGAACATATACACAGTCCTTTATTAAGATAGAACAGACATATATATATATAATATGCAAAAAAAATTTGATAAAAAGTTTGCAGTGAAATTTTACAAATGTAAAATAACAGGAGCTGATGGCAAATAATCCTAATAGTAAACAGTTTTATTTAAAATACATTTTCAATGACAATGAAATCAGAGAAGCAATGAGCAGGAAGATAATTCTTTATTTAAAATTTTTCCTTATCAAGTTTTATTATTATAAGTTGACTGCTGTAAATTTAAATTATATTTATGCCTTTTCTAGATATAATAACAATATGTTTGAAGCAATCAGCAGTTAAAAAATATTCAAATAAATAAACTTGAGATGAATAGCTATATTATTTGTTTTAGCACAAAACAATCTGGATATAGTCTTTTTTCCTTATAATAATTAAAAGATTGCTTTTCATAAACTTGACTTTTAAATTAATTTTATAAGTGAATTTTAAATAATTGTCACTGCTTCTTTTTTATTGACTTAATACTTTTATAAAAGTTCATCAATCAATATTTTAGCATGATGTAAGTATATTGACTATTTTGGTAACAATAATTAATATTAATAACTAATTAAAAGTTAGTTAAAGCTTACCAGATTATAGCAAAAGGTCAAAATTTAGCTAATATTTATATAAAAATGAAATGACATACTTTTCCTTATATGACTTCTCTTTTCTTTTGGCTTCTTTTGAAGTACATTCAAGTTTTTTAGCATCTTTTAATATTATTATTTGATAAATCACTTGATCATATAGTTTCA
Source organism: Epiperipatus broadwayi (assembly GCA_028023455.1). Lineage (NCBI taxonomy): Eukaryota > Metazoa > Onychophora > Udeonychophora > Euonychophora > Peripatidae > Epiperipatus > Epiperipatus broadwayi. Next base: position 148,997 of record JAQFVV010000152.1, read on the forward strand.
GGAAAAATACTGCATGGATAGTTTGCTAGTTCTTTACTCTATCATGAAGATGATAAACAAAGTAAAACAAACTTTAAAATTGATTTAAAAATAATTAAATAAAAATCAAACAGTTTACTTCAAAACTAAAATAAAATTTGAAGTGAAGATTTAAAGTGCAGGTGTATCTATTTTGTATTAGTATTGTGTTTATTTTCTACAGACCCATGCACCAGATTTCCTACTGCATTTCAGGTGTATTAACTCAATTTCCTGATATTGATTATAATATTTAAATTACTAGCATACTTTTTCTTCAAACACCTCTTTTTCATTCTTTCCCTTGTATTATTTAAAAGCTTTTTTTTTATTAATTAAAAAATTAATTGGATGTACTTATTCTTAAAATACATTTACTTTTAATAAATCTTTTCAACTTTCAATATTTCATCAGTATGCATTAAATATTTACACACACACACATGCACATTAAATATAACTATTTTTAAGGCGATGAAAATAAATTAGTTACTAATATTTAAAACTAATTTAAAATTAACACTAATCTCAAACAGTTATACTTATTATCTTTAAGCTCTGATTTTAAATACCTGCACATAAATTGATATTTAATAAATTATAAATATTACTTTAAACTATTTATTTTAAAAATTAACAACTGTAAACTTAACAAAGTTAACCAACCATTTCAGACAGCATAAACAAACTTTGTCTATTATATCTCTTTGAAACATAAGCTCTAGACCAACAATTCTTTAGTTTAAAAATATTAGTTTTATTATTTCAAGTAAATATTAAACACTTTAAGGTAACTTTTTTAAAAAATAACTGCTAACTAAATAGGCTAACTGAATTTCTTTAACTCCTACTACTGAAACATATAATTTGAGATTTTTATTTTAGTAATACAGATAAAGAAATTTACTTATTATAATCTTATAAAAATATGGTTACAATATATATATATACAAAAAAAAAGACTTATAAATTCAATAAATAATATTATATTTCAACCAGAGGACTGGTTTTCATCAGAAAGAAAAAAAATACACAGTAAAATGGTGATAATCAAAAATTACAGATTTGGTAAAAGATTAAAAATTTAACAAAACCCCCCTGATTGGTCAAAAAATCTAACACAGAATATCTACCCAATCAATGACAAAATTCAAACAAAAAAAAAACTACATTCCCTCCTAATCAAGCTTAAATTCTATTTAAATTAAAATAAATATAAAAATAAAAAATCCAAAATTAAAAATTAAAATATACATATGTGCATACATAAAAAAATTAAACTATGCTCACATACAAAAAATAGCTGTGCTCACATTAATATTCATTAAAAACTAAAATACTTATACATTTTAATCAAAAATTATAGTTAGTGCAAAGTACAATAATTTATAACTAATTATTTATCTATAAACCAATTAAACACAGATATAAAACATCCATGTAACCAATCTTTACATAAAAAATCTCATATAAGAAAATTTTCACATAAAAAACACACATATAGAAATCATTTAGGAGACCAGGTAACCCAGAGATGTAATAGTTCCAGTGTTCAAATTCAATCCATGTGGTTCTAAGGTCTTGAATTTAAAAATAAAAAAACTCTCCTTTTGTTTCCTCTCCCTTGTAAAAGAAAAACCTTCCTGAAGAATCACTACTTTTAAATCATCAATTGAATGATTCGGTAAGTTAAAATGTTTTGAAACTGGTCTATCTTTATTCTTATACAAAATGTCAAATCTATGATTAGTCATTCTGACATGTAAACTATTTGCTGACTCACCTATATACTGGTTTAAACATCTACTACACTCTATCAAATATATCAAATTAACACTTTTACATGTAACATAATTAGGAAAATACCATTTGAAATTACAATTCTTAGTACTAAAGACCACTTTTGTCACAACAATATGTTTACATGTAAAACATCTTTTATCTTTACATGAAGAACATCCTTTTTTCTGTACAGAACTACTAATAAAATTTGTTTTGACAAATATATCTCTAAGTGATCTATGTATTTTTTTTTCTTTCTGATGAAAACCAGTCCTCTGGTTGAAATATAATATTATTTATTGGATTTATAAGTCTTTTTTTTGTTTTTATATGTATTTCCTTTGGTTAGTTTGTTATATATTAATATTTTGATATATATATATATATATATATATATATATATAATATATATATATAAAAAAAAATAAAATGGTTTAGTACTTTTGCCATTTTATGAACATCTCTTCAAGATATATTCTTGTCTAGTTTGATGTAATGCTAGAATCATGGATTCTGATACTCAAGATTGGACTTTAGTTTCAGATATGTCACTCCCTGTGCTTGAATTTCTTATGAACTCTTGAGCAGGAAATCATTCAATTATTATTTTAATATCTGTGCACATTCAAAACAATAATGATACAAAAGAAAAATAAGTCCTAGATTTAAAATAAATGAGGTGTTAATATTAAATATTCTTATTTAAAGGCAGTGTTAATTGATATTACATTTGGATCAAGATTCTATTAATAATGGGTTTAGATAAAAGCCAATATTATTGATAAATATTGCCAAATTATGTAACTTGTATACAGTGTAAAATATGACACTATTCTGCTAATGGAAATATGTACATATGGATGTATTTTGATGTGGGTGTGTGATTATCGAAATCGAAATATCGATATTCAAAACCTTTAATCAAAATTTAACAACAAAGAATCTAAAATAAAATAAAATTTATTGATTTATTTATCCAGTAATAAATAGTTTTAATTTAAAAACAAATATTTGTATATACTTTAATCTTTTAACTTTATTATTAATGGTTCCAACACAATTGAAATAAAACAACTATATAAAAATAATAAATATTTTCTTTATTGAACAGGTTTTCGCTCTATATTAGAGCCTTTTCAAAATACACTTTTCTAATATAATCACATGACCCTTATATCTATCAATATTTCTTTCATTTTACATAAGCATTTTATATAATCACATAATCTATTTACATATATATATCCCCCCCCCCCCATTTTCATATACATATTATTTTTATACAATAAATAAAATTATATCAAGTACAATTCAATAATTATATACATATATTATTCACCATAAAGTATATATTACTTTATATTAACTCCATTAAATTAACTATATACACATACTTTATACATTAAATATATGCGGGTTCGAACTCAGAATTTTACATGCCCCACCACTCTCAGTGCCATCTCGTATCGCTGACCCACCTGATCACACATGCATTGAAAAGATAAACAATCACCAATATACACATTTCATGCCAAACCAGCAATCATCAGCCGGCCCAGACCATCATCCTCACACATATATATAACCAGTACTCAGCTTTATATTAAGATAGCCAATCTTTATACTTTAATGGACAGGCTTTAAACTATTCCAACTCACAACTCTTTAGCCTTCCGTTTCATTGAAAATCTGATGATGGAATGTTCAAAGCCCTTGCCAATGAAATGGAAGGCTAAAGAGTTATGAGTTGGAATAGTTTGAAGCCTGTTCATTAAAGTATAAAGATTGGCTATCTTAATATAAAGCTGAGTACTGGTTATATATATGTGTGAGGATGGTGGTCTGGACTGGCTGATGATTGCTGGTTTGGCATGAAATGCGTATATTGATGCTTGTTTATCTTTTCAACATGTGTGTGATCAGGTGGGTCAGCGATATGAGATGACACTGAGAGTGGTGGGTCGTGTGAAAGTCTGAGTTCGAACCCCGCATATATTATATATAAATGCATGGTTAAGCCTGTACAATGTATTAATTTATACATTAAAGTAAATTATATATCATTTCTCGTATATTTCTACTAACTATATCTTCAAATACAACTTTATTATTAGACGGAGATTTAAACAATTGTTAGCGCACGTGATCTAAGCAATGGGATAAAAAAAAATTTTCCCCTTTCTTTAAAATAATTGATTGCTATAAAAAATAGACAGATTTAAAAATGTATTCTGATATTTTAAACATATTTTAGATTAGCCTAAAAACATTTTTTTGTTTATTCATTGAACAGAATGCCAGTCTTATGCATCATCTTTCACTGAAAGATATCTCTTAAATCAATATTATAAAAAACGAAAGATAATTATTCGACATTGTGAAAAATATAAAGTTAAATGTTTGAAAATTTTATCATTATTTATCAAAATCTTTATTAAATCTTCTTTAAATTGTTTTTATTATTTACTACACCTGATTTATTAGTATAACAATTCAAAGTATTAATTGATATGAAATAGTAAGCATTTATCTCTTTTCTTCGAAAATATGTTACATTAAATCGTTGATATCCAAATACAATTAGAAATCTTAAAATGAATAAAAACATAAATGCAATACAGAGAGCATACCAATAGCTCAAACAAGCTCTTAATTAATAAGTGAGGTATGAGAAAATATTTAAAATCTTTATCCAGAACACTGTAATCTCCAGATTGGTTTTGAGCTTATGGCTGGTTTTTGAGTTGATATTTTAGGTCTAGTGTCCGAATATTCTAGCTCTCCACTGACATGAGCCATAAGCTCGAAACCAGTTTGTCTGGAGATGAGAGTGTTCTGGATAGAAATTTTAAATATTTTCTCATACTGCACTTATTAATTAAGAGTTTGTTTGAGCTATTGATACACTCACTCTCTGTATTGCATTTTTGTAACTACAAGCTTATAAAAGTAATGTCACATTATATATGACTTGCTTTTTTTTAATTATTAAAAACATTTATGCATAATTTTAGAAAATACTAATATAATTAAAATAATAAAAAAAGACTAAGATTTTTATTGTTTGGAGTTCACAAAAAGTTTGAGTACCAGAAACGATCCTGGGACTTATTGATCCTAAGTGTGTAAACCATACATGCCAAGAGAAAAAGGTTATTGCTTGGTAATTTATATGAAATTCAAGTGTTGTGAGTGTCAGAATCAATTCCTAAGTTGAACACCACTACTGTGCCAAATTGCACAGGGTATGAAGCTAAAAGGCAAGTACATATATTAACATAATTAAAAGTCAATTTTTAGGGCCTTCAGTTAATCACACTGGCACTCTCAATGAAATTGGACATGCTCTTTTATAACTGACCTGTGCATTGCTTACAGAGATCTGCAGGATGATTTGAATGTGTCCAGTTTGGAGGATATTAAATATAAAGATGTAATAAGTCATCTTAAATGTAATGATAATGCACGGTTAGATAAATAAAAAAAAATGTGTTGAAAAAATTCCACTCTATATATGTCCCTCAATCCTACTTAAAATTTGTTTTTAAACTGATAAATAGCTTATTTCCAATGGCTAGGATACTAAATGAAAGACTACATATGAATTTGGATCTGATCTGTTTACTATGCAAATCTAGTAATGAAACATTTCAGCACCTATTTGAAGAATGTTTGGCATTTGTGCAGATAAGGTCTAGTGCTCCACAAGTCATTTATAAACTTAAAATGTCTACTTAGGCAAAACATTGTGAAATTTAGCCCCCCCCCCCACATTGCAATGGTAATTGTGTATCCCCTTAAAACTATATTGGGCAATAAGATGCACAATGATATTCAATAACAAGAAATTAAATGGGCTAAAAAAACTGGATAGTGATTGGGAAACCTATTTCAATCAGTGTCTGAAATACTTGCCAAGGACAATGATGGATCAAGTCAGGGGTGGCTCCAGATTGACTCTATGTAAAGTTACCAGATAAATGTTTGCCTTGAGTGAAATGGTGATTTCCTTTGATTGCCTTTTATCCTGGGCTAAACAAACATTATATCACATGTTTCACTGATTTGAATTGTTGACAAGTCAGCACTTGCTAGCCATGTTTGAATACTTATTCTGGGTCTTTGATACAAGTCAATCCCCTTGAGTTGAAGATAACCATTTAATAGTCTGGAACCTTCTCACCTTAACAGTGGAATATATCAAATTCTTTGAGTTTTGGTATATAAATCTGTAATTTAAATTTAACATTTGTTTAATTACTTGTACAAATTGTAAATATTTATTTTGTTAATAAAGTTTTTTTATTATTAAAAAAACAATGTTAAGATACAGTACTAACCCCTCTAGAGATGAGAGAGGAGTCATACTTTTGCAGATATGGATTACCTTTTTGTCGTACAGTATTTGTATTTTTTCTTTTTGTGTATAATACAAATTATTTTAATAATAAAAAAAGGAAAACTTACACACATCTTGAAGCTAATGTTAAAAATGGTAACTTAAACCTTTTCACATTTTAAATTGCTAAATGTAAAATATCATTTACTAATGTATGGAAGTATTAAGATGATGTTTAAATTATATTTTGAAATTTATTTACATACGTATATTAATGGAATAAATATTTTAAAATTATGCATCATTATTTATTAATATGCAACAACACTAATGGAACATTTCAACAAAGCCATTTATAGCAATATAATTATCAACCCAAAGTGTGAAAACTACTTATGTACAAAATATTTTGTTTTTAAAAACATATCTTAATAAAACATTTCAACAATCTGTTTTAAAGTTTTTATTTTATTTCCAAGTATGTGTATACCAAACTGAATGTATCTTATATCCTATCTGTTGTTTAATTTATTTACTTTAAATTTTATTTATTTATGTCTCAGAAAGATGATTAAAATGTAATATTATGATGTTTTTTAAATCAAAATAAAATGTATGCTATATAATATTTTTTACAAGTCATATAGATTTTAAACAATCAAATTCATTTTAAATTGTTTGTGAAATTAATTATCCAATGAAATTTTAATAGTATTTAAAAACATGCATCAAGAAGCATACTAAAATTAATAATTTACTTAAATAAAAAGGCTTAAAATAATTCTTGTAAATTTAGTTGATTTAATTTTTTAAATATATTATTTATTTATAATAGATTAAAAAAATCATAGAATGTTAAAATTAATTTTATTAAGAATCATAAGTTCTCATATTATATGTAAAAGACAGGACAAGTTGAGCATGAGGTTAAATATTTATAATAGTATTGTTATAATGAACCAAACCTACTTTAATAATTACTTTGATACAAACGATCAATTTAATGATTTATATTTAAATAAAATGAATTTGTATATATATTGTAATATATATTGTATATATTGTAACAATATGCACCCTCTCAACAAGATAAGTTAAGGCAGTCGCATCTCACTATAGTCAGATTTAAAGTCTTCATATAGGATGCCACGAATGATGTGATTTAATTTTGATATAAAACTATATTTGTTCCCAATAACTAATTTATTATTATATCTAAACCACATAAAATCAATTTTCACCTTAATTAACTTTACCGTTATGCTCAGATTTCGAACTCAGGGAAGTTTAACACTTTACTCTCTTCAGGGGTTCCTATCAATATTTTAAAGTAATATAAACAACGAATCTCACTAACTCTTTAAATCAAATAAAACAAAATTGAAGACTTCATTTAATTTAATATAAAAAAACATAATTATTTATTTAACAATTAAATAACTTAAATTTTGCAATTATAAATATTCTATTTACTTAAGGTAGATATATTTTCTAACCTATATATAACACTACATGATTACACAACATATATAAAATATAAGTATCCAATTATTAAGACTTTTATATTAACATTATTCTATAATAATTAGATTATACAAATAATAATCCAATAATTTATATATAATATCTTCATTCGTTAAAATGATTGTAGGTAACTTATATTTATTAATATAAAAATATATATTTCACAACAATATTAATCATTTATTCACTTATCATACATTACAGTTATTAGACTATTTTGATTAGTATAAACAATGTAGTGTCATGTCATAGAAAATGATAGTATGTGAATTTAAAAATAATTTAATCTCTTACCTCCAAGTTCACTTTATCCCTCTCCCATATTAATATTTCTTAACCTATATTTAAATCTTTATTAATCATAAATATAAATCAAAATATTTTAAATCTCTCTTATTATTCATTTTTTTAATGAAATGAATACGATAATAAAGGAAATGAAATTAATCTTTCCCAATTATAATTTTTAAAAACTTAAATGGTATTATAAAAGTCAACATAATAGGCCTAGATGTTCCTGGAATTCACGAACGAAAATCTTTTGAAGATGCAATTTTTAATTTCTTTGTTGTTATACATTCAAGAAAATAATAGGATATCCCAAGTTGATATTTAGTTTCCTCTTTATATTTAGATTTCACCTTGTTAATACACAGTTTTTTATTAACAATTATAATTCCATTTTGAAGATATAACTTTTATATAACTTTATAGGCATTCAGCAAAAGATGTTATTCACACACACACACACATATATATATATATATATATTTGATTAGGCAAGTACATTTTATATATCCCATGATAAATTGGTGTTCTACCCATTTTGTATTTTCCTTATAATGTAAAGTATGTTAAATCTAGTTGAAGTTTTTATAGACATGTTCTTTTTTAAAATGAAGTTTATATTTTAGAACATGTAATTCGAACAATTTTTATAGAACACGAAAATATATTCAAATTACTTTTTTTAAACAAATATTAGAAATTTCTTCTAATGAGTATTAAACTGTTCAAAATATAGATTTTATCTTACACTGTTTTTCTTTAAATCGAACATAGTATAAGTTTTTATGAGGATATAGCTGACAAAAAATAGAATCCTTAGTCTTCTAATAAAAAGAATAAAATTAATATATTATATCTCGCTCCATCAGCTTGCTGAAGCATACACATTCTACATTGTTGTAATAACAATTTGATATTAAAACACTAAGTTAATTTCATTTCCTTTAATTCGATAAACTATGTGAACCCAGAGGTCATTTACTACCTTGTCAACTGTCTTCTCAATGTCTTTTTTTTTCATTTTAAAGAATGAAAAATACTAACTTACTAAATTATATATTTATTTTCATAAATATAATAAGAATACAAATATAATGTATACATATTGATTATATGTATGTATGAATATATATATATATATTGAAGCTGGAAATATAGTGCATATTTCTGCTTCACCTAGTGCTAATGTCTTCAGCACTAGTATGGGTTTGAACCCAATCTTGTATAATAACTGGCACCCATCTCATAATAGATGGTAGTATATTTATAATCAATATTTGTAATCAATATTATAATCTTTCATTATAATCCATATTTGTAATCAATATTATAATCTTTTATCTAATTAATTTGTAATTTATGATTAAAAACTAACCTTTTATAGTAGTTTATTTATTTTATATTTGTAAAAATGTATATTGTGTTTATTTTATTAAATTAAATTGAATCCTAGATATCTATAAAATGTTACAAATATTTTAAATTCTTTTACTAAAGTTCATTTTTCTTCAATTAATCAGCTGGTAACATTTTATATTTATCTTTTGATAAATGTACATTAAAGGATCAATTATGTAAACAATCTAATAATTGTAAAATATATTTTGTAAATTTGTATTTAAATTTTATATCAAATATAAGTTTAAAAGTCATTGTACCAAATTCCTAAAATTTTTGTGAATAAAATTTACATTTTTGTTAATCTAAATCTTAATTAAATAGGCTTTGTTAATACAATGACTGATAAACTTAATATGCTTGCTGCTGTTTTCTTTTAATTAGCAAATGAACCCTTGGGGCATGTTTATTGCAGGATTATAGATTTCCCTCCCAAGCAGACACCAACCTCAGAGAACTCCTTAGAGCAATTACAATTGGTGGATTTCAATGTAGATTGAATCCTATAGATAAGGCCAGATCAGATAAATAGTGGAAAATTTTATTATTGGGGACAGATTAGATTTGAAGAACAATTCACTGAAGAGAGTAGTTTAGACTTACAGTACATCTTGACTAAAGAAATGATGGGGTGAAAAGATCAGCCATTGCTTTCCAGAGCTCTGTTTCCACCAGCTCATCAATGCCTTTCCAGTGCTCTTAATACTTAGCCAGAGACTGTACTGTGTCAAGGAAGCCTGCTAAATGATCTGACTGTATAATTGCCTGTTTCAAGCCATGGAATGTATACCAATTGATTCTGAGGTAACGTCCAATTTGCCCAAGCCACTGATTCTATTTTACTTGTTTTCTAAATCAATATTAATTTATATTATATATATGTATAATGTTTATACAACTTAATTTTAAAATGTGTCTTTTAAGTTTTCCTCTTAAATTTAAAAATATCAATTCTTATAAAAATCTCACATTATTTTGATGCGGCAAATTTATCTTAAATTTTTTTTGTTGGTTTATTTATAATATTGACTTATTGAAACTACCACATAAAACTCAATGAGAAGCTAACTTTAAACCCTCTCCCTCTTATTTTCTCCAGTTAAAAATCATTTTAGGAGACTTATTTTCATTAAATTAATTAACCTTTCCATAGTACCTTTTATTTATTGGTTGAGTGAGTAAAACTCTGAACTTTTTTAATTGGTCAACTCACAAACTCTTTGATAGAAATATTTTTATCTTTTAATATATATTAATTTTAGTTTCACTTTCAAAAAGTATATTATTTGTAATGTTAGGAAAGTAAACGAATGTTTTTTCAAAAATATTTTTTTATTTGTATTTTATAGGAAATTCGAAAGCGGCAAAATCAAAGAAAACATTATGAGCGAATTACAAGCAATCTAAACATCATTTATATTCATCCCAGATTTGCCGTTATGAATTTTTTAAGAATTTTTTAGGAAAAATCTTAATGTTTTTTTCAAAATAATTATATTTTCAGCATATTATTAAAAAAATATACCAAAAATACATTATAATATTTAAATAAATGCCAGAAAAATATTCTAAAACATTAAAAAATCAAATAAACAGCTTGGAGCAACCTACACTCTTGACAAGATGTCAAAATTGTTGCTACAGGTGCTACGGCTGGTTTCTTTTTCAATTTACAATCGTGTAAAGTATACAATTTTTTAATAAAACCTTACTACTTTTGTAAAATAACTATATTTTTAGCATATTTTATGAAAATTATTTATAATATGTATGAAACATAATAAAAAAACACTCTAAAACATATATTTTCATTTTAGTGATGAAAAAATATTTAATGGAATCATCAGCCAATAAGAATTGAGAATAGTTGCGAATAGATTATCCAACCAATCAAAACTGGCCTTCTTCTTTTGTTCAACTTAAAACCCTCCTAGTATTGATTTTTTACTTGTAAAATAATAAAGAAAAGGGCAGCATCTTATAGGCCTTGCTCTAAGCTTTCATACGGGTATTTTTTCTTTACCATAACTCGAAAATCGGCTGAGTTAGAGCGATCTAAAGGTGACAATCGCTATAATGCGGTTCGAGCTATGAAAAGGTTAATAGCAAAAGTTTATTTAGTTTTATACCTCATATTATAAATTTGTTTTAAATGATAGAAATTATTTTAAAAATTAGATGTGTTATTATTATCTCCAACTTAAAAGTGCCCTCCTAATTATTTCTGAAAGGTTAATGAATTTTATTAAATCAGTTAAGTAAAATCTATCATGATTTCTGTAAAACAAATGTCTTGAAAGAAAATCATTGATAGCACATTTATCATAGCATTTTATCAGTATATGTTTCATACATATATATTTTATTTGTCTGAAAAATAGTAGAATTGCGATGTATAATTTATTAGGCTGCATTTTGTCAAACTTCACCAGAAGTGAGCTTAATATTTAATACCCAGTTTGTTTATGTTAATTAAAAGACTGATTTATTTAGTAATCTTCAATGATGAACTATTTAATAACTTACTAATAAATGAAATATTTGGAAAGTGTGAAAAACAATTTATATTTTAAATTTTAATTTTTGCCTTCCCTTTTTATATTATGTTTTATGATTCATTCATTAATAGCCTAAGGGTTCTGGGGACTTTCTATTATGTCAGGGAGCTGATTATTTTAATCAGGAATTAATGTATTATGATTGTTAGTGATCCACTATCTATATAGATATGTCTAGGACATTATGTAATTTATAGTTACAACTATTTCTTTATTTTTGTTTTTGCTTTGCTAATTACCTCTTAGGACCTTCGGAATTTTAAATATGACCAGTCCAACCTTTTACTCTCCCTCAAAGTAGACATTATTTCCTACTAAGGGATCATTTTTGGGCATTGCCATTAAGATGTGTAATGGGAAATCCAGCACATCAAATTTATTATTATTATTGGGAGACATGTTTTAGCTGGAGGGCTAACATTTCTCTTGTCTACCTGTATATATCAGGGATTTCTTTTAGCAAAACCACCTAGAGGTTCCTAACAGACCTCAGACCTCATATGTTCTTTTGTTGTAATCTATAATAGCATACTGCCTTTACCATTTTATATATTTTATTTATTTACAAACCTGAAATGCTCTCTGCCGTGATGGCATGTCTTTCATAAACCAACCCCATTAATTAGTTAAATATGATTATCTAATTTATTTAAAATTAACTATCTTGCTTTCCACACTCAGTAGAGACAACTGATTTAACTGTAAAAGTGTTATAAATGCACATCTTTCATCTCTTGTTATATATATATATATATAATAGATTTATTTGTAATCTTTTAAAGAGGACTAATAATATTTTATTGCTGATTAGTCTTTGGCAGACCAATTAACAAATTTTTACTTTGTTATCAAATGCCTTGCATCTAGCCACATCAAAATGAATTCAAGAAAATAACCTAGTTGTATAAACATAACTCGAATTATCTTGTATAACAATAACCAATTACTTAATAAATTCCTATAATATTATTATTTATATTAGCTTAGTTTGTTATCACTCCAAATCTCTAAGGTTAATTACTCTATTTATGTATAATATTTCTTTGATTTAAATTCACTTTTTTGTAATATTGCAAGAAAGAATTACAATTATTACAGTTCAAACCATTAGTAATCGATATTCAATCACATCTGAACCATTCTGGAATTCACTAAATCATTTATTTCTTATATAAACCCATTATTATATTGAGTCTCTTTGTGAACCATGACCTCCAGCTGGGATGGAATAAAATCAAGCACTGCTTGTGTCATCACAAACGTTATCCATTAGTCAGAGAGGCAATATTTCAGGCAAATAGGTTAGGATTCACTCTTTCCCTGACATTTACATCTTGTGCATGGTTGGATTCAAGGTACTTTTGCTTGGATTATTGATCTTGTTGAATGAATACATGATTTTGACCAGCACAATATATACTCCTACAATATATTGTAATGAAACAAAAGCCTTCTCATAACAAAGATTTGATAAAGAGAAAATAAATAATGGTAATTAATATAGCAGATTCATTATAGTTCTTGTGTGCCCAATATGTATATAAGTTAAATGATATGAGTTGATAATAATTAAAACAGACAAAACTCTGTATACAGTAGTGCCACTCAGTGCAAGCCAGAATAATCAATGGATGCCTTTATTGATTACTGTGGCTTGCAGTCATCCATTGATTACTCTGGCTTGCACTGAGTGCTATTACTGTATGGAGAGTTTTGCCTGTTTTAATAACAATTATGAGCAAGCATACAAAATGGTGATCATATGATATTTAGTGGTTTAATGATAATAATTACTTACTTTTTCAATCAGAACCACTTTATTTGTGTGCATTAGAAAAGATTAATGTGAGTAATAATTTAAATGAATTGCAAATAGTACAGAATGACCAATGTTCCAAACTTTAAATCTATAGATAATTGAGATAACTATGCAGCAATGAAGTGGAATACAAATTCTTACTTCCAGATGATTTTTATAAACACTGCATAAACTCATTTTTATTGAATACTATGAAAAATTATATATATTATTGATATTTATAAATCTGAAGAAACTATTTATTAGAACCTGAGATATAATTTACTATTTAAATGCTTATAGTATTTGAGTTAAATGCATATTCATAACATTGAATGTTAAATTGCATTTTGTAATGCCATGTAATAGGTTATATTTATAAACTGTTCTAATATTTATCTTACAGATAAAATGAAAGATAACTTAATTATTTACATTATTTGTATATAATCATATCACAGAACATTCTCAATTTAATATGTTATTTAGAATTATTTGCAGGCATAACAAATCTTTTTTTGTGTGTTAAACTTGGAAATACAATTTTATTTTTAATTTATTAATGTCTATTTATTCAGTCTGATAAAAAGAGAATTTATCAGACTGAATAAATGAGCATCGATAAATAAGAACTAAAATTGTATTTGCAAATTTATTAAAATGACTCTATTATGAGTCTGTCGGCATAATAATTCTGAGTAATGTATTAAAATGAGAATGTTATGGGATATGATTATAATTTTTACATATTCAAGCAGTAAAAGTTATTTATGTACTGTTGAATTTAGTAATATTGTGTCAAAACTCACTATACATATTCCCACACACACCAAGCTAGAATAATCAATGGATGCCAGAAGGCTTGTGCATAAAATCTCTATCTAGTGCCTACTCATCCAATATCTCCAGACTAGTTTCTGGCTTGTGGCCTTCATCAGTGAGGAGCCTTGGATCTGAGAGCACTACATAAAATCCCCATCTAGTGCCTACTCTTCCAATATCCCCAGACTAGTTTCTGGCTTGTGGCCTTCATCAGTGAGGAGCCTTAGATCTGAGAGCACTGCACATAGTAGTCTGGAAATATTGGATGAGTAGGCACTAGATGGGGATTTTATGCTCTCAGATCAAAGGCTCCTCACTGACGAAGGCCACTAACCATGATCTAGTCTGGGGATATTGGATGAGTAGGCACTAGATGGAAATTTTATGCACAAGCCTTCTGGCATCCATTGATTACTCTAGCTTGCTGTGTGTGGCAATATGTATAATAAGTTTTGCCTATTTTAACAACAGTTATACACAAGCATAAGAGGTGGTGGTCATGTGATGTTTATTGCTTAATATTGTGTAGTACGTCTAGAAAAAAATGTAGAATGACTATTCATATTCATATATCAACATAAAACTTAATCTAATGTTATATAGTATTATTCAAAGTTTGATTAAAAGTTTAGTTTACCATTACCAAGTAAATCGATTTATAATTTTTTTTAATTGTATGGACAGTTAATAATTACATTTATCAATTTTTATATTTATTTAAGCAAATGGTAATTAGTGGATAATTTGAAGGAGAAATCTTTATCTGAATATGTTAATAAATCTTACTTTATTCTTAAAATTACTTTTCTGATTATCTCTTTTTGTCAAAGAAATAGAGATCAAGATTCTCACATTCTTTTGTAACAATTTGATTAGTTGTTAACATTATTTCTGAATATGTCATGATAAATCTATGAACTGAGAATTTCATGTTCTTTCCTGTGTCAAATCTTAGATGAATGGTTATTTGTCTGCTTGAAATAATAAGTCAGCATTAATTAATATAGCTGTAATGTTTTCTATAAATGCAACTGATGAGAGTTTTAGGAAATGGGAATTAGCATGAGACTACAATTTTTTGTCTCTTAATATATATATATATACTTTGAGCTTAAATAAGCTTATAAACAGTTCTGGATAAATCACATTGAAATGATTTATTACATTAATTCCCAATTACCATCACTTATAAATTATTACCATTATTTCTGTATGTTCCCCAGGGCATTTTATAATTTTTCAGGGTTGTGGATATTAATAGCATAAGCTTGGTTAATAACATTATGTTTGGAGTGCATTCAATACAAACTCAAATTAAATTAATTATTATTAATAATAAGGTGACAATTTATTAAGATATAAACTGATTGCTTATATATTTGCCACTATTACTAAATATAACAAATATAATATAAATTATTAAAGATAAAAATAATAAGTATTAGAAATATTTTAAATATAAAGCCTTAAAATAATTAATTATATCGATAAGATCTTATTAAGTGTAAAGTTTAGAAAGTTCAAAACCATGATTTTTGTAGATATCATTGTTTTACTATATTTATGAAGCTCTTAATTAGTTCTTCCTGGATAGTAGTTATTTTTCTTAATTAGTTGTTCCTGGATAGTAGTTATTTTCCTTGGGCATTGGTGATATTAGATACAGAAGTCTGAGTAGATCTTATGATACAGTTTACTTATTTCTTCACAGCATGATTAAAGCAGGCATTGGTGAATTTCAGCAAACTCCTGCACATTAGTCTCTGGATTGGATTGCATCCATCTGTGTGCTTTAACTGGTATGGTTATTGCTTTCTAGCCACATATACTAAATGATCTTCCACTGGATCTTAGTATTGAAAAGTATTTTTGATGACAACAAGGCACAATGATATGGTAGAAAACTGTTTTAACCAATAGTTTCTTTTTTTATGGGATCACTGCATCACCACTTCTTGTTCTAGGACTTAAAATATACTAGATTATACTGCTGTAGTTGATTATATCTGAACTATTTATACCCCACTTTCTAATGTTTTTTACACCTATTACTATAGTAACTGGATGATTTTCAAACAACATATTTATCAAAGCCTAGTTTTAAGATTCAATATCTATTTACTTATAAAAACATGTTTAATGATAAATATTTTCTTTATTCCTTAAATTAAGATATAAAAAACAACATATAACTTTTCTCTTTTTTCTTTTTTTAAAATTTTATGATAGTGATAGAGAGAAAAAAAAAGACATTACCAATTTTTAAAAATTAATCATTTACTTTCTTAATTTTAGTAATCCTTAATATTCAATAGCATATTTAGACTTGCCACTTAATTTACTATAAGAATGGGCAAGTTATTTAGTTAAAACTTCATTCAGAAAAAGCAAATCAAAAATGGTCATAAAATACTTTATATTTTTATAAACTATGCAATTCAAATTCTTGGATGCATCAAAACTATTTTTCTTTCTTCCTTTGCAAAGGACAATTTATCACTTTACTGCTTTTCATTTATTATAAAATATATTTCCTTTATAAAATATTTAATAGTATGATTAAAACATATAAGTAATTTTTCTTTTAATTTTTTAAAATCAGTGTACTTAAGTAATGTATATGTTATATCTAGTAGATACATGGTCATTTATACATTTATTATTCGATTTATAGGAGTTTTTTTTATTAAACTTTTTTTTGTTCATGTAGCTTTGTAGTAAAACTATTTTGAGCGGCTTTTGAATTTGTTCTACAATTAGAATAATCACAAGCAATGCTAGATTTAATGGTATAAATATCAAAACTACTTAATGCTTATCTTTTTCAACAGTACTATCTAAGTTGCAAATTTCCAAATCAAGAGGACAAAATTAGAATAAGTATTGCCCTTAACCCATTTTTATAGTTAATTAAGACAGTTTTCAAAATTATTAAAACAATTAGTAATTAATCTTATCTTGTACATATAAATTAAAAAGATGATTGATAAGAGTTTCTGTAGTTTACATTTTTCAAAGGCACTGTCTATTTAAAATCTCAGCACCAAATAAAATATAGTTGTCACTGTTTACCTGCTTGATTTGGAAAATTTAAACATCAAAATAGATGTGATACCTAAGATATATATATATATATATATTGTGATGGTACAAAATCATGGAGTGAACCTGGAGTGATGGCACTCATCATTATCCACAGTTAATGAATCAAAGTTCAATATATAATGAATATAATGAATATGAAATGAATACAATGAGCATGTAAAATCAGCAAAACAAAAACTAACTATAAGTTTTCCAGCATTACAGATGAATAATAATCACACATCATCATGAATGATCAAAAAAATAAATTGAACAGTCAACCTTGTGACTGGACTTGAAATTGATCCACTATGGACTAGGCATAAACCATAGTTTGGATGCACAAACTTAAACCATCAGAATATAACAAAAATAATGCTGAGATATTAAAACATGCTAATCATCATCTATGCCTCCTGGGCACTTAGTACTATTAATGTGCAGTCTAACTATAAACTTAATTTCTAGTTAATAATAAAACAATATTTAATGCATCGACTTTAAAGAATATACCTTTGTGCCATCCAGCATTAGAGAAGTAATGAAATCATCATCAACTAGATTTCCATAACACTAAACATAAATCCCAATTCATATAATTGACTGTTATGCATGAATCCAGTTCAGGGAGTAAAGGCTCTAATTGTTAGTGTGAGCAAGATATAACTCCATCATATAATATTTTAAACCTTTTCTAGGATTAAATATATTCACTGGAATAACTTAATGAAATATAAATTTAGTAATAACAGTAACAATAAAATTAAATTAAGGTCTAATAAATAGACTAGAAATTCAGCAATCTGATTTTGATTATAATACAAAAATAATAAAATATGCTATTATAATTTACATATATCTCAATAGGTTTACATAAAACACATTTATATATTAAGAACTTTGATGTGCTGTATAATAATTTAAAATTAAGAACTTTGAATTGTCATAAACCAATAATAAAATTCGTTTTTATAGTATATAATAATTAATTTTAACATATATATGGTTGATGACTGATATTAATATATACAAGTATAAATCTATTCAAATATATGCTCACACTAGGATTTATAAAAAAAAAAAACTTATTAAAAGTTATATTTTTTTTTCAAGAAAATTAATTTCATGTTAAAAAAAATAATTGTACACATACATGCATATTAATATTATCCTCCTTCAAATCAAAGTTATTAGTTCATCCATTATTTTTAATGATAAATAAAAGTTGTTTTTTTTTTTTTTTTTTTAAAAAGAAAATTATAACTAGATTCAGTTTGGAAAGTTTTTTTTTTTGAAAAAAACCTTTGGCTTTTTAATTCTTCATTTACAATAAGACTTTCGAGTTTATTTTTTTTAATAAAATAAAATTGGAAACATCATTTATGAATAACACTGGGAACTAATCCATTTATTATTTCTTAATTTTTTATATTTTTCATTGAATAATTTACTTAAAAATTATTTATCATTAAAAGCAGCTAACTTCTTCCATCAGTTCTTGATATGATTCTTTATGAAATAAATATCAGCATGGACAATCTTTAGATGATTGGCACTAATCATACATTTGTGCTTCTTTGCATATTGGTAAAACTGTGTATGTATAAATTATAGCATGATACTTTTTAAAGTAAGCTGGCTATTTTCTGGAATCTCTTGGTAAGCTGTCCTATTCTAAAACAGACTGACCTATTGAGATTTTGGGAAAATGTATAAATCAGGTAACTGTTAACATTAGTCAACACCATTTAGACTATATTGCATAGACTTCATCTAATCTATCTAGTACATACATGGGTAATGAGCCACATAAAATATGGATCTTGCTTCCATGTGAATTCAAATTCTACCATTGTGACATTAGCAGAAGCTCTACCACTTGCCCTCAGTTATACTTCATATTAATAGTTCTATATAATGTTGTAATACCCACTTTGTCTTTTAAATCCAGCTTTTATACTGTATCATGGATTTTAAAGCAATAATTAAATAAATTCTTTATTTACCTTGAAAAAAAATTAATGACTTTTTAATTTACCTTAATTAAAATGAAATATTCATCTCAAAGTATGTTTTAATCCTTTAAACAACATCAGATCATATTGTATCAAATTTTATCAAAATATATTATACAAGCTTTAATTAAAATTTTTTCTCAATCTAATTAAAAATAGATAGAGAAATTTTATAATTACCAGTATATCTATTGTAACATAAAAACATGCTTGTTTTACTTATCAAAATCAGAATAAAATATTAAATAGACCTTTTTTGAAATGTTTGATTTAAAATAATTTAAATAATTTTAAGTATCAAAATTATTATTTAAATTCAAAATTATTGTTTAACTCTTAACTGCTATTCCAGTGTAATATAATATCTACAATTTTTTTTATTTATTTCTACTTTGCCTTTCAACTTTTATATATACATGTGGATACACACTATTATGTTGATGTAGGCCATGAGACACATAACCATCTCAATATATATTTTATAATTTTATAATTTAACATCTGAATTAATGGCACAACCTTTAACTGTAAAACTTTTTATTGATATTCTTTTCTTAGAAAATTAACTATATCAACCTCTACTATCATTCTTATTGTGGTCAATAATATAATCAAAGGTAAAATTCTATGCTACAATAGATTGTTTAAAATTGTCTAAGGTATCTTCATGTACACAATTTTATCAATTATAGTGTACCAAAAACCATATCCATTTCAAGGTTTCCCTTTTTAAAAGCCCAACTAATTTTTTTAGCCTGAACAAAACACACACAATTAATATTAGAATGAAAATACACAGGATAAAATACATATGAGCTTAACTGCAGGAAAGACAACAGTTTTAAATAATAATACAATAATAATTTAATATGAGATCTAGACAATTAGTGCTGCATTTATTCAGAATAGTAAATATTAACATTGTGTTTGAATGGGTATTTGTGCATGTGCATGAAAGTTATATCTTTAAAATATAATTAATTCAAAAAGTAAAATATTTGAATTGAATTTATTATTACTGCCTAACTAATGGATTATTTTAATAAATTTATCAATTTAAAATTATGAGAACTTTAAAATTTAATAAAATAAATTATTTATTTAATATTCTAATGATATAAACCATTTGGTTATAAAATAAACAAATGTGTATTTTACTTGCAAATGATGAATGTAATTTGGTATTTAATATTAAATAATAACATTTTAATCTTCATTTTAATATTTTGTTTCAACATTTGGTGGTTTTAAACTCATCTAACTTTGAAACTGGCCTGTTTCCAATAGTTACCACAGTAACTACACAAATTTTCTCTGTACAAACTTAAAAAGTAAGTTATTGTGGATGATATAAGATAATATTACAGACCACACGGTAGTAAGCTATAAATATAATCACTCATCAAATTTCAATAGTCTTTGGAATTTTCAGTGTACTAAAAATCTTACCAAATTTAAACCTAAATTTAGCCATTTTGTTAACTTTCTTCAACATGGAAGAGTAGAAAATCTGCTAGGCATTTTGCCTACCTTGGCAAATTGTTTCTTTTCATCAACCAAATGTAGAAATTAAAACATTAACAACTACTATGATTGATTACTATTTTTTTTAAAAAAAAAAATAATATTTTGAGTCATTAACTAAAATTTGTCTCTATTTTAAAATTAAAATAACTTGCTGAAATAATATTGACTATCTTCTTATAGATTAACGGAAATCTGATTAATTAAAATTCAAGTCTGTGGATTACTTATTATTTTGCTTGATTTCATAATCTATTAAGTGCCCTTGAATTATAGCTAAAATCATCAAATCACTCAAAACTATAAAATATTGAAATTTCTTTGTCACATATGTAAAATCTTAACTACATCTTTGAATATTGTACATTGTTACAACTGATGACTTGAAATCTTTTTTTAAAGTTGAATGGGTTTCATTGGAGAGCATATTCAGTCATTCAGGTTGATAGAAGACCAATTGATTCTTTCAGAATTTAAAATAATCTTTAACTTGGATTAAAGTTTATATTTGTGCTAGAGAAAAAACTCTAGTTTAATAAATGATTAATGATAAACATAGTTAGGTTTATCAAAAATGTATGAAGTCGAGGTTATGAGTGGAGCAGATTTTGCAGTTGTAAATAAAGATGTGACAATTTGCCATAGATAAATACTCTTCATGTAATAAAGATATATATGAGAGCTGGTGACCTGGACCAACTGATGAGTGCTGGTTCAGCATGAAATGCATCTTGGGGCTTATTTATCTTTTATGGTATCTTTATTCATATGAAGAATAAAAAAGAAAGAGAAAGTATGGAGATTATTAAAATAATCTTATTTGAGAGACTTTAATCAATCAATTCTTAATCTGTTGTAAGAAATATCTTACTTATTTTTATATCCCTCCCCCAAATAAAAAAATAATTTTTTATCAAAGCTTTACAAAAACTTAAATATTTATTAATTAAAAAAATATATGTATAAAGTATATATCAGCAAAAAAAATATGTTGCATTAAAAGATGTTTACAAAAAATCTCATACATACAAAAATTATTATGTATTCATATTAAAACTCAAATGTAAGACAAATTAATTATTGGTTAATATAATAATTAATAATGAAAAATAATTAAAAATAGGGTATTAGGAAACTAGATAATTTAAGACTGTAATAGTGCCTATGTTCAGATTAATTCCATGTGTATATAAGGTTTTAAATTTAAAAAAAATTTTTTTTCTCTTTTAAACAACCAAGTGAGTAATCTTGTAAAGGGTTCAAATACGGATCTGTCTTTATTTTTATGCAAAGCATCAAATCTATAATTATTCTAATATGTAGACCACTTGCTTATTTGCCTATCTGTTACATTCTATTAGCTATATTATTATATAATAGTTTAAGTATGTGCTTCAATGTAATAAATATAATAAGTATACACTTTTGCAATTAACATAATCTGAGACACATTCTTTAAAATTGCTAATGTTATTACCTTAGATCAGTAGCTCTCAACCTTCCTAATGCCATGATTCTTTAATACAGTTCCTTATGTTGTGATGCCCCCCAACCTGCAATTTTGCTATTGTTATGAATTGAAAATATGTGTTTCCAATGGTTAGGTGACCCCTGTGAAAGGATTGTTCGACCCTCAAAGGGGTTGTGATCCACAGGTTGAAAACCACTGCCTTAGACCATTTTTATCACAATAATTTATTTGTTGACATAAAAGAATATTGTTATTGACAATTTTAAATGGGATTCTCCAAAATGTCAATTGCAAAAGTGTAAACTTAATATATTTAATAGAATGAAGCAAATGCTTAAATCATTAGCTAATGAATCTTAAAACAGGCTACATATTAAAATAACTAACCATAGATTTGACATTACACATAAAAATAAAAATAGACTATTATGTAATAGACAGGGTATGAGCATAGACTATTATCTAAAGATTTTAATTTATCTTATCACTCAAATGGTCATTTAAAAGTGGTCAAATTATAGAACAACATTTTCTCCACAAGAGGGAGAAAATAATTTTTTTTTATTTTTAAATTTAAGACCTTACAATCAAATAGAATGAACCTGAACAGAGCCACTATACATTCTTGAATTATTTAATTTCGTAATACACTATTTTAAATTATATTTCATTATTTATTAATACATTAAAATAGTGTATATTTCTTATATTTGAGATATAATATGTGTTGTGTTTATTGGGGGATTATGATAAACACTGACTTGTAAAATACAATCAAATATATATTAATTAAAACAAATATACAAATGCGTATTTACAATATATACAACTGTTATATTTTCACCTCATACTATTGGTTTGGTAGAGGTATGTATTAATGTAATGGATTTCAAGTGGTCTTCTAAGTTTCAGCTATACCCTGCCACCTTGCTCATATCTGATCTATGTTTTAGCATGTCCAGTTCTAACATGAACTTGCCTCACTGTTTTAACCATATAGTGGACAGTGTGTGTACTGCCATTCAGGTTTGACAGTAAATTGTTGTTGTTCTTCTTTACCTTCAACTGGATTGACTATTTATAGCCACATACTCTTTCCGTAATGAAAACAATCGGATTCACCGAACACTATCACCCATTGGCCTGCTTCTTCTATTGGATATATGTTATCTACTGAGGAACCAATTGACCTGAATGCTCAATATGATTGAGGTAAGATGGAAACTGGACTAGTCCATTACTTGAAGGTAAGTTGAGATATAATAATATGAATATAAAAGAATTTTCTATACATATTTGATTTCTTATATTTTTATATACATACATATTGTAAAAATGTATTTTTTTTAAAAAATTAATAAATATATAATTATTTAATGAATTAATTATTTAAGTAAAAATTTTGTTTAAAAGTTTTATAAAGTTTTGGCAAAAAATAATTAAGGGTTTTTTGTTTTGTTTACAAATGACTAAGATATTTATTATAATAGATTAGCAATTAATTGATCAAATTCTTTTTAGAAAAAATACTTTTAATTTTTAATTTTAATTTTTAGATAATATCATTTCATTGTATTTCTTGACGAAAACCAGATTTTGATTGAAATATTAAACATCTGCATAGACTAGTAATGGTATTTTATTTTATGTTGTATATATGATTGATTATGCTTATTGTATCCCTACTGTGCTCAGTGTGATTAAAACTTTACTATCATATACATGATAGCAATCAGCAAAATAATTTTATGAAAAAAATAAAACCACTTCCTACGATGACATCACACTTTATTAAGAATTTTTTTTAAAAAAAAACAACAACACACATACATACATAATGTTTACACCATATAAATCTAAATAATTATTTTACATATTCCTAGTTTCTGGAAGTACTTCAAACAATTTAAATCAAAACTCGGTAATCGTTTTAAAACATTGTCAGACTTTAATTAAAGATAACTCAGAAGATAACTTATTAAGTACTGTAAAAAAGATAATTGTTGTCAGTAAATTTTTAACTGAAACATGTCAGGAATATAAATAAATAGAAGAACATGAAAATAATTAAAATTAATTTAGTGTGGAGAATTGAATATCTAAGAGTTCTAGAAATAGAAATGAGAATAATAATATAAGAAAATATAAGGTGAATTAGTAAGAAAAGATGTAATGAAGAGCAAAAATATCAAAAGTATAAAATAACATTATGGTATTGAAAGAAAAATGATTTCAAAAATAAGAAAAAAGATAAAACTATTCTTAAAAGTAGAGATAATATCATGAAATGGCAGAAATTATTCTATAAAGATATCTATAAAAATAGCAAGAAAAAAATTATATCTTACTATATATTTTGAATTTCAAGAACTCGTCAACAGCGAACATTGAATTTTAACCAACCAAAAGAACAAACTGAATTTAATACAGTGGATCATATCCAAGTATTGAGAGAAGTTCTAGAAAGAAACCAATGAATAGGAGTTGCCATTATGCTATGGATTTATAGATTACAAAAAGTCATTTAATTCCATAAGCATTTTCATAATTATTAAAGCTTTGGATCATTAAGATATTGTTATATTTCTAAGAATATTTTTTAAAATGCAAGAGCAGTAATTAGATTGCATGGCCACACTAGAAAGATTGACATTGATAATGTATATGTAGGTTATTGTGATTTCATATCTTCAAAATTTCTTACATTAACATAACAGCAGTACAGGGATCTCAGATTACTCAATGAAGTATGGAGAGATGTATATAGAAAACAGCAAGAAGGAATCATAAAGAAATATTTGAGTAAGAAATCAAGCTCCTATTATTGTTATTATTGAAGACTTAAGTCGGATGAATAAAATAATAAAGTTTGTTGGTGATATAAAGAAGAGAGTGTACAGAAAAACTAGGAGAGACTTGCATTTTGCAGTGGATAATGGTTGAAGAAGATGATGATGATATATTGAAAAAAAGAAAATAACTAATACTGATAAATAAATATATAAAATGTATATTATATATAAAATATTTTAGAGAATTGTGAGTATTATAGTTATTGATTTATTTATTTAATCAATCAATAAAAACGACTGCAACTTAACTTAAAATGACCATTTAAAAATTGTTCAGGATTTTTTAAAAGCTAGTTAAAACACGATCAGTATTTTTATATAAGATCTCTACTGAAAGATTGCGTTCTTTTTTCTAAAGTTAAAAAAAAAACGTTATTTGACAAATTACAAAGTTCATAAATTTATATTTTCATTTATGAAATAATATTGATCTATCTGAATAAAACTTTAAATACAAAAAAAAAAACACAGCCGTTCTATTTCTCTCTTGCTACGTATATGTTGTTGTTATGCAGAATGTTAATAATTTTATTATTCTATCAGTAGAGTTATCATAATGTGCATTTGCGAATAAACTTTTCACACAATATCTTACCAATATATCAGTTCTTTCAATTTTTATGTTTATGATTAATTCCACAATGTGTTTAAAATTCTGACAAAGAGCCAACTGAGTTTTATATGTCAAAAAATCAAAAACTTTGAGACGAAATCTTGACAAAATGAATTTCTAGAACTAATAGTAGGTCTTAATGAAATATGGTTTGTATGGATTTTAAGGTAGACCATAAAATTGAGGAATTTTTCTAAAATAAGATATTAATTTACATTTTTTGAGTCACTGAAATAGCTGCAATGCTTTCTGAGTAATGGTTGTAACTTTTTTTCCTGTACTCGATATCAAATTTTTATATTTTTTGTATTGGCCTGCTGCAAGAAGTTCATGTATTTTGCTATCATAATCACTTCTATCCATTACAACAGTTGTTTTACCTTTGTCATTAGTGAGAATGTTTATAGATATATCTACTTTGACAGATTTAATCACTTTTCTCTCATCATAGGAAATATTTGTCTTTAATTTTTGTTGCCTCTCAGGTGCTTCTTTTAAAGGCAAATTTTGAATGTTTTCCTCAGTGTTTATCATTATAATTAATAAAAGGATAGTACAAAGTGTGATAGAAAAGATTAATCTCTTTCAAAAAGAAAAATTTCAGCATCTGTTACATGTTGAGAAGTAAGCTTTTTAACAGATGAAGCTGATAGTCTTTTTGGTATAGTAGGGCTTTTGAAATGTCCATATATATTTACAACTTTCTTGTGATATTCTTTTATTTTGCCATGTAATTTAGAAAATATTAAATAGGCAACAAAAAAACATTAAAAGAAAAAACACAACTATTGGTGTTGTAGTGTATCCATACATACCAGAAATAGCAGAGAAACTAAAGAAAATCTGCAATAAATATGACATCTAAACAGCATTCCAGAACCACATGACACCATGAATAATTTCTATTAAAACTTATATTTAAAGTGGTATAAAACAAAATTGTTTCTATGAAATATTATGCGAATGGAAAGATGTATATTGGTGAGACCAGTGACCTCTTTGAAAAGTGATTGAAATAGCACAAACAGATGATTAGGAGAGATAAAGGAGAAGTGTCTAAAGTAATTGATCACTTTGTACTGATGAAAATATGTTTGATTGTGAAAATAGAAAAATATTAGCTAAAAAAAAAATACAAAGAAGAAAATTTAAAAAAGCTGCTCACATTACAATAGCAAATGACCCATAAGACATGGTAGTGTACATAATTACTGGAAGCTACTAATTAATTTTT
Source organism: Epiperipatus broadwayi (assembly GCA_028023455.1). NCBI lineage: Eukaryota > Metazoa > Onychophora > Udeonychophora > Euonychophora > Peripatidae > Epiperipatus > Epiperipatus broadwayi. Next base: position 176,317 of record JAQFVV010000152.1, read on the forward strand.
CTCTCTGGAAAAATTGAAGAAATTAGGAGGAACCTCATAGATAAGTTTATGAAATTTCTAATGACTATCCCTCTGACAAAAATACTCAATTGTTTGAAGTGTTACCTCAAAATTCAATGTTCAAGAATATAAAGATCCAGATTTGGATTTCATGTTAGTATTGTCATTGATCATGCCAGAAACACCCAAAGAAGAGATGATAATAATACAGCTTGAAACATTATGTATATATTAATCTGTGCTTATATTTACTAACAATTGAATGTAATTGGAAATTTAAATGAAGCTTTTAAACTTTTTCTAAACTCATTCAATATTTAATGTTAGATGATGAAAATAGCACATATGTACTATGAAAGTACTATCATCATAAATCTACAGGCAAACACTGAGTATTTGATATGGATCAGCCAATATATAAAAAAAAGTTCAAAACTAGCCAAAGTAAAACTGAATCATTCTTAAGAGTTTGCAGTAAAATTTCCAGTTTGCAGTAAAATTTCCAATTCACTACAAGAGACCTGAGAAAATTACTCAGAGAAGAAGTAAGACCTTACTACAGAAAATAATACATACTCAAAGCTTTTCCTAGTTTCAAACCTCTCCTTCCACTGATAATGTAGAATGTTTTCTAAAAAATAAATTTACTGATGACTTCACAAGAGTTTCTCAAGCAGTAAGACAATCATATTCTAAAATTCATGAAAAATATAAGAAGGAAATAACATGTAAATCCTGGGTATGTGAAATGTCATATTGCACCAATGAACATATCAGGTTTATCTGTTTAAACTTTTAGTTCCAAACATAGCTAAAATTTCTATTCTCAACTTTGCCATTACATCAGCTAACATCTATTTGTTTAATATATGGGCAGCCTCAGAAGCAATCACTCAAAAATTATCTTTAAAAAAAGCAACACAGGAGAATAAAAAAACAATCAAAAGAAACCAAAACTGAATTCAAACCCATTTCCAGAAAAAAAGTGATTAAATCTCTCAAAGTAGATAAATCTATGATCAGTATTCATGCTGACAAAGGCAATTTTACAGTTGTGATGATACAGTTGATTATGATAACCATATACTAGAGATCTTCGCAGCAGGCCAATACATACAAGTGACAAAATATCTGACATTGTGTACCAAACAAAGTTACATGCATTACTCAGAAAGTATTTTGATTACTATTATGAAAACATAATTTTCACCATCTTAACACTATTTATTGTAAAGCTTTAGTAAGTAAATAATAGGTAACTGATGGTACTGCTTCTTAAATCTCTTTTCTGTGCTGTTCTATCCAATATTCCCTGACTAATTACAAGCTTATGGCTTTCTTTAGTGATGATCTTTGGATCATGGATTAATGCATCTGAACCATTCTGATCTAGTGCACCCACCTATCAGTGTCTATATTTTACTTTTCTGTTATACTGTCAATGTTTTACAGTGCTGGAAGGAGAGAGCATTAGGTCCTAAAGGTACAGATGTACTAATCCAAGACCCAGGGCTTCATACTGATGAAAGTCATAACTTGAAACTAATATGGAATATTTAATAGAACAGTATGGTATAGGGATTTAATAAACACTATCATCTGGCATCTTTTATTATTTACTATAACTTATATTGAGATATAGAAATGGTGAACATTTAAATTCTCAAATCATTAAAAATGTATGTATATATGAGAAACTATCAATATTATCATTTTCATTTTATAATATTTTATAATCTAACACTATTAACAATAACTTTTAATATGCAAGCACCCAGTTAATCTGGTATTTTTTATTTATTATTTGCAACATCATATATAATGTTGCTAGTTTATTTTTTTTATTTTTATTTGGACCAAACATAAATTTTTAATTCTATTTTTTTTCTATTTACTATGTCCAAAAAAATATTATTATAAATATATATATATATATATATATATATATATATATATATATATATATATATATATATATATATATATATATATATATATATATATATAATTTTTTGAAAAAAATCTGTGTTTTTTTTGCATTACAATCCAATATTTCAATGGACTAGCAACCACTATTATCAAGGTTAACTTTTGAAAGAAAAATTGTTCGATCTCAAACAATAACATGAATCAGTGTGAGATGAGAAAATGAGATTCAACTTAAAGTAGTTCAGCATTCACAATATGAGACTTATCAAAATGTTTATTTCTCTCAGTTTTTTCACCTATTAATTTTAAGTTAATATTAGATAAAATGAGAGGTTTCCACATAGCTGGAATACATTGTGCTTCATCAGCCCTATTTAAACCAGTAGGTCTCTTTAATAATTCAATTGACTCTTTCATGGTTCTTAAATTATATTTCTTCAAATTAGCAAGTATTTTTGTATTATATTGTCAAAATCAGGTTTGTGACCAATTTCTAAAAATGGGAAGTAAAAACTGATGTGCTAATTTTTTGATTAAAAGCATTTCTATGTTCCTTAATTCTGACATTTATTCATCTATTAGACTGACCCACATAGCTTCTTGAGCACTGCAAACATGGAATTTCATAAACTCTTTGGTGTTCCAAAAATATTCTGTCTTTAGGTTTATATAAAAAATCACCAATTTTTTTGCCAGTAGAAAAAGTAGTATTTATATTAAAACAAGATAGTCTTCTATTGATTTTATCAGTAACCCCTTTAATATAAGGTAAAATTACTCTATTAAAAGAGGAATTGTCAATCCTATCATCTTTTTTTTTTAATATTAATGTTATGTAAAGCCTTACATATGATGTTTTTATTATAATTAATAAAAAGTAGAATATTTTTTTGAGTAAGATGTTCTTTATCAGATAAATTATAAGCTCTAGTCAAAATTTTTTTTGCTACAGAAAAAAATTGTGCAGGATGATGATGAGAATTAAAATTAAGATATCTGTTTGTATGGGTGGATCTTCTGTAAACTGATATTGATAATGTTTCATCACATTATCTTGCAATTAAAACATTTAGAAAAGAAAGTGATCTGTTATTTTCCATTTCCATAGTAAATTTAATATTTGGATGCCAATTATTTATAAAAACAAGAAAATAATTTAAGGCATCAATGCCATGAGGCCATATGACAAATGTATCATCCACATATCTAAGCCAAATAGAAGGTTTTTTTTGTAGCAACACATAATATTTGAATCTCAAAATTATCCAAGAAAAGATCAGCAATTACAGGTGACAGTGAAGATCCCATAGAATTATAAACAAAAAATGTATTTTCAAGGCAATACTTTGCTAATGGAATAATAAAATCAGGTAAATCATTGTATTGTGCTATTATACTTAATGCTTCTTCAACAGGAATATTAGTAAACATAGAAGAAACATCAAAACTAACCAATAAATCAGTTCCAGTTAGTTTTAAGTTTTTAAATATAGAAATAAAATGACTTGAATTTTTAATTCTTGATGGAATTTTGGCTGTCAATAGTTGTAAGCATTGGGCTAAATATTGAGCTAAAGCATGTGTGGAAAAACCTATGGCACACACAATAGGTTGCAATGTATATATATATATATATATATATATTGGAACCTATGGCACACACAATAGGTTGCAATGTATATATATATTCTAACCCAATATTTTTTTTATTATTTAGTTTATTTATTTTTTCAGGTTGTTGTTAAGGCAACTCAAAATAAAGCAACATATCCATTAATTTTCCAATATGATCTAAAATACCTTTCATATAATACAATTGTACATTCAATTCTCTTAAGCCATGCCACGATTGTAATAACAACAATAATTGATCACTTATTAATTTAAAGAATAATTATAATAATATTAATCTCAGGGTTCTTTGTTTCATGTAAGGAAATGCTCGGCAGTATTGTGTTGTCGCATATGACTGGCATTCTGGTCGGCTATAGGAAACATTTATTTTACTTAAATTCAATGTGTCTTCATCTCTCATATCAACTGCTATATTATTTAAAGAGATGATAATTCTATTAAATAATGACGTATAATTTTGAATAACACAGCCTTTTTTTTTTTTTTTTTTTTAGAATCTCAGTCAGAATAATAAAAAGACAAGGGTGCTTTTTGTGTCCTTCCATCATCCATGACAACACAATAATATAACTAAGATTTATTACTTAGACAATTTAACTAAATGGGAATGGAATAATGTGCAACCAAAGTTAATGGTTTGGGAATAAATTCATTTTTTTTTTTTTTTACACAAAGGTGAATGTTTAGTCTTAAGTTTTCAACTCCATAAATAATTATCATTAAACTAAAATATAATGACATATTCCGATCTGCTTAACTTTATTTATCTGGTATATTAAGTTTTTAAGAATTTGGAATGATTTCGGACTCAAGAAAAGGTTTTGCAAATATTGTGCAAACACTTATATTTAGCATATAAAAACAAAAAAAAAATGAATCTACAACAAATTTTAACAAGACTATAATTTATTATTATCACAAAAAAAATATATGAACATTTATTCAATAATTCCATAGTAATACAAAAATATAAAATATAACTGACATTAATCTGTATACTCTTTTGGTTATGAACTAGAGGTTACTACTTCTCCTGTATGCAATCATATGGATTGATTAACTAAAAGTACATTTCATTACCAATACATTGTTTATTAAATTTTGGTAACCTTGTAGAAGCTTTTATTCAAAATTATTGACTAACTATTTTTTTTTTTAAATGATTAATCCAATCATATGCAATACGCAAAATATTAAATTTATTTCTAATACATTTACTTTATTTATGGTCTTTAATGGGATAACCTATTCTAATTATAGGCCAGTTATCAGAAGTTACACTTACCATCTTACATTTAACTTAATGCTAACTTAAGTTATGATACAAATTTTATTCATACGTATAATTTTAAATATGAGTATTATTTAATTACTAACCAGAATTAAATATTGCATTTGAATATTCCTTCAGTAAATAAGCGTTTTAAATTATGCAATTTTAATTACTTTCTCCATTGATTTACTTGTCAAATACTAGCAATATTTAGCAGCACAATACAGATATTGATCTTAGTTACTAACGCACTATTTATACTAAAGTGGATCTTGAGGAACTAACACCTCCAATATAACCTTTATCTTGCCCGAACTTTCAAAATTAAGCACAATAATCAACACCTTCCATGGTAGAGCTATCTTTATTTTCACATGAGGAATATGGAATAACCATGAAGGTCTGTAGAGTAATCTACTACATAAAAATATTTTGGTGGTTTCTTGCCTCTTACTTGGGCATACGACGAACACACACCAAATACAATCCTCACCTGGGATTTAAAGGAATGAAGCATACTAAATGCTAGATAAATTCTTGATTGTCCTATCTATGAGAATCGATCACTTGGGCTATAAACATACCCGAACATTATATTTAAAATCTTCCTCTCATGGAAAACAAAGCTTTTGGGGAGATCATTTTTCATCCCACAAAATAAATACATTATAATTATTACCTATGCGAATATTAAGCATATACCAATGCTATATCTGGGCAGGATAAGTAAATACACTGATTATAATAAACTTATGTTACCGTGTATACTTTGATCAACATCTGAAATCAATGGACATCATAGAATAAAAGTATAATAATTTTAATTTTAATAAAGGAACATTCAAAAATAGTTGGTAGCATACTATCTTAAACTAAATAAAGTGGATGTGTTATTTAAGAATAATTAGGAATAAATTCCTCAATTAATACAGTATAAATTCGTTTCAAAACTTTAACAAGAAATATTTTGTTATAGCATTTTTTTTTTTTTAGTTACTTCTGATAATTTTCAATATTTATTTTACCCCTTAAATATCTAAATATTTTTCTTTTACGTATCTAACATACAAAATTTCTACCTACAATTGTATGTAATAATTAAAACATATTTTATAGATTTTTTCTTTCGTGTTAAATATCAACTTAACCTATAATAATTATATTAAAACATACCTTTGTCATTACAAGGCTATTAAATATCACTTGACCATACAGACTTTAACCTATGTGATATAACAAAAAAAATACATATAATTTATAACTTAGTTTTAAACAATCATTAATTAACAAGTGCATACTCTCTCATTAGAAAATGTTTTTCTGTTGAGCAATTTTGAAGAGCACGAAGCAAGTTTAAAAACAATAAACGCATGGTATTATTTCCTTTAAATAAAAGTTTTCTCTTATTTTGTGCGTTTAATAAATTAGGTAAAGAAAAATATAGCAGAATCGAAGATTAATTCTTACTTGAATTAAACTGCTACAATTTTGGGATCCATAGAAAATAAAATATACATATTCTAACATAACGAACAGTTGACGATAGATGATAAACATACACAATTCTTTTTTTTTTAAACTTTATTATTGACGATACGTACAATTCATATTAGCTAGCTTACTTATGGATGGAAATGCGCAATTTTTCCGAGATTATTCTGATAATAACTGCAGCTGATTTACATGTATAGGAAGTTTTAATAACTCCAACTGATGTGTAATATAATATATCATTTATTTTTATCATTAAGTCACTAAGATATTTGGTTTTGTTCATACTTTAGGAATTATAAATTTTTTTTTTTAACGGTAACTTCTCCGTAAGAATGCACGTATATAATTTTTTCCTTACATTTACTCTCAAGAAAGTCTTTCATTTTTTTTTCTTTTTTTTTTTTTAAAAAATATACAAATGTATAGTTTAATATTATGTATGATTATTATTATTTCCAGACAATTCTTGATGAATAAAAACATGTTTTAACATATGTAATCGCATTACTTGTAAAGGCAGACAATATTGAGAAAGAGCGCAAAAATGTTTCTAGTTGATTTTCCTTGGTTTCAAAATATTTCTTTCAATTATTATTTTTTTTTTTCTATACCAAGAAAATATTAACAAGTGACACAAAGTTACTAAATAATTAATCTTCTCATTTGGAAATCATTTATCTTCCTTAATTTAGACATAATATACACTTTTCGCGATTCCCTTAATTAATCTGTCATTTATGAACTTTAGCGGAGACAATAAATTTTTAAGTATAAAAGGTCTTTAAATAGGTAGATGGCAAAGAAAATCAGGATATCTTATCAAAAAATTTTAGCCACACATTATATTATTAAAATTTTACTTTGATTACATTTATTTCTGCAAAATAAAATGAAAAAATTGAGTTACCAAATTTCAGCACTGTTCCTTCCTTGAAAACTAAAAGCAGACTATATTTTTCTTTTTTTTTTTTTACTTTAGCGACCTCTTCCAGAAAAATAATCATTTGATTATAACATAAACAAAAGAAAGGAAAAACCTATTACAATCATATAGTTTTAGTATTATTTACCTGGATTACAAAGTAATTTGACAATATAAAAAAAAAAAATAATAAATACATTAAATTAACAATCAGTGATGTATAATTCTTTAAACATTATTTTTTTTTTTTTTACAAAAAGAAATTACCAGAAGTTATTGTGCTTTATGATAAGACACTCATCCACTCCCCTCTACCCATCCAAAATCAATTACTGTTTAGCTTTTATACCATATTAATTTGCTCTAATTATTAATATCTCAATTAAATTATTCATGTTCTCTCTTTAAAAATGACATTGAGTTATTAAATCTATTAGTTATTCACCCAAAACATGCCAAAGTGAGTGAATAGCATACTTTATTAATCAATTATTACTATTGTTATTTTATCTTTTTATTTCTTTAAACAATAGCATTGTTTTCCTGCAGAAATAATGCTAAGTAAACCAAGTGTCAATAACACTAGGTTACAATATATATATATATATATATATATATATATTGTATACATTACATATATATATATATATATATATATGTAATATACAAATCAATATATATATATATCAAAATACAGTACAATTTATATAAATTATATTCTTTTAGAAGTACTTTCGACTATACACTTTGTAGTCTTTATCAACTATATAACGTTGAATAATCAAAACGGGACAACCCTTAACAATACCCATAGTTCAATTCAGATTTCCCACAATTCTGTTATCTTAACATTTGATGACTGGCGATTCATTAACATTTGACGATTTCTTGAAATTAACATAGCCTCTTTTATTTTACGTTTATTATGACAACGTTCAATTTGAATAATTTTCATATTTTTATAATCAAATTTAAATCCATATTGACAAGATTTATTATGATCAAATATAACAGATGATGAAGGTTTATTTACATCTGTTCCATATTGAATCTCTTTTTGAATTGTATTATATAAAAGCATATGTTCTTTTATTCTCTTCTCAAATGTACACTTAGATTCACCAATGTATTGTATGCCACATCCACATATCAATCCATATATAATAGAATTTTGATTAAACTTTGAATTTTGAATTTTAGAATTATTAAGCAATCTATTTATGTTATTTGTAGAGAAAAAAGCAATATGACACAAACCATTATAAATTTTCCTAATAAACTTGACCTGCTCATCTGACATAAATGGCATTGAAAGCCATTTCACTTTGATATTTTTATTTTTAATTTTATTATAGTGTTGATTTCTTTAGATCGTCTTTAACAATATTAGCAATAGCATTTTTATAATAGCCAATTTTTAACAAGTCATTAACAAATAAATGTACATTTTTAATTTTATCACTAGAATATTTGCATAATTTTTCATTTCGAAATAAGAATGGTTTCAATCCAGACAGCCTATGACACATAGGTACATGTGATTCATATGGAATAAAACCTCTAGTTTCAATTGGTTTAATTAACATAAGATAATCCAAACTGTAATCATTAAAAGTAACTTGAATATCCAAGAATTTTATGGAATTGTATTTCTCTTTAGTTATAACCCATTTAGATCGGAAGAGTCCTTAATCTCATTTAATTCATTAAATAAATTGATTATTAATTCTTGTTTTCCACAATAAAAAACATCATCCACATATCTATGATATACTTTAATTTCTTGATATTTCAATTGTTTTAAAATTTATACTTTCATATGTTGATATAACAAAATTACAAATTTGAGCAACAGTAGTAAGACTTATTGGACTAAATCATAAAATTCATTTTATAACATTCATTATTAAAATTAACATAAATATTTTTATCAATAAATATTCAAAAAAATATTTTATTTTGGCTTAAATTGTATTCAAACTAAGGGCTACCTACATAAAAAATTACCCTCATAGTTTGGGACTTAATTAAGATTAATGGAATGCAGAAGTTATAGCCTCTTTTTTGCTAGATTATTTTATTGGCTGAAGGTGAAATAAAGGTCTAAACTTTTAATTGGTCAAGTCACAAATTCCAAGTGTCAAAACACAAATTCAATCATCAAAATATATCATCTTTTAATATTATATTCACTTTAGTTTCATTTGTAAAAAGTATATTAATAATTTGCGATTATGAAAGTAATGAAAGTTTTTCCAAAAATAAATTTTCTTTATAATTATAAAAATATTTGTAAGTGGAAAATGGAAAACAAATATTATTCACCAACGAAAATGTTTTATGATCCGGTAGATTTCATTTGCCAATTTCTATGCTGCAAAAAAGTAAATAAATTTTGTTAAAGTCTTAACTATTTTTCTAAAATAATTTTATTTTTAGCATATTTTATCAAAATAATTTATAATTTGTCAAAAATATGTTTAAAATGGTCTAAAGCATTCATTATATCATTTTCGAAATGAAACAAAAACAAATTGTAACTTTTCAACCATTTTCTTTGTTGTGGAAATGTAACAGCCAATAAGATTCAAGAGGACCACCCACTTCTTTTGTAAAAGTTTTGTGACCATTTTATTGATTTTTAACTTGTAAAATAATTCAAGAATGGGCAGCATCTTCAGAATTTTTTCTAATTTTTCAAATGATGGTAAAATCTTAACTTGTACCATTTAAATGTGACTGAATTTGAATGGTGAAAAGCGCATCAAATTGTCACATTTTTAACCATGACTAGCAACCCATGCATTAAAGCTCACCTTCTTTGAATAATCATATTTACAAAACAATATCTAATTAAAAATGTTTATAAAGTCTATATTATTTTTCAATAAAAAAATATATTATTTGTAACATATTTTTATTTGTATTTAAAATAATGCATGCATCTTTATTTAAGAATTTTATAATCAAGAAAGTCAATATGTTTCTTTTTTAAAAAAAAAAAGATATCTATTTTCGTACTGTTAGTTTGCAATATATTTTTCTTTTATTACTTCTATGCCATCTATTATAATCTTTAGTAACTAATAGATGCCAAATGACAATGTTTAATAAATCTCTATTCTATTCAATATCCGAGACTGGTTTCAAGCTTATGGCTTTCATCAATAGGAACCTTGGATTATGGAACAGTACACCTGGGCATTTAGGATCTAATATATCTTCCCAGGATAATAATTTATCAAGTACTATTTTCTATCATCTATTAATTATTAAAGCTACCAGTAGGTGGCATAGGAGTGGTAAAATAAAAATGTCTGCTGCTAAAATAGCAATATAAGTTAGAACCATGTGATATAGTAATGTGATAAAATTAGTGTGTCTGATAAATCTAGTGAATTGGATTTATTGTTAATAACACTTTTTCACACTACTAAAATAAAATACTAATCTGAATGATATTACTTATTTAGAATATTTTAAATCATTCTTGTACACAGTATAAGTAAAAATTATGATTAAAAAATAGTATTTAATTACAGTTACAATATTATGTCATGAAGGTATTAAATAGTGGAAAATACAGTTTTTTTTTAAACTATATTACAATATGCATATCTCAGATATAGTTTTCAAAAATGCTGATTTATATATGTCAGCATTATGAAAACTGACAACTGCCTCACGCAGTTATATAATATACTGTAAATATATATGTGTGCTATGTTTTATTTCTGAAGACAGATAAAGTAACCTTTCCTAGGCAGGAAAGCATAGAAATAGATGTTAACTGTACTATATATATATATTTTTAAACAATAAATATAATTTAACAAATACCATACTATCCATAAGTTTATATATAACTTTTTTGTTTTTATCACAAATAATTTTTTTTCAACTTAATAGTAAATAAATATTATTCTAACAGTAAGAATATTCTCACATCTATAAAAATAGTTTTCTGGGTTTAAATAGTAAAAATATTCTCATATCTATAAAAGTAGCTTTTGGAGTTTAAATCCTTGTAAGAACTTGAGTTTGAAGTAAAAAAAAGACCTCCTTTTTCTTGTTTAGCCTCGGGAAGATTGTCAATTAGTAGTAGTTGATAGTTTCCTGGCAACACCAAAAGCTAAATTTATCTCTATTTACATGGATATAATCTCTTAATTTCCATCCTTTATTCAAACTAATAATCCATGAAAAAATATAATTTAATATATACAACTCTCTCAAGAAGACAAATTATTTTTTGCAGGACGTCAAAGAAAATATTATTTTTTTACATTCTCATTTCTATAAAAATAGCTTTCTGGGTCTAAATCTTTATAAAAACTTGGGTTTGAAATGAAAAAGGATTTATTTTACTTCAATAATACCAACAAAAGAGTTATTATAGGTTAATGGAGAAAACTAGTTTATTGTAAAGGATTGTCAATTAGTAAGCATTGTTAGCCGAGAGGTTATCGCAGCCACCTTGCAAGCAAGTAGTTGGTTGCAGACAGTTGTGGGTTTGCATCCCGGCTGATGCTGTGACATATGAAAAAAAAAATTGTAGTAATTGATATACTTTTCTAGCAACATCAAAGGGTAAAGTTATCTCTGTTTTCATGGATATAACCTCATAATTTCCATTATTTACCAAACTAAAAATTCC
>JAQFVV010000152.1:188726-409984 GCA_028023455.1 Epiperipatus broadwayi
ATATATAATATTACAATTCAATGTCTGTATTTCTTCAAAATAATATACATAAATTTATAAACTTTTAAATTCTGTATTTTCTAATATTTATTTATAAATTTATATGTATATATAAGTGAAATAATGCTTAAAGCAAAATGGGATAATTATGTGATTAGAAACCAACCAGTAACCACCTAAACATTCACAATAAAGATAGTAATCAATATTTCTAACTGCTGTCAAGGCAACCTTCTTACCTTTTAATAGCAAGAATGGAAATCCACTTTTACATGGTTTATATATATATATATATATATATATATATATATATATATATATATATATATTGAAAACATTACTTCTCATATTAATTGTAAAATAATCTAGTAATTGTTAAGAAGAAATTTAGTTAGATCAAATTTATTAAAATGTTTGTATACAAGAAATAATCATGTGATAAAATTTGAATCATTTTATTAGTGATAGTGATACTACTGCAGCAGCTCCTGCTGTTTCTACTGCTACAACAACTACTACTACTACTATTACTACTACTACTACTACTACTACTACTACTACTACTACTACTACTATTACTACTATTACTGCTACTACTGCTACTGCTACTACTACTACTGCTATTATTACTACTATTATTATTATTATTATTATTAATAATAATAATAATAATAATAATAATAATAATAATAATAATTTAATATTATTATTATTATTATTTAATTTTTATTGTGTATAGCTGTAAAAGAAAAGAATAATTTTATTATTATTGTGTAGTTCATTTTTTATATATTTTATTTTTGCAAAAATAAAAAAAAAGATATTTAATCTCAAAGAAATAAAAATTTCTTTTTCAATCATTATATAAATAAAATATTTTTCTTTTCAAAAAATATAAGTAATCAAGGTCTTTATCTTTGAAGAATTAAGTTATTTTTCAATTAGTATATAAATAGAATAATTTTTTTAAAAGAAAAAAAAGATCAACTCCACTGTAAAAAGAAAATTAAATGCTCAAGGTTTCATGCAGTAATTTCTATGAGAGTCATGTCATTGGATGGAAGATTTGTAGCAGAGCTATTTTTTGAAAAGCAAGGGTATGTAGCCAATAGAATTCAGTAGGTGTTCGCTAGTGATGAGGTTCAGCCATCAGAAGCCCAGTTTGAATGCCTGATGCTTGATTGATCTCTATTTAAAGATATCATGGTTGTGTCAATTTATGCTAACTAGGAAACCTGGAACTTCAAAAAAAGAAAAAAAACTACTAATGGATGAAAATATCTATTTAGAAATCTGTAACAAAAAATAATGGCAAGAGATTGACTAAACCACTGTCTGCAATTACAAAAGGAGGACTAACCAAAGTATTATTGATATATACACATCTTTATATGTAAATGTTATTTTATAGGCAACTAAATAATTAAGATTATTGAATAATTTTTAATAGTTTGTTGAAGTTACTTTTTTTTTTTTTACTTGTTTAAAATGGTATGGGGCATTCTCAATTTCAAAAAAAAAAGAGAGAGAGAAAGGAACACTCAAATTATAATTATTTTTTCTTATTGTGAAATATTTTTTAGAGTTTATTATTATATGAAAAGAGCTTTTTACATCAAATGTTAATTACTTAATAAAAATCAGAAGAAAATAATATTTATTTGTGTTATATAAAATTATATGTATATTGTACGGATAAGGTGAATTAGTATGAGTATTAATTTTGGGTTTGTCACATTAACATTTTGTAACTTTAAAAAAAAAAAAAAATTATTAGTTACTTTTATTAAATAATTTCCGAAATTGTTTTTGCTGGTCTTCATTTTTTTTTGTTTTATATTCTATAAACTATTAGTTTACAGAACTGATTTTATCATAAGTGTGCTTTAAGAAATTTGAGGTTATTCCTGTGAAATTATGTAGTAGAATGAATTGTAGATAATTTTTTCTTGTTCCCAGTTTCTAAAGTCATCGCAATCCTTAAATTAGCTTGGTCATAATGATATACAATATATAGATGTGAGTGCATGTGTGTAAACATACAAATAGTTCTCTATATAATTATTTGGAGTGTTATGGTCATAAAAAAGGCCACATATTTCACTTTATAAATTTGAGTCATTTTATTGATGGCCTGCAAACTCAACATAATGTCTCTGATCATTGATGATGGCCAGCATTAATATCATTACCTTAATACTTTATGACTATTATTATAGTTATTTTAGCATCTAAATATGTGCATGCAAATTAAATGTTGATGTTATGCTTTTATATTATGCTAAATATAAATATAGGGGATTTGAACACAGACTTTCAAGCACCATTCAACTATTCACATTATCTCATATCACTGATACACATTACCACACACATACTCTAAGTTTGACATAGGTTTTACAGACTAAAATTTTTATTGTGTACCTCTTTTAAATCCAGTCATAAAGAGTGACTGTTGCTTATTGATGATTATTGCCGTTAATTTTTTTTCAATGTGGATTCTTGCTTTGTTAAAGCAGAGATGCTTTAGATAATGATTATTTCCATCTCTCCAATATCCACACCATGATCATATTATTACAAATTGTATCCCAACTGAGAACCTGATAATGACTGAGTTCTAGTGCCATCATTACAAAATGACCTCATAGCATGAGAAATAAGAGCCTGCATTTATTATCAAAATTATAAAATAAAACATTACTACAAAATATATAATAAGATTATGTACAATTTTTTTAAATTAAATGATAAATAATTGATTTATAGTTGCTGAATAGTAATAATGATTTACATAAAATTGTGTTCATATTTAAAGTAGGGCAAAAAAGCAGGATTCTTGAAGAGTCATTGAGTTGATATTTGTTTAATTGTACTCTCATTTAATAATCATAGATAGAAAATTTTGGTCATTGGCTTGAGGATGCAATACACATTCAAGATCCTTAAGATTAAAAAAAGTAAGGCTTAACTTGCAAGGGATCCCCAGTGTTCATACTTTTTTAGAATCAGCTTTTATGTCTCAAAAATCTACATGAGCATAGCTTTAGAGTCCACAAATTTTGCTTACTTTATATTTAGGGTTTTAGTTAGCTTCTAGTGTTTAATGTAAAGTAGCCCTTTCTGACTTGTTCCTGTTGCAGTGCGTACTTATTATTCAGAGTTTAAATTGTTTATGTATTCCAGGAATGTGGATCATTATTCTTTTAATTATTAAATGCAAATCAGATCTCTGAAAAAGAATGGAATACATGAATTATTATATGAGCTCTATTCAAATTTCAAGCATGTATGCATATTTATGAAATAAAAGGTAGTAAAGGAAGTTAGTCAGACATGCACATACAGAATAGAAATGAGAAATAAAGTGTGAAAAAAAGATTACTATACAAATAAAGGTAAGGATTAAGCAATTAGTTTAAAATAAATGCTGATCAGCAATAGTGAAAGTTTGCATGGAAGGAGAGGTGTTGTAAGACTTATTTTATGAAATATTGTTTTAAAATTTTACATTTTTATTGTAAGGCTTAAAGTAATTAAATACAAATGTATATACTGATAAGGGAGAATAAAATGATTCAGAAAAAAATCAAGAAGCCTGGAGAATAGAAGAAAAAAATGAGAAAGAACCTGAACTAGGAAAGATCAGTACCCAACTGAAGGAGCCCAGAGAACTGAAAAATGACCATATCATTCTAAATGTAGAAAATTCTGCTAAATAATATTAAGAAAAGCAAGAGAAATCTGCAATAAATATAACATTAAAGCCATACCACACTATTAGAAATTCTAACATCTACAAAGCCTAAACTTGAAATGCTAAAAAACCAAAACTTCATCTATGAAATACTATGTAAATGTGGAAGAATGTATATTGGTGAGACCAGTCACCCCATTGAAAAGCTATTGCAAGAGCACAAACTGATGATTAGAAGAGAGAAAACAGATGTGTCTAAGGTAGCAGAGCATGTATGCACCAATGAACATATGTTCAATTGAGAAATTACAAAAATATTGGGTAGAGAAGAAAAGATACAAATAAGAAAATTTAAAGCTGCTCACATGATAATGGTAAATAACCCCATATGTCTGCCTAACATGACTCTATGTTAGTATATGAAAACCACCAATTGTCTTTGCTCTTAAGAAAAAGTACAGAAATCAGAAGCACCTCATAGATAAATATAAGAAATTTCTGCTGACTGTTGACAATGGCAGCATAGTTCAGTTGGTTAGAGCATTACATTAAAATTCAATATTGAAGAATCTAAGGGTTCAGGTTTAATTATCATGCTTGTATTTTGACTGGTTAGATCAGCAACATTTGAAGAAGAGAGGCGAATTATATTTCTCCAAAACATAATGCATACACTAACCTGTGTGCTATTACTGATAGTTGAATGTAATTGAAAATTTAAATAAAGTTAATTTTTTCCAACGACATTAAGATGATGAAAACAGTGTAATATATAAATACAACTAAAATACTAACAAACTTTCAGGAAAACCTTATTATTTTATTATTTATTATTTGTAATATATGGATGAGATTGCAATCAAAAGAGATAGATTTAGTAATAGCTTTATTGTCAATTCTACTATTATAGCCATAAATCCCCAGTCATTCATAATGGGGTTTGCGGTTTTTGTTTGCCCACATTTTCCAAGATTAGTGGCTGATAAATTCCCTTTATAAAACAGACAACCATGATGATCATGGGTTGTTTTAAATCTATTGATGAAATTTCAGTTGCAACTAAAAAAAATAAAATCTAATTAGCTTTGTATGGATGACAGCTTTTCCATGATTCACCCTACAAGCAATGTGCATTAGTTTGTGAAATTAATATCTCCACATGAAAAGAGAATTCATCTTGATAACTCCTTGTTAAGACAGTATATTATAAAAATACATTAATAAAACTATTAATTTACTTAATAGCATGAATATTGTCCATGTATATGATATTGTCTTATTTTAAAAAAAGGAAAGAAAAAGAAAGAAGTATCTAAAATTTTCAAATTTTGCTTATCGTAAATTCTGTTCTCTCTTATATTACTGACTTTGTGCCTCCTTCCCTTTAAGTGGATGTGTGTGTACACTTAAAATGTACTTAATGAAATATTTATTTGTAGATATAGATAAATTTATAAATGTAATTAAATTGAGACTGCAAATCTCTCAAGCGCTTATGACTATCACCAACCAATCAGATCGTAAGCACTGAGACAACGAATTTAACAAGAAAAGGATGGTTCCACTCTCTTCTTTACTTGTCTTTCTATATATCCAAGCCAGTCTAAAGTACTTAGATCTGAAAGTGTGAATCTTAAATAGCTTCACACTCAACTCACTGAGTTCAAATTACAAACATACAGCATGAAATCTTTCGATTTACTACGCAGTAGTTTTTCGATGTTATAACTTGCAGCAATATATGTAAATAATATTTATTTTACAAAGCACAGACAATATTGAAATTAAATTGAGACTGCAAATTTCTCAAGCACTTATGACTATCACCAACCAATCAGATCGTAAGCATTGAGACAGAGAATTTAACAAGAAAAGGGTGGTTCCACCCTCTTCTTTATTTGTCTTTCTATATAGTCATAAGCGCTTGAGAGATTTGCAGTCTCAATTTAATTTCAATACTGTCTGCACTTTGTAAAATAAATATTATTTATAAATATAATGAAATCTATATTATAGGAAAAACTAATTTATTGTTTATTATATTATTATTACACTGTCATTTTAGCCTGACTGTATACTGTATATATATATTTATTTGTTATATTTAGATTATCTGCTTATAAATAGTTTGCATATTTCAAACTGTATAAACAATGTAAATAAATTAAATTATTATTATTATTATTATTATTATTATTATTATTATTATTATTATTATTATTATTATTATTATTATTATTATTATTATTATTATTATTATTATTATTATTATTATTATTATTATTATTATTATTATTATTATTATTATTATTATTATTATTATTATTATTATTCATTTATTTTATTTATATATACAAACTCTACTATGGCTTCTCTATATGTATTCTGCTGTGCATTTAGATAAAATTTATTGCAATGATTCTACAGTAATTTCCATATATAAATATGAAAAGGTAAAATGATCAACTTCCAAAGGTTGTTAATAATAATGTGCCAATCTTTTTATCAGATTACCTAGCAAATGTAAGATTATTTACATCTGCTTTCTCACTCCTTATAGAGATGGTAAATTTGACAAATGATATTAAATAATCGAATGGCTTTATTAGTCAGGAGTTCAAAAAAGTTAGGGATGCCAGAACTGGCATTAATTTAAAGACTTTACACTCCAGAGGCTGACAACTCATTGATTGTAGTAAATCATGCTAATCATTGGAATTCTTTATAATAAATTTTAAATAAAATCAGATGCAACACAGTTTTACAAGGTAAAGTTAATTTCTATTCATTTTTAAAATCTTTGTGATTAATAACACAATATTAAATATAAAATAAACAATCAATATAGCATTTCAAATTATATATAAACAATGGAACAATAAACTTCCTAAACACTTCTCAATGAGTCAACGTCTTTATCACATTGCCCAGCAAATGGAATTTAATCATTTATGGTTGCTATGGCAAATCTGATAAATAATATCATTCAGGACAAACTTCAAATTAAACCTAGAAATAAATGCAACATTCTTTGATACAGTAAAAATTAAGTAAGATGTATAATACCTCCTCACTAGTGATCTATTTTGCCCTTGAATTTATAGATACCACAATAGAAACCCAAAATATACTTAGTTGTAATTTTTCAATGATGATGTTATAACCATATAGCCAAGAAAACATAGATCAAATGTCATTTAATATTAAATCTAATGTGAATATCACATTCATTGATAAATTATGACTATTATTATAAGTTTATATCTCAGGTTTGAATCCTATCACCACCAAGTCATCCTATACAATAGTATATTATTTATTCTTCAGAAATTATTTATACATGAATGATAAATAAATAGTTCAGGTTATAATTAGATAATGAGACACTTCTATTTCAATGACTCTTATTCAATACATATTTACAAATTACAATAATCTTATGAACAATGTAAATAGTTCTCATCAAACCATTTACAAACTGTAAAAAAATAAGGAGCTAGAGTAATAAATTTTATTATTCTTAATTCATAAGTAATAAATAAACAAATTTTAAATTCTTTAATCTCAGAATTTCTTCACATATTTATTAATCTCAATTGCATGTGATAATGTACGTAATGCTATAAGTAAGAAAGGGGATTTTGTTCATACTAAGGGATCACATTAATTTTTTTATTATTAAAATAAAAATAATATAATCAAAATAATCTTAAATATTAATGCAATTCCAACACAATATTGCATGCATTTTAATAATGTGACATTTTTATATTATATATTCTTAAAAGTCAATTATTCTTACACTTTTGTGATTATAATTTTCTGATTATGCTGGTGATGATAATAAAGATAATTTCATAAATTAAAAATAATTTGAAGATTTTATTAATAATATAAAATGTAATAAAAATATAAATACTTTATACTTTAATGTATATGATCACAACAAAATAATTCATATATATTGCTTATAATAACTCCCCTCATATACACTTTCATGCAAATTTTTTTTAATGATTTCTTTATTTTCCTGACAGTTTCAACTGTCCTGATGTCTTCATCAGAGTTATTTTAAAAGGTAGAGAATATTAAGATCACTCTGATGAAGACTGCAGGACAGTCGAAACTGTCAGGAAAATAAAGAAATCATTAAAAAAAATTGCATTAAAGTGTATATGAGGGGAATTATTATAAGAAATATATATGAATATATGAAAAAATGCAAAGAAAGTAAAAGGAGAAAAATAAGAACAAAATAATTATAACAATAATTTAAAAATCAATTTAAAATCATAAAAGAAAATATTTACCACTTATGAATAAATAAAGTTCTCTCTTGTACTTTAATATTTAGCCATCTTTCTAAATGTAACATTAATATAAGAACCTTTTATCCATGTATTTGACAAACATGTAGCCAACAACAGAACAATACTCAGTTTGAAAAGGGGTAGAATTCTCTAAGCCTATACAAAAATGTTATTTAATTTTAGACAAAAAATGTTTTATCATAGTCTTTACACTTTAAATATTTATTTTAACCATATTAACACCATTGTCATTTTCGAAATTCTCTGATGAGAAACATACAAATAGAAAAACATGTTCTTACTAACAAGTCATTTGTATTTGAAAAGTTTAATATTTTCTGTACATTCTAACATTTGATGGTAGATGATGAAATACTCTGACACATTATCACACCTAATATATCATCATCACAAACATTCAGCCAAATATAAGTTTCAAAGACCTGTTATTTATCATATAATAATACTATAAACCTGATATGAAAGACCAATAAAATACACCATATTCACAATAAAATAATTAGTCCTAAGAATTATAAATTAGCAATTCAAAAATAAAAGATACAAACAACATACTGAAAGCAAAACTTTATTGTTGCAGACAATTATGAAGTGCTAAGCATGATTTTGACTGGTTTCGGTCATAAACATAGCAATGAATATAACAGAAGAAAGAGGATATATTAAGTAATCCAAAAGCAAGTGAAGTAATATGCATGGTCCATTTCTCAGAGAGGAGAGCACAGGATACTTTTCATTTGATGGCATGTTTATCCCCAGAGATGTGACAAACCTTCTCAACTTTATGCTTAGCATTATTGCACTCAGTTCAGACAATATTAAATGAAGTAAACTCAAAACTATGACTGAATTTAGAGAAAAGGTGAAAAAAGATTAACTTTCCATCAGTAGGAGTTTTAGCTCAATTGTAAAGGTATTTATGTTGAGCTAAGTGGGTGAATAAATTGGCTCAGGACTCACTGTAATAAACAAATTGGAAAGCTGTAATTTGACATTTAATTTTGAAAATAATCTGAGTGTGAAAATCAGGACGCAGTTTATCTAAATAATGCAGTGGGGAGGGGTGTGGAGAGCAATATGATGGGTGGATGAAGCTGTTTTATTAATTAGGTGGGGGATTTTGGGTAAGTAAGAAAGTTATCCAGGGTTTGTCATTGATTTGTGAAAAGGGGTGTGTCATAGTTTATAATAAAAAATTTAAGTCTGAATAAGTGATGGATCATTAAATCCAATACGGTACAGCTCTGATATAATGTATCAATGTTATTTTTTTGGTCAGACTTGAATTTACAGGGGTGGGGGCTTAGTTTATCAACATGCATTAATAACCATGATGAGTTTTCTTACTTCAGACTTTAAAATCAAAAAAACTCTGTGGTTTTTCTTTTCAGTTGAGTTCTGTAAATTTGTGTGCTATTGATATAAGTGATTTCCAGTATATAAAACCACAAACATGAAAAGGTTTTTTATCTATTATCTAGTTTATTACATCAGTATCATGTTGAATGTACAAATCAAGAAATTTTATGCCACTATTCACTTTAGTCTATTTTAAAGAGATTACATGTGCTAATTCCTGCTGGATCTAATTGATAATAGGGTTGGAGATACAAATGAGTACATCATCTATATATCTTAAGTATAACAATGTAGGGTGTGGTGTAAAGTATTTAGGTAGGATTCTGTCTTCAAATTTATTAATATACTGCAAACCCATAAGGCAACTTGCCTCCATTTTATAATGTAATTATTAAAGCAAGTAGTAATATCATTATATATCCAAATAAGAACTTCAATGATGTAAAGGCAATATCTGTGCATTATAACAAACATGTTCCAAGGCTTGTTTAATAATTTGGATAGAGACTGTATGAGGGATAGAACCATAAAATGTGATGAAGTTCAGTGAAGTGAGGCAGTTGTGGCTGTGTAGATAAATGTTTTAAATTCTGCTGACACATTCAAATGAAAAATTAATTGTGTATTTTCCAAAGCCTGATTGATCAATTAATAACCGACCAATAATTTTTGCCATTTTGAAATAGTAGGCTCCATCCAAAATCGATCATAAGGGTTAAATGGCAGTCAGTTTTAGGAAGTTTAATATTAACAAATAATCTGGGCAGAGTAGCTGCAGAAGGATAAATGTTGTAGTATTCATGTTTAGATAATACTTTGTTAAAAAATTTATGGATGATAGTGAATATAAATTTATCCTTGTTTCTTTTAATATTGTAAAATTCAAGTGGTGTGAATTTTAGATTATGAATTTGTAAATTAATTTTAGCTACACACTTTTGTTTAGGCAATAATATAAAGTGGTTGCCATTGTCCTCTTTGATACATATGATGCCTTTATCTAGAAAGTATTATTTGGTGGCAATAATTTCTTGAGACCACTCCTATTATGAAACCTAATATATTCAGAAGCAGCAATTGGCATGAGTTGATTAATGATAATTTTGCTTTGTGAGTTATTGCTAAACATTGTTTCAAAGTCAGCTGTAAGTTCTCTGACTGGGTGTTTCCATGGACCAAGGTTGAGAATATTTACCACATTAGTGGGTGGGTAGATGTCAATATATTAACAAAATTACAGTTGAAAGCAGACACAATATTTACTCCTTGTTTATTTGCAAGAAAATTCAATTTTCTTAGCATAGGTTGAGGGCCAACACTCATCATTTATCATAAATATTCAGCAGAGTATCTAGAACATGCCACAGTTTTTGAAGTCTATGCTCATATCTTTTTAAGGCTCTCTCACAACCTTTAATAATATTTTTAAGCAAGAGAGATTTAAGCTGTAACATAATTATTTTATCTCAATTGTAAATAGGTCATTCAATGTGCACATAGCAACAGTTTGGGAAATTATATGCATATAGCATGTTTTGAGAAATTTAATTCTTTATTTATAAGAAAAATCATACATCATCTTCAAATGTACATCCATTTATTCATGTTATTCTTTAAACAATTTCATACCAAATGTTCATATTATATTTGTTGATACAATACTCCAACTATGTTTAGAGAACATTCAATATTCACTCAGAATGCCAATATAAAAATAAATACAGCTGCATCTAGTTTATAATATGATTACCATCTTGAATGGACATGCCATAAGTTAGGATGTGTCTGTTATTGCTTTATATATCAGTATACTGCTTGCAAATTGTAGCATTAAATATACATCACACTACAGTAATCAAAATTTAAATAAACCAATATTATATTAATAATGTGAAATCAAGACAAACCCCCCCTCACAATAGATAAAAATAGATTCCACCTTTGATCTTAATCTAAGATATTTAAATAGACAAGAAGTTAAAACAGCTAAAGCTTAAATAAAACAATAAAATATCAGCGATATGTTGTCAAGGCAACTACAATCTTTAAAGAGATAATAAATGTATGTATATGAATGAAATATATTGAGATTAAATCTATTGATTTGTTTAATAAATCAGGGGTGATCAATTGTTTTGGCTCAAGGGTTTTGTGGAAGCAGGGGCCACTTTGTGGACGTGAAGGTTAGTAGAGGGCCACATCTTTTTTTCATGACACAATAAACACACTGCTTTATTCCCTGTATTACCAAAGAAATATTTGTTTGTCCATTCTTCATTAAACACATGACATTCATCACCAATTTTATGTTTTTCAGAGAGTTCATGGTTTCACTGAAGTTGGAAATTTATATATTTACTGCTGCAAAGACAAAATTGAAATGAAACAGATCAACTGGAAAAGCACTGTGCATCGTATCTACACTATGCATGTGTATTGATGTGGCTGTCCTAGTCAAAAATACGTGACGAATTTTCAGTCGCGCATGGGAAGGAAATTCAAAGCAGATTTTTCTGATTGTCTTGGCAGGCCGCATGTGGCCCCTGGGCTGCTATTTGCCCACCACTGTAATAAATGATTGTTATGAAGTATTTGTATATAATAACTAGTTAGCTAAAAGCACTTAAATATTAAATAATAGTTTGAAAATTTGTAAAAATGATTATTTATTAATCTATATATAAATAAATAATCATTCAAAAAAGATTGAAATAAACAACTATTAATAACTATATTTAAATATTTATCAAACCAGCTTTCATCTCCATTGAAACCTTAATAGTTGTTTATTTCAATCTTGTTTAATTGATCTATTTATTTATGACAACATTATGGACAAATAAATTATATTGGATATTTGACCACTACAGTGATTATTAATCTGTCTTCAGTCGATCACTCTCTTTGCTTATTGAATGGTGTTTATTTAAGTTTCTGAAGAAATTTAGACTCAATATGTTTTAGTCAAATGTTTTCGTTATTATCTATTTGAAGACTTAAGATTAGGATAATAAATGAAACACATTTATTATCTATTGAGTTACTTTGACAACAGAATTATTTATTTAATCTTTGATTGTTGTGATGCGGTTTGATATTTATATATTAGTAAATATTGGGAAAAAAAATAATGAGATTTTCCACGTATTTTTTATTTTAAGTTCAACTACTATGTAACATAAGCAATACCTAATTAAAAACGGAACATCATCCTGCAATGTTATTTTATTTGAATGATCACTTATAAATTAAAAATAGAAAACACTTTTATTTTGATTTCAAATAAGAGAAGTAGATCAGACATCAATACTTTATATGTACACAACATTAAAATGTAACAAATTTTGAATCTTCTTACAAGTAAACAAATCTCTCTCAAAAATAATATAAATAAATATATAATCAGAGGATGTCCAAGGTCTTATGGATGTAAATATAGAGTTTTTTATATAAGTTTTGTTTTGAGTTTAACTATGATATAATCAAGCAGATAACTAATTAAAAACTGAAAATCACATCATTCAGTAATAGCATTTGTCCAACTCCTAAAATATAAAAGTGCATTCCTAGTTTTAAATAAGACAGGTAGATCAGACATTAATACTTTACAACTGCAAAAAGGTAAAGTATAAAAATATTTGCCTGAAAGTTTGTGATGATGGTATATTATTAGATGTGATATGTTGGACTATTTCCATGATCTGTGAGTGATGTTGAATGTATTGAAAATTTTAAACTTTATTTAAACTTTTCAAATACAAACAACTTGTTAATAATAACACACAATTAGACAATACAGGTTGGTAATTACACAACGTCTTGAGTAGTATTATTCTCCACTCTTAAACAGGTGTTGCTGACAGTATTTGCATAGAAGTTGAACTCACACCTTTAGATTCTTGAATATCGAATTTAAGTCAAATGCTCTACCAACTGAGCTATTTTGATAAAGGGAAAAACAACACAGGTTAATAGCTCAGTTGGCTAGAACTTGCCTTAAATTTGATATTTCAGGAATCTAAAGATGTGAGTTTAACTTCTATGCAAATACTGTCATTGTGCATATCATGCCAGCAACAGTTGAAGAAGAGTGGAGAATAATATTACTTGAAATTTGTATTTTAAAAAGTTTAAATAAAGTTTAAAATTTTCTGTACATTGAACATTCACTCATAGATGGTAGAAATAATCTAACATATTACATCTAGTAAAATATAAAAAGTTTAATTTTTTTTTCTCAAATAAACAAACTTTTCATATATATATAATATAAATAAAATGTTCGTTAATTAAAACGAAATTGCAATTATAATAAAAATAATCAATTGAATGGTAGTAAACTATTATAAACAATCGTGAAATCTGCTGAAGTACTTTCAGTTAATTTCTTAAACCTGCCTCAACTGTCATTAGTTAAAAAAAAAAAAAGAAAAATTAATGGCAGTTGAGGCAGGTTTAAGAAATTAACTGAAAGTACCACTGCAGATTTAAGGATTGTTTATAATAGTTTATTGCCATTCAATTGATTATTTTTATTATAATTATAATTATATATATAAGTATACTTTTACACAAATGCAATCGTTGCATTTTTTAACCCAAATATACTCATATATCTATAAAATTATTGGTATTCTTTTTGTTCATTATTTGTAATAAATTGACCAAAACGTTTCTAAAGTTGACTAAAGAAAAAGTTTATTATATGTATTTATCTTTATTAAATGTAGCTGAATGTGTTTTTTTTCATATGTCATAACATTGGCTGGGAGGCGATCCCGCAACAATCATCTGCAACCAACTGCTTGCTTGCAAGGTGGGTGCGTTGACCTCTCAGCTAACAACACTTGACTAGCTGAATGTGTTTTCAGCTTGAAAAAACAAATTGATATCACTCATGGGTGATATTTATTGATGAAATACTAATTTTTAAAATTAAATATTTAAATATTTCACTTCATTTGAGAGTTGGATACTGTTTCATTTTTGGTGATGACTTGATTTTTGTTAGCCATAAACCACATTTTGTCCCTATATTTTTTCTGTCATCTCACTCTATGCAAACAATATCAATGTTGTTTGGGTCAAAGATGTGGCTGAATTTTTGTTCATGCCCCCAAAAACCTGATTTATATTGGGAGTTATTTTTTGCTTGCTTGAACAAATATTTATGTTGAGTGACTCATGTAGTGATATTTGTCCTCTATTCCTCATAATATATTGCCTTGCAAACGATATTGCTGCATTTAATTTTGTACATAATGTGAGGTGTTAGGTCCAGTCTATCTTTAAATATAAAAAAAACAGTCTTTAAAGTTCTTATTTCTGGGCAGAGGCCCTTCCATAAGTTTTTCATAGAAAAACAAAAAGAAATCATTATTCATCAGATTTTCTAATTGCCATGTATCTTTTTCTTCCTTATTTTATTTTCTCATTAGTAATAGCTAAATACCCACTTAACAAGCAATATTAGAGCAATGGGGAAAGTAGATAAGAGCCAAATGTTTAATTGAATATCATTAAAAACATATAGATATTTAGTTACTGATTAATGTTGTACATTTAGTTGAATTGGTTATATGATTTTCTATCCTTGTTTTCCTTCTTACTAATAATAGTTAGATACCCATTCACCAATAATGTTTGATTGGCTACCTGAAAAATCTTAAATATAATTGAACTTAAAACAATAAATGTTTTTATCTGACCTAGATTTGAACCTGGATCACAATTATGGCAGACATAAATTTATTACCTGTGTATAAATTGTATTTAATTAATAGATTTTAGAAGGTTTATGTACATTTTTTTTAAAAAAAAAGACAAAATATATTCGTAAAACTAACCGTAGAGTGAAATTAAATATTAATAAATTAAAAAGGTATATAGTCGACAAATAATCATATAAAACATGAAAGTCAATATTTTATTATTTTAAAAATGAAATTTGCAAATTATTATTATATCTGTTAGTTTAATAGAAATAATTCATGTGAAAAACTTGATAAAATTGTTGAAAAAAGTTTTAGTAGTTTTTCTTTGAGATTAAGATCACCTAAGGAAAAATATAATTGATAAAAAAAATACTAGGTGTAAAAAAAAAAAGCAAAATCAATAAGCACTATAAAGAATTTTATATAGAAAAATCAGAAAACCATATTTCCAACAGATGTCAGAAACAGGCACACTAAATATTACAAATAGATTGCGAATATTTATTATTTATAGTTTTATTAATACGTTTTTTATACTAAAATTAAATATTTATCTAACGCTATATGCTGTGATATAAATAAATAGAAAAACATATGCTTTTCTATTTTATTATTTATATATTTAATAAAAATCAAATTAATTCAAGATTAAAAATAATAAATTGCATTCTGATTATCAATAATATTAATAGTAGTAAAAAATATTAAAATAGTTAATAAAAAATCACTTTTTTAAATTGAATCAAAAAGAAAATCCGCTGAATGTTATTTTTATTAACCAAAATTTCTTAATAATTATTAATACATGAAAGAATCTCTTACTATATTTAATGTATATTCTAATATAAAATGAGAAAATATATTGTGAGAAGCAATCTGTTCACAACCCATCGCTCATAATTAAAAAGTATAAAGGAGTAAAATGTATGTATTTTTATATTGGACTATTTCCATCATCTAATATGGGTGTTGAATGTCTTTAGAAAATAAATAAAATTAAGCTTTTCTAAAGACATTCAACACACATATTAGATGACGGAAATAGTCCAATATAAAAAATATAACTAGAACACCATAATCATAAACCTTCAGGGAAACACTGAGTAAAATGTATATATTTAAGTCTAACTAATGTTAAGAAATTAACGTAAAACGTAAACCATCATAACTTTTGAATTTCGCTCATGCCAATATTATTTATTACTATTATCAATTCATTAGAAAATGAATGTTTCTTTCAGTTTAATTTAATTTTCCCAAGATAGTTTTTTTCCTTATCATCACTCTCACAAACTATCTATATTTATCTAAACTACATTTTTTTGGCTATTTCAACATCTCTTTGATCCAATTAAAATTTTGGTGGTGTACTTTTGAACACAACCATTGTAGTTCCATATCAAACTTTTGATCATCTTAATGATATTAATGATATATAATTTATCTCTCATAAATTTCACTTTTGATTCTATTTCATAACATATAACATAATTTGCTATATAATTGCTTCTTAACATTAAAACAGGCACAACTATCCTTACAGTAGTGCCATTCACTGCAAACCAGAGTAATCATGGATGTCAGAAGGCTTGTGCATAAAATTGCCATCTAGTGCCTACTCATCCAATATCCCCAGATTAGATTCTGGCTTGTGGTCTTTGTCAGCAAAGAGCCTTGGATTTGAGGGCACTCTACCTAGACTTTGGCTTGCATTGTGGCAATATGTATATAGAGTTTTTCTTGCTTTAATAACAGTTATAAGCAAGCACAAGAAATGGTGATCATGTGATGTTATACATTCATATAAATTTTGGAAAGTTATATGAGAAAAACCCTTTCTTAATGTCCTTTTAAGACATATAAATACATTTATTCATTTAATTATTATTTTCAATCATTATTATTTTTCAGTGGGATAGAGATCTCTTCAAGTTTAATCCAATTTTTTCTAATCCCAACCTTTGTTCTCTACAATATACCAACAAACTTCTTTATTTCAACTATCTATCTCATATGAAGTTTCTTTCTAGGTCTTTTACAGTCTCATGGGATCCAGTTAAAGATTTCACTTGTCCATCCATTATCATCTCTTCTAGCTCTATGTCCAGTCCAGCTCCATTTCAGTTTCTTAATTTGTTTAATGTTGTTAGTGATGCCTGCTTGTTCTCTCACCAATGTATTTTATTTTCATTCTCTTCTTGTTTCTCCTAACGTACATCTTTTCATATTTTATTGAGTAACCTGAAGTCTCTGAACA
Source organism: Epiperipatus broadwayi (assembly GCA_028023455.1). Classification (NCBI taxonomy): domain Eukaryota; kingdom Metazoa; phylum Onychophora; class Udeonychophora; order Euonychophora; family Peripatidae; genus Epiperipatus; species Epiperipatus broadwayi. The sequence continues at coordinate 206,085 of JAQFVV010000152.1, forward strand.
TCTTTCAATTGGTAAAACATATCTATTAAATACCTTCTACTTCAAATATATAGACATATTTTCTTTTAATATTAAAATATTTTTACCAAAATCATTTTTTTATTCACATCTAATTCTATGGTTAATTTTATCCATTATTTGTTTTCATCTGTATTAATAATCTGACTAAATCGTTTGTAGTTGTTAACTTCTTCTAAACATATTTGTTATGATTTTCTATTCTAGACTATAGGCATATTTTATTTATACAGAAGTACTTTAATGAAACATGTTGCTATCTATTATTTATGCTTTTACCTTATTTATAATTCATCATTATTAACTGTTATCTTCCTTTTTTATAAAACTCATTCAATATTAACTTCATCTTTTTTGCATTTATTTATAAATTTTGCTTTCATTGGATGGTTCTGACAACATTTTCTCCAAATTTAAAACATTATTAGCCAAAAATAATCATACCATCTAAAAAATCCACATGATTTAAATAATTTCTGTGTATTTTTATATTTTATTTCTATTTCTATTTTAATCTATAATCTATTTTTTCTAAATATGAAATAATTCTACAATAGACTGTTCATCATTTTGTGACATATTTGTTGTTGTTCTTAATAAATATAATCTTATTTTTACACACTTAGATTCTTCTATGAACATTTATCACACATGATAAACTTATACATACGACTTCAAAAAATAAATAGGTGTTTATTATAATTAATAGCGAACTGTACTTTACTAAAAAGATACAAAATTGGAAGCACAATAAAAATAATTCATTGTAAATAGAAGGAAAAACGACATTGTTTAATAATAATTATGGCAGAGTAAAAAGACATTAGTTTGTTAATTATTCAATTTAATAAGATTTATGCTCCAACAAACTTTTATTCTGATAAAAGAAGCAGTGGGGTTTTAAATAGATGTATAAAACGCTTTTGAACACACTAAACAACATTTTAAATTTCTTGTGAGAGATTTTAAGATTAAAATTGGAAAATATATTGCAACACAAAAGTGCAGTGAGTATATTTGGATATGAAGATAAAAAGTAGAGAGAACATAAAGAGTTATTAAAGTTTTTGAAAAAAATCACATGCTATAAATTATTTATGTAAAAAAAAAAGATCAAAATTGAAATAAATGCAGAATCCTCCTAACAATAGCACAGATGAGTTGAATTTTTTTTTTAGAAAACAGACAATGTGTATTTAAAGACTGTAATGACTCTAGTATATACTACACAGAAAGTCAATATAGGGGATTTGAACTCAGACTTTCAAGCCCCTACACCATCCACACTATCTCATACTATTTACACAGAAAGTTATTACTATGTTAATGCACATTAAAGAAATATAAACTTCTAAGTTAGATGATAACAACAGTTGATATCCCTAATTTTTAAAAATATTCTAGCAAATATGAACTAGAGTTTACAGTCAGTTAAAAATATTAGTAGATTTTGAAGGAACTAAATATTTGAATTACACTGAGCAGAATATAACTAGACAGGAAAAAAATCTGCATTTTATCAATAAACTTTTTACCACTACATAATAATAAAATGATTATGAAATTAATTGCAACAAAACATTTGTAAAAATTAATTATTCTAGCATGTGTGATGCAACTGTTCTTAAAAACTATAAAGTGTTAATATAAAATAGATAACTAAAAACAAATGAGCTCAGTGCTTTCAAAGGATCATGCCTTCATAATCATAGCTTGCTACTACATTTAATGATATGCAAATATCCTAATTCTATTTCTTCAATAAAGCATAGCACATGTCCTTCCTATTTATGGCATCCTTGTCTTGTGAGATGAAGAAGGCTTCTTTGATTTTTCTTTTAAGGTCATGTCTCTCTCTATACACGATTGTGGGATTGTCTGGAATGCACTCATGATGACTTGTGCTCTGGTGTTGATAGAAAACTGAATAGGTGGAAGGATCATTGAGAGCTCTATTGTATGAATATTTATGTTGTGCTAATCATGTGGACAATGATGCTCTGCTTTCATCATAAAAATTAATTATATAAACTGGGTAATGAACTAAAGAAAAAAGTATTTATAATATAAAATATATATATATAATATTCGAAATGGCAGCAAAAAACCTATATAAAAGAAATCAAAGGATTAGAGTCATAAAAATAGTCTTGGTAGATAAGAGTTGTTATTTCAGCAATACAAAATATGACATCATTACTAAAGACAGTGATGACATCCTGACTGTGTGGAAAATTAAAAAAAAAACATAGCTATAAAAAAAAGATAGAGTTTATATAAAAAAATCACATAATTTAAAGTAATACTATGTTGATATCTTAATGTTATACTATGTTTGTAATGAAGAAGTGAGAAATGTAACTTAAACTATGATAAATAGACATGTTCCAGAAAATAATAGAATAAATAGTAATAGATATGTAAAAAAAACAGGACAAAAAATGAAAATTATTAGGAAAACTATCAAAAAAGGTTTAAAAGATAAAACTATAGCAGATTTATTGAAAGAATGTAATAGGGATATTTAAAAAAAGAGAATGGAAATAATGACTAGAAAATTGCAGGCTTATCAATGTTTTTTTTTTCAGTTTGGAGTATACTAACATCATTATAAATAATTAGTAAAAGTATTAAAAGTCAATCCAAAAAGAAAACTAGCAGGCATATAAAATAATTAGTAGAATTGCTTTCAAGTATCGAAAACAGTTATTGAATATTCCAATGAATTTGGATTCCCATTTTCCATTAAATTCATGGACTATGAAAAAATATTTAATCTTATCTGCTGTGATTAAAGCTTTGGATTTTATTACATACAAAATATTGTCAAATCCTGAAGAAATTTATCACACGGCAACAGCACTAGTCAGATTATGTGGTGATATTAAGAAGATTATTAATTGTGTTTATGGTAAGGATCATTTCAGATGTCCAAAACTGTTTGTGGTAATTTAATAGAAAATCTGAAAAAAATAATACAGGTAATTGTTTTTTTAAATAATTCTACAGAACTATGGGAAAAGTACAAGAGATTTCAGATAAAAAAAACAACTTAGAAGTAAAGATAAATGCTAAAAAGACCAAAATAATGCTGAATGTCTTTTCTAAACAGAAGTACATTAAGAATGATGGTAATGAATTATTTAAGTTATAATAATTAAATTAAACTTGTGTAATATGTCTTTTTTAAAAAAATGTTTACTTTTTTAAAAATAATTTAAATAACTGTATACCAACAGTATTTATTTATGAATCTGAGATCTAGAATCTATAGGAAAGCAAGAAAATGATTGACGATCACTGAAAAAAATATTGATAGATATGTTGCTGGGATTAAAAAAGATTGAAAGCAAAATACTTTCATAAAAAAAACAAACAATATAATATGGAAAAGAGAATTTATAGATTAATGAAATAAGATAAAATTTGGATTTTTAAAGATGTTTAATAATGAGTAAACTAATTATATCTATCTATCTATCTATCTATCTATCTATCTATCTATCTATCTATCTATCTATCTATCTATCTATCTATCTATCTATCTATCTATCTATCTATCTATCTATCTATCTATCTATCTATCTATCTATCTATCTATCTATCTATCTATCTATCTATCTATCTATCTATCTATCTATCTATCTATCTATCTATCTATCTATCTATCTATCTATCTATCTATCTATCTATCTATCTATCTATCTATCTATCTATCTATCTATCTATCTATCTATCTATCTATCTATCTATCTATCTATCTATCTATCTATCTATCTATCTATCTATCTATCTATCTATCTATCTATCTATCTATCTATCTATCTATCTATCTATCTATCTATCTATCTATCTATCTATCTATCTATCTATCTATCTATCTATCTATCTATCTATCTATCTATCTATCTATCTATCTATCTATCTATCTATCTATCTATCTATCTATCTATCTATCTATCTATCTATCTATCTATCTATCTATCTATCTATCTATCTATCTATCTATCTATCTATCTATCTATCTATCTATCTATCTATCTATCTATCTATCTATCTATCTATCTATCTATCTATCTATCTATCTATCTATCTATCTATCTATCTATCTATCTATCTATCTATCTATCTATCTATCTATCTATCTATCTATCTATCTATCTATCTATCTATCTATCTATCTATCTATCTATCTATCTATCTATCTATCTATCTATCTATCTATCTATCTATCTATCTATCTATCTATCTATCTATCTATCTATCTATCTATCTATCTATCTATCTATCTATCTATCTATCTATCTATCTATCTATCTATCTATCTATCTATCTATCTATCTATCTATCTATCTATCTATCTATCTATCTATCTATCTATCTATCTATCTATCTATCTATCTATCTATCTATCTATCTATCTATCTATCTATCTATCTATCTATCTATCTATCTATCTATCTATCTATCTATCTATCTATCTATCTATCTATCTATCTATCTATCTATCTATCTATCTATCTATCTATCTATCTATCTATCTATCTATCTATCTATCTATCTATCTATCTATCTATCTATCTATCTATCTATCTATCTATCTATCTATCTATCTATCTATCTATCTATCTATCTATCTATCTATCTATCTATCTATCTATCTATCTATCTATCTATCTATCTATCTATCTATCTATCTATCTATCTATCTATCTATCTATCTATCTATCTATCTATCTATCTATCTATCTATCTATCTATCTATCTATCTATCTATCTATCTATCTATCTATCTATCTATCTATCTATCTATCTATCTATCTATCTATCTATCTATCTATCTATCTATCTATCTATCTATCTATCTATCTATCTATCTATCTATCTATCTATCTATCTATCTATCTATCTATCTATCTATCTATCTATCTATCTATCTATCTATCTATCTATCTATCTATCTATCTATCTATCTATCTATCTATCTATCTATCTATCTATCTATCTATCTATCTATCTATCTATCTATCTATCTATCTATCTATCTATCTATCTATCTATCTATCTATCTATCTATCTATCTATCTATCTATCTATCTATCTACCTATCTATCTACCTATCTATCTATCTATCTACCTACCTATCTATCTACCTACCTATCTATCTATCTATCTATCTATCTATCTATCTATCTATCTATCTATCTATCTATCTATCTATCTATCTATCTATCTATCTATCTATCTATCTATCTATCTATCTATCTATCTATCTATCTATCTATCTATCTATCTATCTATCTATCTATCTATCTATCTATCTATCTATCTATCTATCTATCTATCTATCTATCTATCTATCTATCTATCTATCTATCTATCTATCTATCTATCTATCTATCTATCTATCTATCTATCTATCTATCTATCTATCTATCTATCTATCTATCTATCTATCTATCTATCTATCTATCTATCTATCTATCTATCTATCTATCTATCTATCTATCTGCCTTTCTGTTTGTCTATGTATCTGCCTATTGCCCATTTTCTGTTCATTTATTTATTTAATTATCTATCTCTCTATCACTTTACTACCTATCTATTATCTACTTACTTATATAACTACCCAATCACTCATCCAACTATTTATCTACCTACATAGTGCTTTTTTGATGACATAACCTAAAATTGTTAAATGCTGATCAATATATTTTCACTTCATAATTAACATATTATTGTCTAATATACTAAAAATTTGAATACATTTATTAAAGTAGAACAGTATTATATATTTTTACATTTATACATATTTTTATACCTTTATTTAAGGGAGTAAATTTTATAAATATTAAATCATAATTAAATATTGCATTCCAGCTTCATAGCAGTAAATACATGAGACAATTTGTATTCTATTAGCAACTTTTATATAACTTATTTATATCACATAGACAGTGATTAAATACATAATCAATAATCACGTGCCAGACTATAAAAAAATTAGGATTATATATATATGTGTGCGTATGTATGCATGTATGTATATGAAATAAAGTAAATTCAATATTTGTCTAAATAAAATAATTATATTATTTTAAATTTAAATAAATATAGTAAATACTTTTTTTTACTTAAGTAGCCTATGAACCTCATTAAAAAAGTCAATAACTTTATAATAGAATATAAGCTTTTAGTATATTAGGAAATGCTTTTTCAATAAACATAGATTCTAGTTTTAAATTTGCTTTATATATATATATTTCTTTAATATTATCAAAATTTGACAAAAAAACATCCTTCAAAAATGTTTAATGAAAATATTATATTTTTTCCTTCAAAATGTTTTTTATTTATAGTTAAAAACATTTAGAAATACTTCCAAAATACTATTTACAAGAAATGGAACACATGACATTGTAACTGCATTAAAGTTTTTTGATTTAAAATTAAGCACTATCTAAAAAAAAACATTTATATGCAATATATAATATTTTAATAATCAATAAACAAGTTATATATAGCGTGATATTGCTTTTATAATCTTGTATTTACAAATATGTAACATAGAGAATGTACCAATAGCTCAAACAAGCTCTTAATTCATAAATGCAGTAAGAGAAAATATTTAAATAAATTAAATAATTTATATACTGTAACCATATAGTTAATCCCTTGGGTTAAATATATGTTTTAAAGCATTAAAGAAAATTTTATATAAGATTATAATAAGTAATTTTTTTTATTTGTACTATTATAATAAAACATATTAAATCATATGTTCAAGAATATGAACTGAATTAATTCAGTTAGCCTAATTAGTTAAGCAGTTAATTAAAAGGTTATCTTATGTTGTTTAATATTTACTTGAAATAATAAAATTAATATTTAAACTAAAGATGAGCTCATCTAGAGCTTAATATGTTTTAAATAGATATAATAGATAAGTTGTTCTATGCTGTTTGAAATGATTAGTTAACTTTATTGGGATTTTTAATTATTGATTTTTGAAATAAATAATTTTAAAAATTATAGTTATGATTTTTTAAATATCAATTTATATGAAAGTAATTAAAATTAGAATTCTAAAATCGTAAGTACAACTGTTTGAGATGAGTTCTAATTTTTAACTGATTTTAAATGTCTGTCAGTAACTAATTTATTTTCATTCCATTAAAAATAGTTATATTTAATGTGCATATATGTGTGTGTGTTTGGAACATGCATGTGAAATATTGAAAGTTAAAAAGACCTATGAAAAATAATAGGTGTTTTTTTAATAATTGGGTACATATATTATAATGTTAAAAGAATTTTGGTTAGGATAAAGTGAAAAGAGTTAAATAAATTGAGAATGATATATTTAATAAAAAGAATGTTTAATTTAAAAATCAAAATAATTTTATTGAAGAATTGATTTGATAATTATTTAGAGTGAATAAAAATCATTAATTAACAAGTTCATTTATTGTCTAGACATTAACATGATTAAGTTGTCTGGATTTAAAATACAAGGTCAAGATCAGATCAATTAAAAGTTATTAATGATTATTAAGTTAAATATTATAATGCTGATATGTAAAATATTGGTTTAATAAAGAGGAAATGCAGTATTTATTTTGGTGCATGGGTGGAGAGAAAACACACCCACTAGTATAAAAATAGTCACACTTAAAACATTTGGACACTTCTTCACACTTTAATTCACTTAATCATCACTTCAAATTTTAATTTTAAAGTAAATTGTTTGGTTTTTATTTGACTATTTATTTTAAGTCAATGATAAATTTTAAAGTTTTATTTTTTATCATCTTCATAATAGAATAAAAAACTAATAAGTTATTCCTACAGTGCTTCTACTAAAATCATAGATTCAACTGATTTATCAAACAATAATTTTACAAGATACTAAAGAAAATTCTAATATTTTTTTTAAAAAGCCAAAAAATATGTCACATATGAAAAAGCATATTATTTCATTGTTATATAACATTGGCTAAATTCTGAACTTTGCTATAAGACTATCTCTGGCATGTTTTAACTAACTTTTAATTATTAATTAATACTAATTATTTGCTACTAAAATAATCAATTTACTTATGTCAAGCTCAGATATTGAATGATGAATTTCTATAAAATTATTAAGCTTATAAAAAAGAAGCATTGACAGTTATTTAAAATTATCTTATAAAATTATCATAAATGACAAACTTACAAAAACTAAAATTTTAATTATCGTAATGAAAAGACTATATCCAGATTGTTTTGTATTAAAACAAATAATATAGCTATTCATCTCAAGTTTACTTATTCATTCTATTTATTTGGATTTTTTTGTTTTTTTAAATTACTAATTGCTTCAAGTGTATTAATTTCTTTAGAAGAGAAATAAATATAATTTAAGTTTACCACAGTTGACTTATAATAATAAAACTTCATAAAGAGCAATTTTAAAATAAAGAATTATCATTCTAAAGTAGTCAAAATAAGAGTCATAGATCACATGACCCTACTCTCTTAAGCATGTAAATTATAAACAATGAGGATTGCCAATTCCTCAACAAGCTTTATGATAAATGCTTAGCTAGAGAAAGCATTTAAAATATCTCTGTCAAGACCCATCCCCCAAACCTCTGACCATGGTTTCAAGCTCTGGCACTCCTCAGAGAGGTGCTAAAATAGGTTCTGTTTGTTGCTCACCTGATTTTATTACCATTAAAAATGCATTTTGAAAGAAAATGTTAGCCATTGAAATCATTTGCTGTCAGATTCTGTTATTTTATATTTGTGAAATTATTGCAAACTTTTTGTCCAACATATTTCTGCATATGTGCCTGCTGTACTTTAATAAAGGACAGTGTGTTTATGTATCACTTTGAGAAGAAAATAAACGGAATGAAAAAAGACAGTTTTTCTTATAAAAAGGAAATGAACTATTAATCTCTAAAAATGGTATTATAGTTAATGTGTATATACATATTTTATATATTTTAGAATTATTATAGCCATAGCTTATCAATATTATACTATCATTATTATTAGTTATTATATTATAAATATGTTTGTATAAACAATGTTCCTGAGGTGACATTGATAAATATACAGTAGAAGGTTTGATTTTATGTATTGGTTTTATTATTCCAGTATTTTTTTGAATGAGTATTTAAAATTATAAATAATTGTATCTGGAGGTATAACAGCCTTTTTGTATATTATGTAAAATATTTTGTGAATGAAAGTGTTATAGGTATCACTATGTGTATGAGAATTTTGAATAGCTTATATACACAAAGTAGTGTCACCATTACACAGTAATAAATTTTGTCAGTATACATATAATCTTAAACTGAGTGAATAAATTATATACTTTTGTATGTTCATGTAAGATGAACAATTATTCATATGTTTAATATTATTATTACCTCCATGCCTTTATTATGAGTAATGTTTTGTGGCAATTTTAAGTGGATGTTATGTTACTTTTATGTGTATTTAGCACCTCCATGAGAGAGTGTGACTCATTCATTTATCAGCATCACTTGTGCATAGTATCAGATGTTCAATCATATTTTTCCTAGCTAATATTTCTCTTGCCCACTATGCCTAGAAGTTCAGTATTGGGGTATATTTTGGTGTATATTTACAGGCATAGTTGGCTTTACAATTTATTATTAGATACACTATAATTTTTTAACTTCAAGTATATTATCAGTATCTAATATCATTATTTCCTTGCCCTAACATAAATGTTGTTAATGTTATAAGAGTTTCTTATATTGCATAATATTTGTTGCTGTTGCATTAATATTTATTAAGTGGCTTCATACTGATTTTTTAATACTATTTTTTTTATTAAATAAAGTGTATAATATCTCCTATTATTCTGAACAAAAGCATCGAGGTATATGATAAAAACAATTCTTTTCATTAAAGAATTTGATTTGATTGATTTTTAATACTATATTATATGTATTCAGATTTTTAATAATTTAATGCAAATAAGTATGTTGAAAACATAATAACCAAGACTAAATGAAAATATAAATAATTTATAAATATTAATTAGTGATAGCAATTGATAGGAATTTGAATAAAATTTTCAAATATTTAAATATTCTTATTTGAAATGAAAGATATGATAAAGATAAAAACCATGCGTTAAATTTTAAGTGAAATTTTTTATTATCAGATATTAAAATAAATTAATAGACTTATTTGGAATACTTTGCTAAAAGCAAATGAACCAAGGCTTTTCTATATAAATTAGTTGAATCAAAAATTTTATATTTTAAATTAAAATATAAAAGGTAAACTTTATTTAAAGCAATTATTAAAAAGAATTATAATTTACAATCTAAGTGAAGATAGAAAAGAAAGAAATGTAATAAATATTTTAATAGATAGGTTATATATATATATATATATATGCATATTTTAGTATTATAAGAATGGATAATTATTTAAATGCAATATTACATTCAATACTTTAATTATGCTTTCTATTACAAACGATTATGCATAAACACATTTTATTTAAGTTATTATTTTATTTATTTAATTTGGCATGTGTGACAATCATGTAATACCTTACAGTTTATTGTTTAAATATATGTGTTATAGTGTTCTTCATGAATATGATTTTCATATTACTATCATGGTCAAATATCCAATACAATTTATTTGTCTATAATGTTGTCACAAATACATAAATGAATAATTAGTCAAAGCAATATTGAAATAAACAACTATTAATAACTATATTTAAATATCAAACCAGCTTTCATCCCCATTCAGATCTTCTCAACATATTATTTACATTAAATTTCACTTTCTTAAACATATATTTACATACTATAATCAACTAAATAAATAAATAAATTTAACATATCTAACATCTTACATATACATAAAGTTTACAATATTTAATTAAATAAATTAAAATGAAATATATTTTATACCTATAATTAAAAAAAATTTTTTTTATAATTTTAATTCTTACATTTTCCAACTATTTAATAAAATCCATTTTCCTCCCAATTTTGCTGAACTTTTACTATATTTACACATTTGTCCAAGTTTTCTTGAATATAAAATGTTTCATAATATATTCTATTACAGTTAATCCTTCACAAACTTTATAACACATATTTTCTTCACCTTTCATTTTATGCCCTTATTCAAATAATGCAAACCTGGTCCTGATCTTATATCTTGGACAATGGTGTAAATATACTAAAGGGTCCAGCAAATATTGGAGGAAAATGAGCTTTATTAAATAGTTGGAAAATGTAAAAAATGATTTTAAATATATAACACCTTTTAAAAGATATAAAATATGTATTAAATTGTTATAATTTTTGAAAAAAATTATAAGTAATTTTTTTTTTAATGATAAGTATAAAAATGTTCAATTTTAATTTATGTAATTGAATATTGTAAAGTTGTAATTATTTATTAAGTGCAGAGGAAGTATACAGAAATACTTTTAAGATAGGCTTTAACCTGTATCAAATGCGCCTTGAAATTTATAACAGGCAAGCAATATCCTTTACTTTGCTGATAGAGGGATCTCTCAAACCATGACACAAGATAGCGACTTTTATAAAGATAAGAGCAGCTATCTTATCTTTAACCTAACTTTCCGCTTATATAGGCCATTTGGAAGCATCTTGATTTGGGAGCGTGAAGCTGTTGTTCTCTCCACTTGTAAATTGTATGTATATGTAAGATATAAAATATGTTAAATTTATTTATTTAATTGTAGTATGTAAGTATATTTTTTAAAAAAGTGCCATTTAATGAAAGCTGGTTTAATAAATATCATAATATAACTATTAATAGTTGTTTATTTCAATCTTACTTTGATTGATTATTTATTTATGCTTTTCAAACATTTTAAATGCTGTTTGTAACTATAGTTAATAAAAGATTTAATAAAATTACTAATGAATATATTCAAATATGTTTTAAGAATCAGATACTTTTAGAAGATTGTAGGTGCCAAGACAGCAAATCTTAAATATATGACGAGTTATTTGAGAGCATAATTGATATAAGAGCTCTCTACCCAGTTAAATGATTCTGTCTTTATAAATAAATAAATTATATGCCAAGAAGAAATCTTTTATAATCAAAGAATAATGATGATTAGATAATAAGAATGATAAAGTTTAGAGTTTGTAGAAGTATATGCCAAGAAAAGCATTTTTTGTAATTATAGAATAATTATGATTCTAATAATAATAATAATAATAATAATAATTATTATTATTATTATTATTATTATTATTATTATTATTATTATTATTATTATTATTATTATTATTATTATTATTGTTTTAAAATATATTTATTAAACATAGTAACATAGTAATATACAGTTAAACTTTATAAAAATTTACATAGTATTCAGAATGAAACTTGAAAAAGTCAATGTAGAGAAAAGGGAATCTTAATAAGATTAAGAGGAAAATAAAACTTTCACCCAAGTATCATCATCATCATCATCATCATCATCACCATTATTATTATTATTATTATTATTATTATTATTATTATTATTATTATTATTATTATTATTATTATTATTATTATTATTATAGCAATTTGTAATTAAAAAATAAACACTTTTGATGTGTATACTACGAAAAGCTTATTAAATGAATTCAGCATATGATTGTAAAAGAATAAATAAGCTTTTCTTAGTACACACATCGAAAGTATTTATTTTTGAATTAGAATAATTATTTAAGAATGCAAATATGTTTTAAGAGTTTGCAAAAATAAAATATTTCAGGTCTTGAAAATTTAGTACCCTATGAGAAATTTATTTCTTATCACATGTATTGGAAGGGAAAGTTTGTAATAGATATATGTTAAATTGTGTCCGAGTAATGATTGAATAAAATATTCATTTTAAAAAATTATTGCTATTATGTTGATATATATTTTTATTAATCATTTATTTCCATTTCATTTTATTTATTTTATGAAATAGATTGCATTGTATTTATAGGAAAGTGTGTTTTTAATAGATAGACCATTGAAATCTTAAACTGGATTAGAAGAGATTGTAAAAGATCCAGAAAGATACTACATGTGAGATAGATGGATGAAGTAAGAAAGAGTGCAAGAGTGGTGTGCAGAATAAAGGCTTAAGATTAGAGAAGATGGATTGAACTTGGAGAGAGCTTCATCTTGCAGTGGATTGATTATGATTGACAATGATGATGATGATGGTGTTTTTACTATCATATCTGTTCATCATTTGAAGCTGACCTATATGAAAGAATGTTCAGCATATATATATATATATATATATATATATATATATATATATATATATATATATATATATATAGTGCAACATTCAATGAACTTAATACCACACAGCAAGCCTGTCTACATTTTTAAGACAAACATTTAAAAATCAATACTAAATTGTTATGCAAATTTTGGTATAGATAATCTTTAAAGTTTTGATCATGATATTGAGAAAATTTACAAAATATAAACCTCTATCTGATAACTCTTAACTGAAATATCAGTTGACTTTTCTTGAAAGAAGAATTAATGTGTGAATGATTTTTTTTTAAAAACTAGATATCATAATCACAGCAGACAAAACTAAATCATGTCTCTTATTCCAAGAGGCTGTAAAGTTACCAACCAAGGTAGTGGTTCATGGCCAAAAATGTAAAGTGCTAAGAATGTCCTGATTGTAGACCCAAGCTGCCATTTGATGAGGGCTGTTTATTAAGATACTAACAACTTCAGATCACATTTAAGTAAAGGAACATTACAAAAATTTGAACAAAAAAACTGTTTAATATTGAATGGAAAATTATTGGACTTTGTAAAGTTAGAAGAAAAGTTGAAAAGATAACTTATTTAAATTAGTGGACATATACTATATGAACATTAAAAGCACATGTGGAATAAGATTCACTATAAATAAAATGTAAAGAACAACATTGTGGAGATTGAAGATCTATCAGACATAGTAACATGATTAGTTATTCAATTTAATGATAGATACCAAATGTAGATAATTAAGGTTTATGCGTCAACAAATTTTTATTATGATGAAAAAGTAGAGAATTTTTATAAGAATATACAAAAGACTTTTAATCAGTCCAAAACAACATTTTAAAATTGTCATGGAAGACTTTATTGCTAGAAGTGGTAAACAATTTAAAGGTGAATGTGCTGTGAATAAATTTGGTTATTGTGATAGAAATGAGAGAGAAGATAGAATTGTAGGGTTTTCAAAAAGTGAAAAACTTTATATTTTGAATTGTTTCTTTGATAAAAGTGCTAAGTGAAAATAAACACAGAAACATCTAGATGAAGATGCAACAGAATTGGATTATATTTTGACTAAAAGAAAATATGTATTTCAAGTTTGTAATGATCTTAATAAATTCAACACAGAAAAAGATCATCGATTAGTGAGATGTAAAATATGTGTTAATGCAAAATTAAAGAGACAGAAATTATTAAAAAAGCAGTATTAATAATTGATATTTCTAACCTTCAGAAATATTCCAGTGAATTTAAATTAGAACATGCACACCATTTTCAAATATTAACAGATTTTGAATATAATTCACATTTGAATGAAATCAATAGAAAAATAACTGACACACTTTTAAAAGCTGCAACAGAGATAACTACTATTTTACTAATTTAAGAAAATTTACAAAAAAAAAGAAGGAATATAAAAATGTCTAAGAATGATGCATTGAGAATGATTAATATCTAGAATTTTATAAAATAGTGTAAAAAAGAGTTAATAATGATATAAGAAAATATATTTGTGAATTAGCAAGGAAAGCTATAGAAAAAAAATAAAAGTCTTAAAAGTGTGAACTAACACCTTGGTATTGGTAAGAAACTTAGTTCCACAATAAGAAAAAAGTGAAATATTCCTTAAAAAAGAGATGACATCATGAAATATGTAAAAGAGTTCTATCAAGAATTATATGGCAATTAAGAACAAAAAGATATCTCTTACAATTACTATATCTTCTAAATTCCCAGGATTTTTAAATGAAGAAGTGAGAAATACAATTAAATCTATGAAGAAGGGAAAACCTTCAGGCAATGATGAAATCATAATCAATATTTTAAAAGAAGCAGATGAAGAAGTAGCCATTTTTTTGTTAAAATACCAAGTGTCTAAATGATAAAGATGGACCAGGTGATTAGAAGAATGCAGTATACATATTAATATTTAAAAAGAGTGATAAAGAAGATATTAGGAATTACAGACCTATCTTATCAGTCTTTTATCAGTTTTATACAAAAATTTTACCAAGATATTTACAACTCTTCTACAGCAAACATTGGATTTTAACCAACAAAAAGAATAAGCTCCATTTAAAAGTGATTTTAGTACAGTAAATCATATCCAAGTATTGAGGTTAGTTATAGAAAAGACCAATAAATAAGAGTTGCCATTATGCTCTTGATTTGTAGACCATGAAAGGCATTTGATTCTATAAATATTTTTTTCAGTGGTTAAAGCATTGGATCATCAAGATATAGATCCAGGATATTTTCTGAATAATATTTATAAAAATACAACAGCAATGATTAGATTACATTATGAGACTAGAAAGATTAATACTGATAAGGGTATACAATAGCATGCCTCCACATCTCCAAAACTTTTTACAGTAATTTTGCAAGAAGTATTTTATGGATTAAAATGGAAAACTAAGTGAGTAATAGTAAATAGAGATTATTTAAGTAGTCTAAATTTCACAGATGATGTAGCTTTTTTTTTAAAATAATATTTCAGAGCTTCAGAAAATGTTGCAAAAGTTTTCAGATGAAGAATGGAAACAGGACTAAGGTAAATGCTAAAAAGATTAATAATGTTCAATGGATTTTTTTAAAAGAAGAAAATAAAGAATAATGAGAATGTGTTATATATATATATGTATGTGTGTGTGCGTGTTATAAAAAGTTAACTATATATACCTTGGTCAGATTATTACTACAGATGGCAACATAATAAATGAAATTTAATTATAAAATTAAACTTATATGGAGTTTGGTAGAAATAACTATATGCTATGTCTATGTATTTGGAAAGTAAAGTTTATAAGAAATATATTATATCAGTTCTTACTTATGGATGCGAAACTTGGACACTTAACAGAAGAGCATAGGGTCTTCAGACCACTAAATGATATATGAAGAGATGTATGTTGAAAGTAACAAAAAGGGATCACAAACTATGCGTGAGAGAACAAACAGATGTTATTGACATCATTGAAAACATTAGGAGATTGAAGAGGAGGTAGGTTAAACTTATTGTACAAAAAATAATAAAAGGTAAACAGTTGAAATTTTAAACTGGATTTGAAGAGATTGTAAAAGATCTACAAAGAGATTACAATGGATGGAAGAAATAAAAAAAAGTGTGTCATTGTGATGTGGAGAAGAGAGACTAGAAATTGAAAAAACTGGATTGAACTTGGAGAGATTTTTCATGATGCAGATGATGAATAATGGTTGAAAACAAAGATGATCTAGAAGATGAAGCAAGAATGCAAAACTGCTCAAACTATTATCATCAGGCAATTGAAAAATGTAGTAATTAACTTTCTCCTTCACTTTTGAGCTCTGTTAGAGAGGCCTTTGTTTTGCAATCGACCTTTTATTAAAAAGGTTATTTTAAGTTTGTTATATATGCATGGAAGTATATTGATTACTGTATGTATAATTCCTGAAACGTTTTTCGATATTCTGATATGTTTGTAATCATAAAAAATATCAAATAAAATTTATTGAAAAAAGAGTTATTTAATAAAAAAATATTTTAATAAAAAATTATTTTATATAAAAATATTTTACGTTTTCGCATTACAGAAAATAATTTTTATTTCAATGATGTAATAAATTTTCCTATATTAAAATAACATGAGATTAAACTCAAGAGATTAATAAAATTGGCATTTTTTCCTTTTATTTTGGCAGGATAAAAAAATTGAATATCATTGTTATATTCAAAACATCTATTAAAGTTTATAAAAACCAATTGCACAATGCAATATTTTTCATTACTAGTATATAAACACACATATATATATATATATATTTAAGTAAAAAATATATTGAATATAGGTATTAGCAGATGCATATACAAAGAAAATAAATGAATCATTAATTTTAATCAATTATTAAAAAGTATTTTTTAATGATGTGATGCGATGCACGGTGACTTCTTCTTTTTGGGTGCTAGGAGAACCCGTTAGTCATTTTCCCTTTCCTTTCCCCACCATAAGTTTTTTTCATATTCTTCACTATCCTGTTCCTTACCCTCTCCACAATGCAATCCTTGTCAATTCTATGGTCTTTATATTTAAATCCCCTTATATTTTTCCAAATCCAGCATAAAAATGAAGAATCCATTTTCTGTATAATCACTTTGTTTATATTTATTCTCCCATAACTTCATTATTTGTACCCTTTCTGCTTGCAGGCATTTACATTCAATTAACAGATAATATTTTCTATAACTTCCTAACACAACTTGCAGACTAAATCTCCCATATTTTTTAATTTATGTGCATATTCCCCTGTTGCTAAGATCCTGTTCAACCTTACCTTAAACAGTAAACTACTTTCCTTGCTATTATCATAAATTAAGTCATACCCAATTTTCTATTCACTTCTATATATTGTGCCAGTCAAAACATGCTTATCCATCTAACATGAGCTGGAACTCACAAAATGTACTTCAAACCCAGTCAAGCCCGAGATTTAGGTCAGGGACCAGCCTGGATTCGAACCCACTCTCCAAGCACCAGATCTGACACCCAATGGATAACATAACAATGGTAGCACACGAGATTTAATTCTTCATCCGGCCCACTAGCAAATCGGAGAAAACAATAAGACTCATGGACTTAAACATATATATAAACAACGTAAATACTAGACATTCCACAGATAAAATCTAACATATTTAAATAATAGGGGCTTTACTAATGAATACTTATGGGCAATTAGTGAATTGGATTGATTTAATAATGAGACAGAAACTGATATATGATGAA
Source organism: Epiperipatus broadwayi (assembly GCA_028023455.1). Lineage (NCBI taxonomy): Eukaryota > Metazoa > Onychophora > Udeonychophora > Euonychophora > Peripatidae > Epiperipatus > Epiperipatus broadwayi. The sequence continues at coordinate 224,174 of JAQFVV010000152.1, forward strand.
TTAAAATATATTTATTGACAATTGTTGTTGGCAAATGCACGCAGGCATTTTATTTATAAAGTAACATTACTCTAGGCCAATAATTGATATGTTGGCTATTATTTAATTGCTCCAATATTATTTAATGGAAACAAATACCCTACTATATAACTAATCACTACGTTAACTTTTACCAGTTATGCCCTTTCATCATCAGTTCATGTGGCTATTGTACGTGAAATCAAACCAAGTCTGGAGTGAAGCTTAATAATCCGTCTTAATTATAATAAATTTATATTAACTATGGGCTTTTAAAGCGTCCCAGATAGCTTTAGATCGAACGGGTTTTCAAGATTGCTTCGGATCAACACCGAAGGCTGCATATTAGGGAGGAAAGAGTTGGCTATAACGATTTTACTAATACGCTAGGCACAAGTAAAGTATAATAATAAAGTGGCTCTGCGGATGGAAGAATAGTTTTAGGGTTTTTGTGACAAACAACGGTTTACCCAAGAACCGGTCGTCATGCTGCTAATGGGGAACCTTTATTTGGTTCAGAGGCGGGGGACTTACATGCTAATCTGGCCCATAGCTCAGACTTTGCTACTGCACTACCCATAAGAGAAGATGGGCTGGACTTACCGTGGCTCCATCTTATATATATATCAAAAAGAACAGCACAACGAGAAAATATTAATAAGTTTCACATCCGCCAAGCCGAAGGATATTATAAATGAAATATCACATATTAAATAAACACAAGTTTATCAGCTTGATCAAAGAGCCAACTCTTTTGTAGCATGAGAAATATGTATCTGCTACTGACAGGAATATATACAAACTTTACTTTATCCCGTTCAATCTCTTTAGTTATCTATAACTACTAGACTTTTAAAAAGGAGGAAAAGTATATTTAATAAGGGACTTACGAATACTTTACTAAAAAAATATACTTATGATTGCACTCCAGGCTAGTTTAATCTTTAGTAACAAAATAAAGGTTGAAAAGCCACATTTTATATTTATATTAATTAATTTACTAAATGACAAAAATATGAATTTGGGTTTCGAAACAGCGCACGAAATGACGCTATATAAATAATAATACGGAGATTTTAAATGATATCTTTTTAAAAAAACATATTGGTAATTAAATGCACGCTGTTTCGAAACATAGGCATAATTAACAATAACCAAAAATAAGCAAAAGAAAAGCAAAATATAACTGCAGTGATTAAATTATATAGCAAAATATTAATTAACAAAGAAATTTAGCAAAAATATTTCATTTATAGATTTCAAATACGATTTAGACAGAGTTTACAATATTGAATTAATAAAGAAATTTGCAAAAGTATTTCATTTTAGAGAGTTTACAATATTATTTGGAAAATAATTTAAAAAGAAGTTTCGATAATATGGTTAGCTAACCTGTTTTTGAAGAAATAATGATTGTTTTTTGAAGTTCACAGAGCTCTGCTATTTTAAATAATATTATAACAGTTCTCTAGCTGGACTGGATAGATTCGAGCTGGAACGAAGGTGAGTTCTTTGGTGGCTTATGGCATGTTCTTATTCAGTTGCGAGACAATTTAAAATGGTGTTGGAACGAAGGCAAGTTCTTTTCGCAGCTTATGACATCTTTTATTTGGTGTGGTTGTTGCTTTGGCATTTGATGGATTGAACTCGGCATTCCATCATGGGAATTGCAGCAATTCTTGCCTGACTTTAGCCAGACATGGTATAATTAAACAATTTTGACTTCTGATATTAATGCTATTCAACAGCAAGATGGAGTCTATCTTCCCGCTTAAAATAAGGCCTATTTATATATTCCGACTAAGCTTTAACACCTTTTTGGACTTTTAATTAAATAAAATAATATAATCCAATTTCTACAACAGATAACGTCTCCGAGGTGTTACATTTAATTACTTAAAATTATTAAAATATATAAATTATATAATTTGATTCAGTTTCATTAATTAAATTCCTTTTTAGATGTTAAAGAATGTTAAAGCTTAGCAGAAGGAACGGTATTCTGATTTAATGATAAAGTCTTTTGTTGCGAACAAAAATCAATCAGTAAACTAGATTTTACTTCTTACCCGGGGTGCAGTCACTAATTGATATCTTGTTTACACCAAATTCTCATTTTAATTACAAACGGATGATTTTTATTTTACTGAAATAAATAACTTTTAACATATTTGTTCTTACAATATTATTTGTTTATTTAAAAAAAAGCAAATTTAAAGAAAATACTTTAGTTTCAATTATATATGTAAAACATTAAATCAGAAAACCGTTAAATATAATTTAAAGAAAATGTTTTACAGGATCTTTATTTAAACTTAAATATATATATATATCATTCCAATGTTTAACTTATCCATCCACATACGAATATAATAGCGAATATAATTAAGATTTGACTAAAAATTAATAAAACATTTTATAATAAATTATGAGCATTTCTCCGCTATAACTTTATCAAACCTGTCTAATTATAGCGTGTTTTCATATGTAAATGGATGATGCAATTTAAGCGGCCATTATAGCAAAGTTTTCCCGCTCGACTTGTATATAACATTTTTACATATGACATTTCTACATTTAAGATAGGTTCGAAACTAGTTCAGACGAGTAGGTCATTAGGTTGATGGTGAAACGGAAAGGGATTGGAGGTTTCCATTTCATATCAGTAAACTTAGTAAAAAAAAAACAAATAAAAAAAAAAGACTTTACTTATATAACACAGAGCTAAATTATGGCTTCTTTCAAAATATAAACTCATGACCTAATCCTACGCTAAACTTATGATATGGATTACACTATATAATAAATTTAATGCTTCTCACAATTATTAATACACATAATGAAATTATCGGTTATTAGTAAATATTTTAAACTTAAACAGATATATACCCAAACGAGTATACCTCTTTGTCAAAATAATGGATATGTTTTATATATATATAAAATATAATGCGTGTAATAAATATATAAAAGGGTATATAGATAATATATGGATAAAATATAAAGTATATAATAGGTAAAATGTATATAGATAAAATGTAATGTGTATAATAACAATATAAAGGGTATGTAAATAAATATAAAGTGTATCATATATATATATAAGGTATATAAATAAAATATAGAGTGTATAATATATATATAGAGTAATCAAATCACTCACAAAAATAACTAATAATTTAAATAGGATCTGGGGTTGAACATCCCAACAGATCATCATCATCATCGTCGGTTATCCATTCATAGCTTTCATTTTTGTCTTTCAATCTCACAGGAGATCGCTTAGGGTGCATTGTCAAACTTCGTGCGAATTCGCTGCCTTCATAGGGTATCTCATTATGCAGCTCGAGATCCTTTTCTTCAAACTTAGGTTCCTGTGCTGCTACAGATAATTCACTAGTATTTTCTATAGGAGTTTCTTGGTGTGGGGTGTCTAGATGCTTTATATTATTAATATTACTCACGTTTACCATTGCTTGCATATTTTTTACATTCTTTTCAATGGCCTTTTCTCTAGTAAGCGTTTTCCCCCATTCCTTGGTTTGACTTTGCGTCGCTTGGGATTTGTTCTTTTCCAACCCAATTTGTTCTTCATACAGAGAAAACGTGTTATTTTCATAATTAAGCTGGCACTTATGTTCGTTTAAAAAGTCGTTTCCTTTAATTTTGGTATTTTCCTGATCGATTTTGGCTTCCCTCTCTCTAAAATTATTTTCAGTATCATCTTCAGTCTGGCTAATAACGTGCACTATCTCATGTCTATTATCTTGGTAATCACTAGCAAAGTTGCTTTCCGTTTCTGTCACTTCTTTCATTTCTGCTACATCTCTCAATTCTAGAATACATGCTGTGATAATGTTTTCTTCTTTGTCGGCTATTTGACTTCTTTGTAGCAGGTTTTCTTTTATTTCATATATTTCCTCTCTGATCTCCCTTTGGGCTTCTTCACACTCTGGAATTTGCTGCCTAATTCTGCACCAACGTTATAAACCTTATCTATCAAATTCTTTTCTTGACATTCTACCTTCTCTACTAAGGTTTTAACTTCTTTAATTATAACCCTATCTTGATTATTTTCCACTTGACTTGTCTGTAACATTTCCTTGAATTCTCTCGTAACTTTATATTTATGCTGGCCGCTGAGTGATAGCTTAATTTCTTTGATTAGGGCCTCAAATCTTTGCTCAAATTTTTGATCCCTTTCTTCCATTTTCTGATCCATTTTTTATCCCATTCCTCCATTTTCTGATCCCTTTCCTTGGCATCCTGTCTAAGCTGTCTCAGCAACCAATTCAAATCCCAGCCTTCCTGCTTAATCTCCTTTATCGGTATCTGTTCCGATATTTCTGTAACTAAATTCTCTGGCATAGCTATAGTTTTCTGTGCACCCTCATCTCTATCCTGGCTCATACCATCTTCCCTTTCTATTTCTTCCGTACTGCTGTTGTACTCATTAATCTCTCTTCCTGATCTCAACATGATACCTCCACCTTTCATCTCCATTCCTACTTCTATCTCTTCCCCACTGTTCATTGCTTCTGTTTCTTTGTTCATTCTGTATACTATATATTCCTTTCAAAGTTATTATTATTACGCCTACTAAATCTTTGATTTTTAAAACTTTTATACTTTTAATACGGCTGTTTGCTGCTCTCCCCCTTCAAGAACGACTCGTTCGCTTCCATCCCAACTCTATGCCTAACTCACTAATATATCTATAAGCCCACGCCATTTTTATGCCCGTCCAACATATAATCAATTAAAAAAAAATTCGTGTCCCTACTTTTTATTTTATAAAATATACGAAATTCTTTTTTTTTTAAAAAAAAATCCCTTATTTTTTTCTAGCTTTAATAAAATATACGAAAAATTTAAAAAAAAAAATCTTTTTTTTTTGTCTATATATCTAAAGTATAACACATATTTTAATATTAAAGATGACTTAATAAAAATTTAACTCACCCCCGCTCTCTTCTTCCAGCTGTTTTTTTTTATTATATATATATACTTAAATGGTTCATGCTTATGACCTAATTTCGTTTGATCCGTCTGCACCAATTTCAAACCTTTTAACTTTTGGTTAATTTGACGTTACTTATCTATATATTTCTTACTCATTTTAAACCACTCCAATTCATAAAAATACTTTGATAAAACAATGAGACCCCCCTTTTCTTTTAATCTAAATTTCTTTTCTCTGCTCTCTAATGACAAATTTATAAGAGGATGACTTATAACTTGATCAATCATTCTCGGGTTCCAGTCACTAGTGAACAGGAAAGACACAAAATAAATTTAATAAATTTTTTTGCTATATACACAATCCATGACTCAGAGTATGTAGGTGTTTACATCGAAGCCTCACTTGGTCGTCCAAATGCGGAAAAAAAATCTTACATATATACATTATTCAAAAAAAAATTTGACTCAAAATCATTAATTTTGACCAAAAGAATTATATATATACTCTGTAATCTCTTCAGGGGTGGAAATGAATTACAAGCCCCACGTTGGGCACCAAATGCGGGAAAAAAAAACCTATGTGCCAGTCAAAACATGCTTATCCATCTAACACAAGCTGGAACTCACAAAATGTACTTCAAACCCAGTCAAGCCTGAGATTTAGGTCAGGGACCAGCCTGGATTCGAACCCACTCTCCATGCACCAGATCTGACACCCAATGGATAACATAACAATGGTAGCACACAAGATTTAATTCTTCATCCGGCCCACTAGCAAATCGGAGAAAACAATAAGACTCATGGACTTAAACATATATATAAACAACGTAAATACTAGACATTCCACAGATAAAATCTAAAATATTTAAGTAATAGGGGCTTTACTAATGAATACTTATGGGCAATTAGTGAATTGGATTGATTTAATAATGAGACAGAAACTGATATATGATGAATTAAAATATATTTATTGACAATTGTTGTTGGCAAATGCACGCAGGCATTTTATTTATAAAGTAACATTACTCTAGGCCAATAATTGATACGTTGGCTATTATTTAATTGCTCCAATATTATTTAATGGAAACAAATACCCTACTATATAACTAATCACTACGTTAACTTTTACCAGTTATGCCCTTTCATCATCAGTTCGTGTGGCTATTGTACGTGAAATCAAACCAAGTCTGGAGTGAAGCTTAATAATCCGTCTTAATTATAATAAATTTATATTAACTATGGGCTTTTAAAGCGTCCCAGATAGCTTTAGATCGAACGGGTTTTCAAGATTGCTTCGGATCAACGCCGAAGACTGCATATTAGGGAGGAAAGAGTTGGCTATAACGATTTTACTAATATGCTAGGCACAAGTAAAGTATAATAATAAAGTGGCTCTGCAGATGGAAGAATAGTTTTAGGGTTTTTGTGACAAACAACGGTTTACCCAAGAACCGGTCGTCATGCTGCTAATGGGGAACCTTTATTTGGTTCAGAGGCAGGGGACTTACATGCTAATCTGGCCCGTAGCTCAGACTTCGCTACTGCACTACCCATAAGAGAAGGTGGGCTGGACTTACCGTGGCTCCATCTTATATATATATATCAAAAAGAACAGCACAACAAGAAAATATTAATAAGTTTCACATCCGCCAAGCCGAAGGATATTATAAATGAAATATCACATATTAAATAAACACAAGTTTATCAGCTTGATCAAAAGAGCCAACTCTTCTGTAGCATGAGAAATATGTATATGCTACTGACGGGAATATATACAAACTTTACTTTATCCCGTTCAATCTCTTTAGTTATCTATAACTACTAGACTTTTAAAAAGGAGGAAAAGTATATTTAATAAGGGACTTACAAATACTTTACTAAAAAAATATACTTATGATTGCACTCCAGGCTAGTTTAATCTTTAGTAACAAAATAAAGGTTGAAAAGCCACATTTTATATTTATATTAATTAATTTACTAAATGACAAAAATATGAATTTGGGTTTCGAAACAGTGCACGAAATGACGCTATATAAATAATAATACGGAGATTTTAAATGATATCTTTTTAAAAAAACATATTGGTAATTAAATGCACGCTGTTTCGAAACATAGGCATAATTAACAATAAACAAAAATAAGCAAAAGAAAAGCAAAATATAACTGCAGTGATTAAATTATATAGCAAAATATTAATTAACAAAGAAATTTAGCAAAAATATTTCATTTATAGATTTCAAATACGATTTAGACAGAGTTTACAATATTGAATTAATAAAGAAATTTGCAAAAGTATTTCATTTTAGAGAGTTTACAATATTATTTGGAAAATAATTTAAAAAGAAGTTTCGATAATATGGTTAGCTAACCTGTTTTTGAAGAAATAATGATTGTTTTTTGAAATTCACAGAGCTCTGCGATTTTAAATAATATTATAACAGTTCTCTAGCTGGACTGGATAGATTCGAGCTGGAACGAAGGTGAGTTCTTTGGCAGCTTATGGCATGTTCTTATTCAGTTGCGAGGCAATTTAAAATGGTGTTGGAATGAAGGCAAGTTCTTTTCGCGGTTTATGACATCTTTTATTTGGTGTGGTTGTTGCTTCGGCGTTTGATGGATTGAACTCGGTATTCCATCACGGGAATTGCAGCAATTCTTGCCTGACTTTAGCCAGACATGGTAAAATTAAACAATTTTGACTTCTGATATTAACGCTATTCAACAGCAAGATGGAGTCTATCTTCCTGCTTAAAATAAGGCCTATTTATATATTCCAACTAAGCTTTACCACCTTTTTGGAATTTCGTTTGCCTCGGGACCAATTGACTTTTAATTAAATAAAATAATATAATCCAATTTCTACAACAGATAACGTCTCCGAGGTGTTACATTTAATTACTTAAAATTATTAAAATATATAAATTATGTAATTTGATTCAGTTTCATTAATTAAATTCCTTTTTAGGTGTTAAAGAATGTTAAAGCTTAGCAGAAGGAACGGTATTCTGATTTAATGATAAAGTCTTTTGTTGCGAACAAAAATCAATCAGTAAACTAGATTTTACTTTTTACCCGGGGTGCAGTCACTAATTGATATCTTGTTTACACCAAATTCTCATTTTTAATTACAAACGGATGATTTTTATTTTACTGAAATAAATAACTTTTAACATATTTGTTCTTACAATATTATTTGTTTATTTAAAAAAAAAGCAAATTTAAAGAAAATACTTTAGTTTCAATTATATATGTAAAACATTAAATCAGAAAAACGTTAAATATAATTTAAAGAAAATGTTTTACAGGATCTTTATTTAAACTTAAATATATATATATCATTCCAATGTTTAACATCCATCCACATACGAATATAATAGCGAATATAATTAAGAATTGACTGAAAATTAATAAAACATTTTATAATAAATTATGAGCATTTCTTCACTATAACTTTATCAAACCTGTCTAATTATAGCGTGTTTTCGTATGTAAATGGATGATGCAATTTAAGCGGCCATTATAGCAAAGTTTTCCCACTCGGCTTGTATATAACATTTTTACATATGACATTTCTACATTTAAGATAGGTTCGAAACTAGTTCAGACGAGTAGGTCATTAGGTTGATGGTGAAACGGAAAGGGATTGGAGGTTTCCGTTTCAATATATTTAAACTCTTTTTACTCTCCATACTAATTCTCCATCTCTCCAACTTCCCACTTTTTATTAATGCAGCTATTCTTCTATCCCATTTCTTGCTACTATAACACTCAACAATTCTCCTAACATATTCATCCCACCTTTTGTATAAGTATATTAATATACATTTTTTATCCAAATCTTCTGCATACAATACTATCTTTCTCAGCCATTTTGCTGCCTGACCTTTATTCATAATCCAATTAAATTTTATTTTTGCTATTCTCTTATTATCCATAAATTGCAATCTATCCATTGCTTCAGACTCTCCAAAAGTAATTGGAGTGCATAAATTGCAATCTATTGAATATTTTCGTTTTTCTTTTTGAATCTCTCATATAAAAACTTGAACATTCCATTTTTCCTTGAATTACACTTTACCAACCACACATCTGCATATAATACATGTCTTCCTATTTCTCTTCGTACTTTTTCTAAGTATTGTAACACCCCTTTATTAACACATAATGCATCATTATCATAAGTTAACCCTGCTACTATCACCCACTTCCCTACAATTCTAGCTACATCATATTTATTATATGAAAACAATGTTAATTTCTTTATCAGTCCCATTCTTTTCTTTGTTTCATTTATTAATTTATTTTCGCATTCATCCAAAAAATTTCTCTGATTACTTAAGATGGTTCTCAAATAGTTATACCTATTCACAACATTTAAATTTATATCTCTCAATAAAAATTATTTCTCTTCTCTTTCCCCAGTATTTATCATTATTACTTTTGATTTTTCTTCACTAAATTTAATCCCTATATCTTTACCGACCCTTGTATATGTCTTCAGTATAACTTCCATATCTTCCTACTTTCTGTGCACAAGAAAACATCATCTCCAAATAAAAGATCATTGTGACCTATTAATAATATCTCTACCTCTCTTACAAGTTTTTCTATTGCTATCTCCATTTCTCTCAAATATAACAAAAACAAAATAGGCAACATAGGGCATTCTTGCCTTAGTTCCACCCAATTTTAACTTTAACTGATTCTATATTTCCTAATTGATACATATAGTAATTATTCCCATATGATCACTTAATAAGACCCACTAAATCTCCACTCGTTCCCAATTTTATTAAACTTACTCTATCATATGCATTCTCTATTTTTTTAAATCATATATAACTGTGTACCTGTATTCCTTTTCATATCTATAAGTTGTGTGACTACAAATAAACTTCTCCTGTCTGCCTATCCGATTAAAATCTTCCTTGCATTTCTCCCATTATATTATTTTCTTCCATCCATTATGTGATCCTTACACCTACTATAGATTCTGATGTTACCACTATTGGTCTATATTTGTTTAACTTCCTATGACCATTATTCTTTTCTTTAAAGAGTAACCTTATTCTTGTATCATTCCAGCTATCTGGAAATTTTCTCTTCTGTGCCATCTTATTAAAACATGATAATAGGTTTAATTTTGCCCTATTTCCTAAATTCATCACCATCTCTGCTGTCCATCCATCTAAACCTTTTGCCTTTCCACTTTTCAATTTCTTCCCTGCCACTCTCAATTCATTCTTTGTAAACCTAATATTTCCAATACTATATGCTTTCATGTTTGTTATTACTCTGTCCTTCACATCTAACATCTTTTATACATCTATTATGTACTTATTTAAGATTGTCTCTAATTCTTCTCTAGAGCTACACTCTATTTCCTCATCTTCTAGTAATAGTATTTGTCTGTCCACTACATTCTTTCTTTTAATATATTTTCGAATTTTTTTACTCCCATCTCTTCCACTTTTATTAATATTCACCATCAATTTACTATTTAATTTCATTTTCTCGCTATAATTATTTATTTTAAACAACTTTTTTTAAAAATTATTTTTTCCATTTAACATTAACATCTTTTTCACTTTCTTTGTTTTTAATCACACATTTATATTCTATGCATGATTTCCCCTCTCTTTTACATTTTTACTAATTCTCACTTTATTTTTATTTTTCTGAATATTCTCATCTAAAACCCTATTTCTCACTTTTTCTATCTCACCATACCAGTCCTTATATTCATCTCCAAAAAACTCATCCATGAAATCTTTTTCACTGTCTTTGATATTAATAGCACCCTTATATTCTCTGCATGCTTTCCTCCTATCTTTTACACTCTTACTAACTCTCATTTTTCTATTACTTTTATTCTTCTGATTTTCATCTAAACCCTATTTGCCACTTTTTCTACTTCACCACATCAGTCCTTATATTCACCCACAACAGTATCATCCATGATTTCTTCTACTTTTATTATATATTCTTCTAACTTATTCTTATCATTCATTTTCCATCCACATCTTTCATTATCCTTTCTACTTTTATTACTATTTTTTATCACATTACTAAAGGATTTCTATCATAACAAATTATAATCACTATTACATACTCTCTCTTCATTATCAAACACTTTAATTTTCTGTACTTTATTCATTCTGTCTTTCTCTACTAATAGATAATATATTATGCAAAATATATTGTTTCTAGACCATGTGTATTATCTCTCATAAATATTTGATACATTTCTAATGCTCAAATTCACTATCTGACAAAAATTCTTCAAAAGCTGTCTGTTCTTGTTATTTACATCATCAATTTCTTGAATATGCCCATTGATGATATTCCCTATAACCATTATTTTCTTCCTTTTTTCTGAAACTATGTATATCCTTAACTAGGCATTCTTATATGATACTGTTCCATTCCATTATAGTTTGACTATCTCCTGTGACCATAAACACTATAACCATCATTCATTCTTGTTTTTTTTAACCTTATCTCAAACCACAAATGTTCTTGACACTTAACAGTATTTAAATATTTTTTTGACATAACTCCTTCACCAGCATCCTTTTTTTTCTTTTCTATTTATACTCTGCCATATTATATATTTTGTTATAAGTTCTTCTCTGAAATATGTTTTCACTATTGCTAATAACTCAAGCCTTTCATTTTTAACTGCTTTGTTTAATTCCAAAGACTTTTCTGGTCTCCAATCACTTTGCATATTCAGAGATCCAGATTGTACAATTTCTTCATTTCTTTCTATTCTTTTGTAAATTTTTTTTGACTCTTTCTTCTCCATTATATTTGTAATTAGCTTCTTTATCATTAGTTTTATTGATTCATTTCCTCTCCACATCTACATTTACATCTAGATAAGCTACCCTCTATCCTTAACTTTCTTTTTGCTAATATTATAATTTAAATCCACACCACCCCCTTTTATAAGTTTTCCAAAATAAAATATTTTCCATAAATCAAACTCTGTAATGCTTCATGTCATTGTTTTGTTAAATGCAATCAATCTTTACTGTATAACTCCCTCTTCTTAATACAAAAATCTCACACATCTACAAACATCACATTATTTCTATCTCATAGTTTTTCCAAATCTCTCATTTATAGAACATGCCCTATCTAACATATATCTGTTGTTGAATCATGATGATAATACAGCTATTCCTACACATCTTTTAATCTTATTCAAACTACTAAAGAATTTTTTGTACTCATCAATTACTTTCTCCAATTGCTCTGACAAATTATTTCTCCCCACCATAACACAAGCACCTCTATTCTCCTGTTCATTTATCTTATCTGTAACATTTTTAATTTTAGCTTTAGGCAAACATGTTTTTACATATCCAGTTTTCCTTGCAATTACCTCCCCAAATCCTCTAATTAGAGAGTCTCCTATCAAGAGTGTATTTTAGTTTATTTTCCCTATTTTATCAGTAACATTTTTTTCAACTTTCTAAACTTCCTTATCTATTTCTTCCTTATCATTTCTATTTATTAATTTCTTGATCTGCTCATATTTCTTAACTAAAGCTTTTAATTTTTACTTCTATATCATTTACCTCTTCCTCTATCTTCTTTATTCTTTGGCTAACTATTTTCATTGCTCCACTTATTTTGTCATCTATATCTCTTGTCACTCTACTAAACATTATACTCCATTCTATTATCCATATCTATATTTTCCTCAATGTCTCCTGACTTTCTCTTTAAATTATCAATGCTTAAAAATCATTTTTTCACTTCTTTTGTCACATTTATACATGATACTGTGCACCTTTTATATTCTTCCTAGTCTTATTTAAATACTTCATATCACATACTACTGTACACACTACCAAAGCATGCCTAGTTTTCGTCTGGCCATCATAGAGAAATTGTGAAATTCAAATGCAATCCATATTCCTTATTTTTCCATGTCCCCTATTCTATATTTAACTTTATGATTTCTCTACTGCTCTACAAACTCTTATACAAAAAGAAAAAAAAAACTTTTTTTTCTTTCAATGGTGATTGATAAACACGTTTCCCAACCTTACACCTCAAAATGTTATCTTCTTTCTCAAATAAACCACTCTCTTTTTTAAATATTAATGCAATCAAGTAACAGAATCTACTGGAGATCACATAAATAACATTTATATTTATGATTTTCTAAATAATATACTGCAGCAATTTATAATAGCTTTCTTCAGTGCCATTTAAAACGACTTTTTATGGGTATAATCAACGATAACCAATATTATCCTACATTAATCCTTCTTTTCAATTTAGCAGTTAATAATAAACATTAAAAAATATAAACTTACCAAAAAAATACAAGGCAAATAAAAGTAAAACAAAAAACATTGAAGTCTTTTTTTTTATTGTTGAAGGACATAATTAAGATTTTTTTAAAAAAGACAAACAACAATCATACTTGACTTTGTCAGATGATTGCTTCTATGCCTTCAAAAACAGATCTTATTATTTTACTATAGAGTTATTAGCATAAGCTTGAATAATCAATGAACCCAGATGGTTGTTATATTGATATGATACTCATTTGAAAATCAATTTCCAGACTTTCCTTTATCAGTAAGAAGTGGGGTTTAAAACTGAACTAAGAGTACCTTTTATTGTTCAAATTAATGCCAAAATTTAACAAAACTTTAAGGTCTTGAACCCAGGCTAATTCATTTAAATTCCTATAAAGAATCAACAGAATACTATAAATGAGTGCACTTACCTGTCCACTGTTACCTCATTATTTGACTATAAATAATATATGTTAATATAAGAGCCCTTCCTTCCCCAAAAGTTTTACCTAACAATGGTATATTGATTATGAATGAAATTATTTTCATTTAGCCCAGTATATAATTTGGAATTTACTATTTTAATTATGCATCCAGGTCTCATTTCACATGAATTTATTTAATGCGATTTTGAAGTTATGAAATTCATTTTTCTTCTTAATATCTTTGTATGTGATTTTCTTTTATGCGATAAAAATTATTAGATCAGAAATTGAGCCCCAATAATTCGCTATTACTTTAAATATTATAAATTTCCCACACTCATGTCATATTTAAAGTAATAGCGATTTATCGAAGTTTGACTTTCATCTAATATTTTTAATATTTTCAGTGCTTTATAATATTACTGTAATAGATTTTATGCAATAAAGAAGTTCATAATTCACTTAAAATCAGGATTTTCCATTTTATATACTGTAAAGGGTAGCTTACAATGCACACATTCCTAAAAAGATCAAGCATATTTATTGAACCCAATTCATTTGGAATTTATATTAATAGTGGGAAGATTATTATTTGTTATTATTATTACCTATATACATATAATACACAATAAATTACTAAGTTATAATAAATAAAATACAATCAATATTTTAGAAAGTAATATTGTATATATATAAAACTATTTGATTAAATAAACTGTAATGTATATATATATTTTTAATTTAAAATTGAATATTAATTAATAGTTAGATGAATGTGGGATGACCTGAAGTTAATTAGGTGGGTACATATGTGTGAAAATAAAACTGATTTTTTTTTTATTATTTTATAATAAATCTAAATGTATTTAAACAATAGGCGGTTAGAGATATCAGCATTCCTGGAAATCTACGTGCGTAAAATGTATAAAAAGAAAAGACAGTTTACAAATCGTTCTTCTTATTGTTATAGCACCTGTAACAAAAGACTAGGATTAAAACTAAAATTTAGAATGCTAAAATGGAGTTTTACTTTTTCTTTTAGTTAAATTATAAACATTTTAAAAGTCAAATGCTATAACTAAAAGTTTATCAAATTCAAAGGAAAGAAAGTGAAATAAGAAGTAAGAATAACTGATTAATTCTTAAATAATTAAATCATGTTTTAAAAGTTGTTGGAGTAAATTTGAATATTTTAAATCTTTTCAAAAACAATAATGAGAATTAAATTTTCTGGAAATTGGAAAAGAAAAAAAAAATAGTTTTCTTATATATATATATATATATAAGCGCTTCAATATTATTCAATAAAAATATATGATTATAAATAATTATTAAATTGTACTTTAATATGAAAATGGGCTAGAGAAAAACATGCTATTGTGTGTCGTGGTATTTCCTGCCAGCTGCATTATATCTATATATATATATATATATATATATATATATATATAGCTATATATATAGAAAGTAGATATATATATATATATATATATTTCTACTTTCTTGTAAACACACAAGAAGATACCTACAGTCAAAAGTAAACAAGGATTGTAATACTTTATGGTGAATCAAATAAGGATCAAGATATTTACCATTAAATACAACTACAGGAGACACCATTGTATCTATCTATCCTTGCTAAAGAAAATGATTTACTAAGTGAAACTGCTTTGAAGAACAACTTGCCTAGCTATCAACTACTACTATTTCTATTATGATGATTTTTATGAACTTTGTTCCATTTACAATTTTTAATCAAAGAATCAATATTGTAAATTTTTGTTTATTTATTATTTAATTTTTTATTCATATTATCTGTTGTATTTTCACACTCTGATGCTGAAGCCTCATTTTTCAGAATTAGCAAAGAAGAAAAGGGGGGATTATTCATTTTGATATTTTTTTTTTTATATTTTCATTATAAATAAAATTTAGGTAATACCACCTGCTCCACATCAGGTTATCCACATAAATATTGAGGTAAGATTCTCTAAATTTATATATAGGTTAAATTACAACACATACAGAATACATATTATATGTTTTATTTTGTGAATAACTGTGTACGTATATTTTCCAGTATGTTTGACTAATCAACTGGTAGCTGTCTCTATCATAGAAATAAATTGGGGAAACTTGTTAAATAGATTAACATTTGTAAATATATAATTTAGCTAGCCAGCATCTCAATTATATTAAATAACTAAAGTTGATTTTTCTATATAATTATGATTTGTAGAGAATGAATTACTTAGGTGGATTTCTACCATGGGGTATGAGGGTTGGATCTAGAGGATAATTAATTAGTAAGATGGTAGAGGTTCACTTGTGATACATGTACATATGATGATTATTATTATTTTTTTATCATTACTATTGTCATTATACTTGATATTTATTATTGTTAATAAATGTTTGAGAGTTTATATTATTCCGGTCTCTGGTTTATTGAGTTGTCCTGACATTCTACAGTTTATAAATAATTATACATGCACATATATCTATTTTTTTTATTATATAAAAGCTTGAAAATGAAACAAATATAATAAATGCTAGTTGTAACCTATATATAGGTGCAGGTGTTGCTGTGTATATCTGTTCATACCTGCTAAAGGAGTCGAAAGCAATATACTCTCTGGGTTTGAATATTAGGGCATAATGGAATTTAAAAGGGGAAAAGTGGATGAACTAACCTAAATTGCATTTATTATTATTAAATAAAGATAGAGTGAGTCAATTAAAGTGTATGCAATCATTGGTTAAGTATTTCATCAGGTTCTCATTAGTATTCTATCAGATGACCTGAAGTCTGAACATAGTTGGCTGCAACTTTTTTCTCTTCTAAGCCTGGTAGGTCTCTGCAGATTGTTTCATTAGGGGTAATAAATTAGAGCATATTAACTTATCCCTACACCATATTGCTACATCTGCATAGTAGTACAGTCTGCAAGTTAGTTGACCATCCATTACATCTGGTGTTTGCAGTGTTTGGGATTAGTTGTAATCATTCCATCCATTATATCTGGCAGCATCATCTTTTGGGTCTAGTGGTAATTATTCCATCCATTATATCTGGTGACCAATGTGGATGCACGATGTGTAGTGGGACTACACACCAATAGTGATTGAATTAGCGACTAGCGTGACAGGTATGATAGGTATTAGGGGGGTATGATGATAATTGGTCCGTCTGTTATATCTGGCACCAGCAACATTTGGGGCTTGATATATAGGTGTACCATCACATATAGACTTTATATAAGTTGGTCATACATTGTGATCGAAACAGCTGATTGTGGAATCTGATAGATATATCCAAGTGCTAATTGTTCCGTCCGTTATAACACACACATTAAATTTTACAAGATTATAATCTAAATCTGTTTAAACATTATAGATGCACTATGCTTGTTGTTTTTGCATTTTAAATCACATTCTATTTTTGCTTTTTAAAAAAGTACATAATCAATTAATCATTTAGTGTCTGCCAGTAATAAATTTTACAAGACTATAATGTAAATCTGTTCAAATGTTATAGATGAAAAATACTATGTATGTTGTTGCTGTTGCATTTTAAACCATGTTCTAGTCTTGCTTTTTATAAAAAGAGTACATAATCAATTAATCATTTAGTGTCTGCAGGTTTATTTTTAAAAGTTGAGTAACAGTGGTGGGCACAATTAAATTTGACAATTAAAATCTGATTTTTAATTGTAATTAACAATTTAAAAATTATGTAATGTGATCTGAAATTAATGTGATGTGAAAACGATAAAATTTGATTTTTAAACAGAATTGAAAATTAAAAAATTAAAGATAAAAATAAGAATTTAATTTTTAATTGTTAGTTTCAATTAAATTTTGCCCAACAGTAGTGAGTCAGTGTCTTTTTATTACCGTAAGTGTAAGTTCTCATTTTTATTTTAAACTTTTAGTTTACCCTAATGGAGAAGAAAAAACACACAAGAAAATGAATTTATTTGGAAACAAAAATTTCAATTTTAGATCTCTTAGCCAAATGGAAAGGATCAACAAAGATTGGAAAATGTTTTGGTTTGGGTGAATCCACTATAAGACCAATTTAAAAAAATGAAGTTAGCACTAGTTGTATTTTCTCTTGTGAAACTACAGTATACCACATCACAAACGAATTGATGTCTCCAATAGCGATAGATAAAAATACTGTACATGTATGAAAAACATGTAAATTACGCATAAAAATATAGTTTTGAATAAAATTACATACTGTCGTTAATAAAAAAAATTTGTCTTGTATCATTTTTTTCAAATTTGAAATTTTTTATTAGTCATATTTTTTTTATGCGAATTTTAAAGTAATTTTACATTGTTGCTTTGCTTTTATGCGATTTTTGGAAAATTACAGTACGTATCCTTCATTTTTCAATGTAAGTTAAGTCTATTTTTGTGCAATTTCTTTTGTGTGTTTTTTCTGAGGAACCTACCTACCGAATAAAATGAGACCCAGGTATATTCAAATTCCTATTTTTCCTTAATTTTTTTATTTTTCAATCCAATCACTTTGTTTTACAGAGAATTAATATGCAATTTGTTTTCTGTTCATTTTTAAGAATAAAACTTTTTTATTTCTACTTTATTCATAGTTTAATATTTCTTTTATTATAAGTAAGAATGGATTATAAATCTAACAGACATTATTTTGTATTAAAAGTATTTTATCTTTTTATTTTCTCATTTAATTTTAATATATATATATATATATATTGTAACGGGCACATACGTACGTTACATTGTTTTTTATTATTAATCATGAAAGAAAAATAAAAAGTTCGCATTTAAAAATTTTCTTTAAGAATTAAAAATTGAAATTAAATATCATCTTAAACTCGTATATATAAATCGCACAGATAAAAAAAAATTATTAAAATAAAACTTTATTAAAAATAGAAAGGTATTTTAAAAACAAAAACCTAAAAAGATTTAGAGATAAAAATATATCTTTAATCTTGGAAAACACATTAATTAATCAGAAATGGAAATGATTGTTTTAATTAGTTAAATGTAAACCAGCCTTGGGCATTTAAATGTAAAAACATCGGTCAGATAGGAAAACAATAGAAACTGTTAGCAAATAAGAAGAAATCCCTATGGAATCGGACCGCAGCGAAAGGACCATCGCATCGGTGACGTAATGTAAATTCAATCCTTCAAATTAATATAAAAGGAGAAGTTTGAAAATTATTATGGATTATTTACGATGTGACAGATATGTGTTAGTGCGGAAGTGAAGGAGAAGGGATTGAAAAAGATGCACTCTTCAATTCCTTCAGTTTTGCTAAGAAAGAAAGAGAAATGAACTATCGTTTTTCTACATTGAGGACCAGTTAAAGCAAAAACCTCCGGATGGATAAATAAATTGGCCAACAGAATACCAATCTTAGGACGGCGTGGGAATTCACGTTCATGGCAAGCAATGGATAAAGATGAACTGTTTTAAACCGTAAGAACTTTATAAATAATGAACATTAAATTAAAACTTTCCATATTTAAATGATTGCAATATTATCCTATCTGACCAACTTAATTTATTAATAATGTTATTTGATGTATTTCCTTTTTTTTATATATATATTTAAAATCATTTCCATTTATATTATTTATTTTTTGTTCTTTAAGTTTTATCATGATTTTTGTTTTTCGTTAAATTAATTATATAAATGTTAAACTTAAGTCGGGCATGAATGGCTGTATAGATTTGTAAAGTTATATTAGGGGAGGGTAATCTTAGGTTATTTGTGTCATTGTTAAATTGGGTCAATGGATTGGATATATTGATGTAGTTAGTAGATGTAGTCGGAGATTCGCTACTGGCAGAATCGTTTATATATACACCGCACTCACCTGTTTGCCTATGGAAGGAATTATAAGATGAAGAACGCAGTTCCTTTCTATGGAGTTTTTTTTTATTGTTCTTCTCGTTAGATAGATGTAATATTCCTATCTGATGAGAGTCAATGTCTTCTCTTAATCTTTTTGGTGCTGCCGTATTCCGTATTACATTGAATACATCGATATATCTGATGAATTGATGCCAGTTTGACTGCGGATTTTAGCCTAAGGTTAAATAGGGATAGAATGTTTATTTTCAAATGCAAATCTATGTAGTCTATTCATACTCGACATTAAACAAAAATGCATTAAATTTAAGTTGTTTATAGACATTTGCATGGATTGGTTATCGGTTAGGTATGTTTTGGGTTTTCATATTTGATCAAAATATATAGACATTCGATAAATAATGATACCTTACGGTGAGTATCTAAAATGTATTTATTCGGATGTCTTTTAAGTTATTGGTGACAATGCAAGTATCTTATGGTGAATACTATTGGGTTACTTATAAATTTCCCTCTGCAATTGTCGGTATCAATGATTTTATATTTTGATCGTTTATGTTTATTTTGAAATGTTTTTAACCGTTGTAATCTATGTAACCGATCTGTACTCAACATTTTAAAACAAACTTTTATAAACTCCTCTGTGCAAACTTATAAAAAAATTTAAAATGTAAAGTTGTAAAAATTAAAATGTAAATTAAAATCAAAGTTAAAAATGTAAGTTAAATTTTAAAAGGTAAACTGATGCTAAAATAATTTTAAATCTTATATATGTGCATTAATAAATGTTTGTATGTTAATTACTGGCAGTGGCTTATTTTATTCTTTTTTTATATATACTCTTATATGACATTATTAAATCTCTGCTATTCCACTGAGCTAGTGACATGGGCTAACGACCGGATGCAAAATATAAAAAAAAAAAATTTTTTTTTTTGACTTACGTATCTGCCTACTTTATAAATTTTTCTAGGTTCAAATGCCTAGATGGCACCCTGTAGTGCAAATTACGTAAGTCTATCTTTTCTGGATCGTTACAATATATATATATATTGTGATTTTCTGAATGCCACAAGTAATTAAATTATATTGTATCAGCAGTGAATAACTGCACTTTACTAAAAAAATGAAATAGCCCTAAAATTTTAAAAATTTTCTATTAATGGTCTAAAATCTTATATGTGAGTTGCTTATAAATTTTGAGTAGCAATTTTTGCAAGCATTTATTATTATTATTATTATTATATTTGATGAAGTATTTAATGCAAGGAAGGATGATGTATTATTACAGGAATTGTAGATGTGCAAGTTAAGTTGATGCAAAGTTGTTTTCTTTATTTATAAAATAGTGTTTGGTATTTGTTTAAATGGTTTTCTGATCTATTATTCATTGGCACATCCAGCCATGTGTAGGTGTTATAATTAGTGAAATATGTTTAAACTATAGCCATATCAGTCATATTTTACTCAGGATAATTTAATATTTATGTAGCAGCATAGGTGTATGCATGTATGTTTGTATCATCTCATCTCATTTTCATATTTCAATTACAGTATAAAATCTTACATTTGCAATAAAACATTTAAATTACAGTAAACATCTAATAATTTTGCAAGTATATTTTTTGAGTGATTAATGGATATCTGAATTAGTGAATTATTTAACAAACTAAATAGTATTATCAACCATTTTATTTAATAATTAATTAATATTCATTTGTTTCAAAGTTGTAAGAAGTTATTTTATTTTTGTTTTATTTGACTTGATTTAATTGAGAAGGTCAAAATGATTTTTTTTTCCAAGAAAAGATTTCTTGAATATTTTATTTTCATTACTGAGTGCAAAGGGTGGAGTTGACCTGTGGAGGGTGAAATGACTTTTTGATTGATGGAAGGGATATCTATTTAACTGATAGCCAGTAATAAAAATTGCTTATTATTATTGTTGTTCTAACCATTGCTTTGTTCATTCTGCTTGTACTAATTTTTCTATCTCTTTCAAAAGTCAAGTCAATTTAAACTCCAAAGTGAATTTTTAAAAGTCATTATGGGAATTGTAGTTACCAGAAAGTTTTAAGCTGGCTAAATTATAAGAAAAGTATATCTTCCTTAAATTCCTTTCCTCAGTTAAATGTTAAATTAACACTATCATTAATATTATTACTATTTTTTTTTTAAATGTATCTTTATGCTGATAAATTCATTCTACTTTGTTTGCTTTTATTTATTATTATAATTAAGAAAAAACTAAAAGTGCATGAACATTATAATCTTTTAACAAAATTGTGTGAATTTTATAATATCTTGAGGAAATCTATGAGGGACTGTTTAACAAAATCTATAGAATCTCAGTTCAAGTTATATTCTGCTTATATAAAAGTCAGATTAAAACAGGAAGGTGCATGTGTACTTTATTATGCTATATTTCAAATTACTACTTAATGATAACTTTGTCTATTATTTATGCTTATAAAAATGTTTTTTTTATTAAAGAAATAAATATGTGACTTACAAAAGATTAATTAATTACTACTATTTATTAAATGTTCATATGCTTAAGTTGAATTGAAGGATGTTAATATTGTATATTTCTTGTTCTCTTCAATGTATGGATTTATTATAAAACAAAATAATAGTGTTTAAGGAATTACAAATTTTATGTGAGCAATTGATTAGCAATGGACTAGAATTAATTACGCATATGCTAACTTTTAAATCATAGAAAGCAAATGTCTTTAGAAGACCTGTTAAAGTACTGTTGAGTTAAATATTTCTAGAATTGCTTAAATAAAAAGGATTAAATCAATAAATAGCTGAAACTATCTTTCATATTATTGTTGTTATGAAAATTTATTACTGCACATGCGATATTAGTAAACTCAATTAGCTTTTTGCTAAGAACGTTAGAGATTACTGAATTAAGTTTGAATTATAAATGTTTTGTCCTACAAGAATTTATTTTCATGTTTCATATTCTTACTAACACCACTCGTCTGGAATAATCTTCATTATCTTCATGTTGTTTAGTAAACTTTGGAAAAGAAACTTTGCAAGTGAATTTTTTTTTTAAGTTAAAAAGAAGAGTGACTTTTTTTATTTGTTGTTATTGTTATATCATAAATAGTTAGACAGATTTATTATTATGTGTTTGCTTATTTAATTATGATATTTCCTGAACTTCTAGATCATCACGGATTAGTGTAATTGCAATATGCTGGTAAATTGTATCATTTAAATATGTTTTTTATGTAGAAAATACATTTATTTTTGGGGTACTTTGTTTGCTTTTATTTATTATTGTAATTAAGAAAAAACTGAAAGTGCATGAACATTATAATCTTTTAACAAGATAGTTTTGAATTTGAGATTGATAGATTAATAGGCAAAAAAAAAAAAAAAAAGGTGAATGTTGTAAGGAAGGCATATTGAGTTCAAAAGATCCGTAGTACATGAAATCTATATTTACATTTTTTACTGATAAAGATCACAAATTAGAAACTAATCTAATGATGTGGATAAAGAAATACTACATATGGTTTTAGTAAGCAATAGTATCTACTATCTATTGATTATTTAAAATTATAGTAAATAATTGCAGCAGAATAGAATAGTAAATTTGATTTTTTTTTCCACTTTGGCTTTATTGAACAAAATGTAGATACAGTGTTTATAATAGTCAATGCATACATCATGTAAAAGATCACCAATAATAAAGTATTTGATCAAGTCCAAATTCAAATGCAGTATTAAATATAATATTTGCTTTAAATGTTCAACATAATCCTCCTAATTAAATTAAAAAAATAAAATTGTAAACACCGTCTGATTTTCTACCTGTATTTGATGTCCTTCTGATTTAATATATGTTTGGAATTATAAAAATAAAAGTCCTAAAGACAATAATATTATTTTTCATTAATTTTGAGTCTTTTATTAAAACATCTGCTTTTCTTAAAATTTCTAAATCTAATGTTGAAGCATAACTACTGATAAAATAGACAGGATAAATCTATGAAGCAATACTTTTAGTCTTTTATTGACACCTGTAGGATTTGTAAGAATTAAAAGAAATTAAATTAGAACTCCCAGGGTATCCAAGATAATACTATCTTCATGACAGTAATCTGCTTTTCTATAAATTAAGCTTCTTTTCTCAAAGAAAATAAGTTTACTGAAAAAAAAACTTTTACAACTTCCTTAGCCTCAAACTATGTTCCATGATCATCTCTTAATCAATTCATGGCAGGGGGTAGGTATAAAGCCACTTCATACTGTTATGTTAGAACAAATAATAGAATGGTACTTAACATTATTACTATTATTATATCCATTTTGATTATTTGTATACAACAATTCTGCCACTACATGAGCCAGGTTTTATATACAGGGCCAGTTTTAAATCACCTTTTTAGTTTCTTTCACATTGCATATATAAGAATTTATTTAAATTAACATGATTTATCAGATATAATAATTATTTTCAAACATTATCTATCCACTCAAAGATTAAAAGTTTCCCAAGTTTAATCCCTGTCATCATTCTCTTATATTATCCATTCATTCATATCTTATATGACCTTTTTCTAAATCTCTTACAACTTCTATGGATTACATTTGTGATTCAATTTATTTATTTATTATTATGATTTTATTAACATATTCAGATTGGTTTCCTTTAGATCTCTTTAAAACTCACAATTCTTTGAATTACATCAGTGATTTTGATCCCTCTTTGTAAACCCAACATACATATCTCCATATTCTATTATGTGGTTTAAAATATTTATTTTAATATTTTATCTTGTCCAAGTATCAATCATATAAATAAGCATTAGTGAAACATATGTTTTAAAAATTATTGTTATTTTTATGAAGCTTATTTTTTTTATTATCATGTTATTTCTACAAAATCTCTCCATTCATATGCAATTTTATAAGCAAAATAATATCAATGGCAATATTACATTTACCAATTAATAAAGGGCTCAATGTAATAGATCTAAGAAAATATGCATCATTTATTAAAGCAAAAACTCTAATATATGGAATAAAGAGTAAAACTTTCAATCCATGAGAATGTGACATAAGACTGTATAAAAAGATGGGGGAAAAAAACCAAGATCCTTTGTGGTTGTTTACTTATAGCATATAAAGACTTACAAGATGAGCTAAATATGTCTTATTTATAAGAGCTAAATTACAGTATCCTTAAAAAAGTAACAAGTATTAGGAAAAATCATGGCTAAACATATCCATAAAGAGAGTTTTAAGAAACTTTCAGTCTATCTATACACCCAAAAAATACATGAAAAACATCTATAAATTGATGAATGGGATACACCCCATGACAACACTTTTAAATAAAAAACTATGTATGAATCTAGAATCCGGGTATACAACCTGCAAAAACAGTGAAGAAACATTTGCACACCTGGTTGAAGAATGTAGAGCATTTAAACAAATAAGAATAAAAGTATTCAAAACCTCAATAATTAATCTAAAAGATATAATTAACAAACACATCAAGAGATTTGAACCACACAACACTATGGTACTTATCCACACAATTAGAACAATATGGGAAATAAGATGTTCAATAACATTTGATAATAAAAAATATAATTGGATTAAAAAACTTGATAAAGGATGGGAAAAATACTTCAAACAATGCTTAAAATACTTACCAAGAAAACAAATGATTAAAATCTGGGGAGGAACAGCACCTACAGCATGCAAAATATGGCAATAAATAAGTTATGAAAAGAAGATATACAATGGACAAAGACATAATAGTAATGAGCCAAAGATAAAATAAAGGCAGAATAATAAGCACCAAAGTGTGACACCCAATTACTAACACCCACTTATTAAGCTTAATATAAGGACATATAATTTATTAAAGTAATGTATAAAAAATTGTAAGTAACCAAAAACAAAAAAAGATTGGAAAACAACAAAACCTTGTAAATATGTATATATAATGTCTTTTAATAAAGATAAATACTTAAAATAAAAAAATAATGATGTATGATAATAAATTTTTATATAAGTTATGTACAGAAATATCTTTATGAGGCAAATAATAATTTGAATCAAAGAGTAACTTAAAGCTTAAGCATTTTGTTTTAAATATACACCAAAATTTTCCAAATCATTTTTGAAATATATAAATCATTATCATTTTCAGCCATTATAAAATTACTATAGAATAAAAGTGTCTCCAATCTCCCTTCTCCACATCACATCAGCAAACTTTCTTTTTCATTCATCCATCTTCTGTATGATCTCCTTCAAGATTTTTAAAAATCTCTTAGGAACTATCCAGTTCAAGATTTCAATTGCTTCTCTACTATCATCTCTTCTAGCAATAAGTTCATCTCAGTTCCAATTCAGTCTCTTAATTCTTTCAATAATGTCAATAATACTTGTTTGTTCTCTCATCCAGACATTTATTTTTGATCCCTTATTGTTATTTCTGAGGTACATCTCTTCATATTTTATTGAGTGGTCTGACATTTCTGTATTAATTTTCTGGTAAGTGTCCAAGCCTTGGATCCATAAGCAAGACTGGTGAAACACATTCATTAAAAACCTTTTCAAATATACAGGCATATTTTCTTTTAATATTAAGTTATTTCTACCAAAAGCATTCCACCCAAGTTTTATTCTATGATTAATTTCATCCCTAATGTTTCCATTTGTATTAGTGATCTGGCATACATATTTATAGTTGTTAATTTCTAACCTTATTGTTATCAATCTTTATTTTATTCTTTTGGAAAAATATATTGAACATAACTTTAGCAGTTTTAGAATTTATCTTTAGTTCACCTTTCTTATTTTCATTTGTTAACTCTTGCAACATTTGCTAACACTTTGAAGCATTATTTGTTAAAACAATTACATCATATGTAAAATCTAGATGACTTAAATGATCTCCATTTACTTTTTACTCCTTTAGCTTCCTGTTTTAATCTTTCAGATACTTGTAAAACTGCTACAAATTTTTTTTATATGGATTTACTCTATCACATCCTTATTTGAATGTTAATATTTTTAGCCTAATTATGTAATCTCATCATTACTATTTTATTTTGATTCAAAATATAACAACAACCTGAGTATATATTTTGATAATCCAATGCTTTAATCACTGCTCATATGGTTATATAATCAAATGTTTTTCATAATGGACAAATCTAAAGTGTAATAATAACTCATATTCGATGGTCCTTTTTATAACTTCTCTCGGAACTTGAATGCAAGCCACTGTGATAAAACTATTTTTAATATCAGCTTATTCACTTGGTCAGTTAAAATCTAATATTTGCTATGGATGAGTTATAATTATATTAGTAAAAAAATTGTATAGAATTGATAAAAGACAAAAAAGTCTGTATATTCTACTAAATTATCAACTTTTTAAATATTAATATTACTACTGCTTTCTTCCAATTATCTGGTATATTTTTGTCATTTAGACATTTTATATTCAGTTTTGCAACAATTTTTTTTTATTTTATCACCTGTTTCTTAAGATATTGTTTAGAATTCTCTTACTACTTAGAGACTTCCCCTTTGTCATACATTTACTTGCATCTCTCCCTTTTTCATTTGGAAGTTGAGCAATTCAGAAGTAGTAATATTGGGAGATCATTTGATTTTATTCTCTATTGCTATATAATTCTTTATAGAATTTTCCCACACATTCTATGATGTCATCTCTGTCTTTAGTATTAGTTTAATTTTTCCTTCTTATTGCAGGAATGTTTCCTACCAATTCTAGATGTTGTTTTACATTTTTGAGATTTTTATACTCTTCTATTTTATTTGCTAACTCACAATTATATTTTCTTATATTGTAATTAACTCTTTTTCATATCATTTTACAAAATTCTGGATATTCAATTTCTTTTAATGGATCACTTTTGTAAATGTTTATATTCATTATTTTCTTCATGCACTGTTTTTGTTCAATAAAATTTTTTATTGGGAAATTGCTGTTTTTTGTACCAGTTATTATTATTGCAGTTATTAATAGTCTAACAGTTATATTACTTTTAATTTTATTTAAATATTTCATTTTCAAAATCTATTAATATTTTTAAATGGTTTGCAAGTTCTAATTTAAATTTATTGGAATAGTTCTGAATATTACTTAATATCAAATGTGAATACAGTTTTTCTTAATAATTTCTGT
This sequence comes from Epiperipatus broadwayi, assembly GCA_028023455.1. Lineage (NCBI taxonomy): Eukaryota > Metazoa > Onychophora > Udeonychophora > Euonychophora > Peripatidae > Epiperipatus > Epiperipatus broadwayi. The sequence continues at coordinate 251,976 of JAQFVV010000152.1, forward strand.
TTCTTTAGTTTCATTTTAACATGTATCTTACATCTCAGTCTTTTCCATACAATAATGCCATCTACTGTAAAGTTATAGTAAACTAAAAATACTAGATGGTTGTGCTATGTAATTTCTTCCAATGCCTACTCATCCAATATCTTCAGACTAGTGTCACCAAGGGTAAGATATTGATGTTAGAAGGCTGTGAATTATCACCAGACTGGTAATATTGGATGAGGGCACTGGATAGTAATTAAAATCACAACTTTCTATAATCTAATGACACTATTATGTGGAAAAAATTGCTATTATTTTAACAGCTTGTGTAAGCATAAAGAAAGATGGTGATGCGATCTTATATCTCATTAATTGATGAACAGTTCCTGTGTTGAATTTATTAAAATCATTGCAATCTTGAAATAAATATTTTCTGTTAGTCAAAATATAATTCAATTCTGCTACATCTTCATTTGAATGTTTCTATATCTACTTTTGTTTATCATTTTTCTCAGAAAGAATTCATAATATATGTAGTTTTTCTATTTCTGCAAGCCTGACATATATTTTTCATCTCATTTCTATCACCATAGCCAAATTTACTTACAACACTTTAATCAGTCAATCATTTACCAATTCATACTGTTAAAGACTTCCATGACAATTTTAAAATGATGTTCTGTCTGATCAGAAGCTTTTTGATTATTCATATAAAGAATTTCTGCTTCTTTATTGCAATAAAATCTCATTGGGGTATAATCCTGATTATCTGCATTTGATATCTTCCATTAAGTTGAGTGACTAATCTTGCAACTTTTACAATATTGTTTTTCTTTTATATATATAATGAATTTTATTTCACTTAGGCTTCCAATATTTGTGCATTCAAAAGTATATACCACTTTTTAAATCACGTGTTTCTTCACCTTTTCTTTGAACTTCACAATGTTGAACCATGTTTCTTCAATATTAAACAGTTCTTTTTTCAATTCCTGCAATATTAATTTACTTGAAGATGATCTACAGTTCTATATGTAAATATAAAATCATCATAAATCACATCCTAGTTTCACATTACGATATTTTTAACATCCTGCTTTGGCTGGTTACTTTATAATCTGGAAATAAATACCATAATTTTGTTTTATCTGTCATGATTGTAAAAATCTATTTAAAAAAAGTTCATTCAATGTAGTCATAATAATTGCAACAATAAGAACGTATGGACATTAAGACTTCATCCTGCTCATTTCCTTCCAGCCTCCGACATATGAGCAAAATCAACTATAAAAATAAATGGCTTCCAAGATGCATTTCTGGCTAAAATAACATTTTTCCATTGATCTGTGTCCAACTTCTCACATAAATTTATCTTTTGTACAACTTTATGCATTAAAATATTTGCATAATCTATTTTGAACAAACTTTGTGCCAAGATAAAAGAATCGTTTTTCAGTTGTTTCTTTCTTGAATGTAGATGATGATTATTTATACACATTCTACATCCTGCAATAATGGTATAATCCTTTTTCTTTTATAATGTCATAAATGCACTATGATGGATTTAGCAATCCATTTATAATATTTAAATTGATAATCCTGTGAAAACCTTCTAATAAAAATCTATGGCTAATTATGGGACAATCTTGTTTGGTTACGAATGAAAGTCAGAACTTCACACAGCAAAATATTGTTATCTGATCTATGATTCTTATATAAACTTGGACAATAAGCTAAAAGGGAAATCATTTTTGGCATAAAATATTTCAGACAAATATATTTGCTAAATGGCATCATTTCAGCTTGCGATATTATATTTTATTTGTTATTTTACTTCATTACATTATAAGTGAAGATTATTTATAAAAACACCAGAAAATTTTACTAACTTTCAAATACTTAAATTTAAGAATCTATAAAAAACATTTTTTAAACATATGTATAATTTTCGGGTCTCGATAACTGAACCAACCGATCTAAAGTGAAGGGGTGCTGAAATGTTTACGACAGCATTTGGTTCGGTTGTCAAGACCTGAAAATTATAAGTTTGAAATAATCTTGCATTTATTAAATTATATATATATTAAACTGTAGCAAGAAAATATTTTTAATAGATAAATCCTTTAATATTAGACTAAAAATAATAAATATAATATTCTTTATTTAATTCATGTACAATATAAATATATCCAAGCATTCTATTATTAAAAAAATAGTAATCGAGCAATGTCATGATAAATCAATAAAAACTTTGATGTGCTTATGAATAAAATTCTGTAACTTGCTTTTAGCAAAACATTTTTCACACAAAAGACTTTTTTTTAAAGATTTCAAAAGAAATGCTTATTACGGATTTAATATTTATTTTAAAGCATAAAAATACTTATTTAATACGCTAGTGGCATTAGTAGTTTCTTGCTTATTAATAATACATTTACTAGTTTGAATCTGAGATAGGTGATATATGAAAAAAAATTAAGATACCAAGTTATATAAGATGGTCAAATTAATAAATTATTAAATAATAAATACAAATAACTATTATTCTACAAGACATTAAACTAGGGTAGTCAACCGTAAACTTTGATTAGTTAGCGATAGTAAAGTCTGGTCAGCAATATTCTATTTTTCATGATATTTTTGGAGAGCTTAGAGAAGTTTTTTTCACTGCACTGACATTTTTTACCTTTTTAGGTAGCAGCGTCCAAAGTTATATTAAAATAAACATTCAATATAGCTGTGAGAAATGTAAACAATACAACACATATGTTGTATTCAACTATGTATAAAAATGTATCTATATTTTTATTAACTTATGATTATTTTTAATGGAAATATAAAAACTAATGTCTCATTTTGATTATTTATTAAGCACCCAATAAGTCTGTAATTAGAAAGAGAAAGACTTTTAACCTTTATTCACATGCACCTTAAATGTTTATATAATAATCAAACGATGTGGTTTTTGACTATAGAGAGAACTCTCAAATCTTAATGCAAGATAGGAACTTTATAAAGATAAAAGTGGACATTTTATCTTAAACTTAAATTTCTATTTATATAGGCCAATCTGAAGCATTTTGATTTGAGAGCATGAATAAGTTACTCACTACACATTTAATCCATTATTTCCTTTTTACAAATTAACTTACATGAAATCTTACTGTGTGTTTAATAAATAATCAGAATGTTATATTAGTTTCTATATTTCCATTAAAAAGATCTTAAATATTAATTCATTGTAAATCACAAGATTTCATGTAAGTTAATCTGTGAAACAAACTAATGGATTAAATGTGAAGAGAATAATATTTTCACACTCTCAAATCAAGGTGCTCCAGATCATCCTATATAAATAAGAATTTAGGTTATAAATCAAAATTTAGGTTTAAGATAAAATAACCACTTAAAGTCCTATCTTGAATTGAGGTTTAAGTCCTCCCTCCATCATCAAAAAATGCATTGTTTGGCTACTATACAAACATTTAAGGCACATGTGAAAAAGATTAAAATCCCTTCTCTTTCTAACTTATGATTAATAAAATAATCTAAGTACATTAATTTTGAAAATTTATTGCAATGTTACAAAAGCAAATTAAACTGTCACAAAAAACTATTATCTATTAGAAAGATAGAAACAAATTGTAGAATTAAAGATATCAAAGCCCACATCTTATTATTGTTTTTGTCATTCTTCATTACACAAACTAATAGTAACTATTTATTTATACATACCATATTACTTCAAATATAAGACATCTTCCCCCCCCCCCCAAATTTTGAACCTGTAAAACAGGGCTGCATCTTAAATTTGAACCTAATATTTTTAACACCTTATTTCTGCAGATCTTTGCATTATACTATACATGTGCATAGTATTATGATCACAAACATTTATATGCCTGTGTACAATATACATAATCATTTTGTTTAACTTATGTGATAGGTTATACCTAAAAAAAATTATTACTGAACCATTAACAAAGAACCAACAATCATGGGAAATAACTGGTTTTGTAAAAACTGAATAATCAATATTTGCAAATGAAATACATGGCCTTGATTCTGAAATTTTTCTATTACTTGTATCTTTTGGACTATCATCTCAATTCCTTTTTTCCATTCTTCATTCTCCTGATTTATTATTTCCATATACTTTTAGCTCATTTTCTACATTTTCTTCTAATTGTTTCAGTCCATTTTTTTTATCTTCATTTTTATAATTTTCATGTTTAAATTAACATTTATTTCATTAAAGAACCCATTCAATTATTTTCCATAATTATGTTTTGTATTAATTTCTGCTTTTCCTTTATTACATTTTCCTTTATTTGAATTTTCATCTATATGATTATTCATTGCAGAGATATCAACATCTGTATTATACTACTAATAGATTTAGCAGCCATGCTATATTTATTTTATCAGTAGCATCAATATCGATTCTACTGACTTCAATTATTTGTGTTATATTATTATTATTATCTTTTTGAACATTTTGGTTCATTTTTGATTGTCTTTTTCTTTTTTCTGATTATGATCACTATTTTATTATTTTTTAATTTGTCATCCTGTTCTAATACATCTTATACTATAGGTATCTTTATGAACACTTTTTCTATTGATTGTCTTCATTGCATTTCTTTTATTTCTTTTGCAATCCTTCTTCTGCTCTTTGATATATTGCATTTATTTTTCTTAACAGCTGCTTGGATTACTTTCTTCAATTTCCTTAAAGAGCATCTGACATTGTTGACTGCTTTCTTCTATTATTTTGACAGCATTTGAGTTTCTTCTGCACATTCTAGCACTACATGCTGACATTTATAATGTAATTTAAATATTAAATTATTCTGTTTCTGAAAAATGTAATTTTTATGTTTTATAAAATGTTTGTTTTAACTGAAACACGCAGGCTTATTATATACCTGTGTCTATATATGTAATATATAGGGTATATGAGCACAGACTTTCACACCACCCACCACTCTCCACACTATCTCATAACACTGATACACTTGAACACGTATATGTTGAAAAGATAAATAATCACCAATATACGTATCCCATGCTAAACCAGCAATCATCAGTTGGTCCAGATTACCATCTCCACACATATATGCTATAAGTGCTCAGATATATATTAAGATAGCCAATCTTCATACTTTAATGGACAGGCTTTAATATATATCTGAGCACTTATAATATATATGTGTAAAGATGGTAATCTGGACCAACTGATGATTGCTGGTTTAGCATGAAATAAGTATATTGGTGATTATTTATCTTTTTCAACATATATGTGTTCAAGTGTATCAGGTGTTATGAGATAGTGTGGAGAGTGTTGGGGCATGTGAAAGTCTGTGCTCATATACCCTATATATAAAATGTTTGTAAATTGTTCATAATGTAATTTAAAACTGTAAACATTACATTTTAGAAAATAATGTTTTTTCATAAATAGTTTAAAAGTAGTTTTAAAAATGTCAACTAGTGAAGAAATGTATATAAAAAAAATACCGTAAAAAACAACAACTAACATATATTTAAAAGATCGTATATAAATTTATAAAATTTACCATATTTGACTGTATTTGCCATATTTGACTGTATCATCATCCAGTAAACATGTATATTGATGTGCATTGGGTGAAAAACAGAGCCATCAAGTGATGGATTGTATTATATGTACTAGTACCATCTAATATATCTTTTATTACATTTTAGAATTGTGGCCAATGGCTTGCAATATGTTTTTGGAGATGTTGATTGGTATTGAGTATAGTAATCACATTTTCTTTGTATCCACTATTATTTAGTCGTAATGTTTTTTTTGGAATATCTGAAATTGTGGTGTTAGCTGATCCTATATATACATGTTCAACACATAATAACATATACACTGTTTTATGAGATACTTTTATTTTTAAATACACCTATACCAACAAAAATGATTAATTAAAAAAATTGAATAGAGAAGTTATAAAAAAGATATAGAAAGTAAAAAAGAGGGCAATGGGATATGTGAGTGAATTCATAATATAAGAAAATAGCTGACTGAATATCATTCATGACAGCATTTATATTAGGGAGAAAACATATAACAAATTCAAATTTATAACTTTTTATTTCATACTTTTTGAATCCATGAACACTGGAATTTTTGTTAATAAGTTTATAGGAACAAAATGACTACTGAGTATGTAATTTCTCTAATATTTCTATGAAGAAGGCAAAGTCCAAACAAAAGACCATTGATTGACTATTACCGCTGACACCATTTTTGACTGTACTGAAGAATTAAAAGTTTTCTCAAATAAGCATTTAATTCTGTAGAAGTCTTGAGAAGTCATAATATATCTTACTAATACTCATCACAAAATGTATCAATCTAATCAATTGATAGCTTAATTGTAAAGACTTTCCATTCACTATTATCTCAATAAACATCAGCTGTATTGGTTATGTTGTAAATCTAGTGGTTGATAAACACATGCAGAAAAGCTATATTTTTAAAAAATATTCAGCTTTATTAATGCTTTTTATATATCTGTATATCATATTTATAGCTTATAGTAATATGACTCTAGATTTCTTGGTATTAATGTCTATGTTGTGATTAATTAGCTATTCAAAATAATATAATTTATTCAATTAGGCCACTTTTTTGATAAAAAGATGCTTGCATTCTTTCTATTGATTGAAAAATGGTCCCTTGCAAAAGCATGCTAGGTAGTAATAAAGGGGAATATTTTTTTAAAAATCTACCTTTTCTGCATATGTGTTCATTAACAGTCATTTAATATGTTAATTCAGAAAAAAAAAAAATTATAGTTAAACTCTATGTGTTGTGTAGCACAGACAGTTATATTACTTTATTTAGATTAGTATTTTAGTTAAGAATAGATGGCATATTTTTAATTGTTCAATTAGGATTTCATTTTGTATATTTATCACCTTTATTCTCAGTAAAATGTTTATTATTAACTTATTTTTTCCTGATCTTGTAGAATAATTTTTTGGCATTAGTATAATATTGGATTTTATTTAATTGATTCACTGTTGTGTTGTTATGCTGTGGATTTATCCTCAATCTTTCCCTTTTTTTCTAGGCATATCTATTTCCTGGTTACTTAAAACTGCACAATTAAATACAATATTATTAAAAACAAAATGCATCACATGACCTCTAGTTTACACAATGCTTTTCAGATACAAACACTATTTGTTCTACTCCATTTCTGCCATCTATTATAAGCTTAAACAATCAATAGATATTAAATCTATATCCAGTGCTACCCTATTTATATCTGGAGCCTTTATTATAAGCCAGAAAGTAGTCATGGAATAGGGATAAAGAGGCATTGAAAATGAATTTAATCAAAATTGCTACTTAATATTTATTATTTACTCAATACAATCATAAATGCAAATATAATGTTATAGTTTTTATGCTTATATTGGTTATCTTTATTTTAGAACTGTTTTTCGTATTGCTCAAATTTTATTCTGCTGTTTATGATGAAGTAATTTTTTTATTCATTTGCATTGTTATCTTCATAACATGTTATCATTAATAATTACTTTCGTGGTTGTGTTTTCTTCAATCATCATTGCATTATTTAATTACCAACACAATTCTGACTTCAATCCTGTAGTTTTGTTCCTAATTTTTTAGCCACTGTATTTTTTCCCCCTCTCTTTCTCTTAGTGTTAGAATGATAATTATCATATAATTTCTTTTCTATAAAAAAAATAATATTCCATGCCGACAGTTTCCACAGTAGAGAATTAAAAAATCTTTCTTATTTTGATTACATTAAATGAATGGTAATAAGCTGATATTGATAAGTGTTGAGCAAGGATTATAAAGGCATATGAGATGTCGTTGTCCTAAGTCAACTGAAGGGTGCTAGTTTGGCATGATATGCATCTTGGGGTCATTTACTATTTCAGATGACTTTATTCATGAAATATAGTATAAGTGATGAAGTAAAAAGTTATGCACATATATATATGTCTGTGTGTGTAATGAAAAGTAATGGTCAGAAAAATGTAGTATGTAATATTATAAACAAAGTATGAGCTACTATCTTTTGCATTATTTGCTAAGAGTCGTCGAACAAAATATATTAGATACAGTGGCTTTACTGTATTTAAATTTAATAAGTAGTAAAAAGTTTACGTTATGCATTATTTTAGCTAAACGAGTGAAAATTTCCATAAATAATTTTTAAATGGTATTATAAATATTATTCAGTTTTAATACAGATAGAGAAAATCCCTGAGAATTAATAGTTAAGAGCTTCCACTTGCGATGTATGTGATCTGAGTTTCGGTTCAAACTAGGTGAGCCTGGAAATTTTTTTTAGATTATTAGCAGGAGTTATTATTTTTTCTTTAAGTAGCCAAACATATATTCAACCTAGCTAACAATTGAGCATTGATATGTCATTATCTGTCTATTATTAGATAGAGGATATAGATCTAACGTTAATCTTGCCGTGGAAGATGGGTGTAAAGTTAAGTAATGCGATTATAATAGTAGGCTGCCTTCACTACTTTCACGAAAGTACTATATATCTATAGGCATTCAGCCATCATTTATCTTTGTTTTTAACCCTAACTGTTTAAATTCGAATTAGTCTCGATTTATTTATTTGCGAACTTCATTTTGATTTTAAATTTTTATGTATTTTTAAAAATAATTATTATACAAAAATGAATCTCTTTTGGAATCACTGTTAGATATCGCATTTTAATTAGTGCATAAAAGTCACATAATATGCTAATGATAAATCTGCAGGGAAATAATTTAAATTACTTTTAAATTTGAGAGTAATGATGAAATGAGAAGGCAAGAAAATATTTCACATTCAGTCAGTTAAGATTAAAGGAAAACATGATAAATTCAAACATATATATATATATATATTACCTATAAACAATCTATTTAAAAAAAAATAAAGATGAAGATAATTTTACATATATTCTCACTACGTTTGGGATTAATATAATTTTATTTTTTATATACGAAATACTTTAAATTATCAATTACAAAAAAAAAAAAACCAGAAATAATTGTACACACTCATAGATCTATGACAGGTTTAAATCCAGCGAAAGTTAGATTTTTTTAATTCCAACTATGCTATTTTTAGACGGGGGGGGGGATAAAGATGGAAAATCATTCCAACTATTACGAACAGGTGGTTAGTAAGGCTGGTGAGCAAAAATAAAAATTGAAGAAACCATGGAATACTTGGTTGAGGATGAGTATAAGGACTGGTGTGGTGCAATAGAGAAAGTAGCAAATAGGGTTTTAGGTGAGAATATTCAGAAGAATAAAAGTAATAAAAAATTAGAGTTAATAAAAGTGTAAAAGAGAGGAAAAAACATACAGATAATATAATTGTGCTGTTAAAAACAAAGAAAATGAAAATGATGTTAATGTTAAATGGAAAAAGTACTTAGAAAAAAAAAGTTGGCTAAAACAGATAATTATAGAGAATAAATGAAATTGAATAGTAAATTATTGGAGGATATTAATAATAGTGGAAGAGATGGGAATAAAAATTTTTGGAAATACATTAAAAGAAGGAATGTAGGGGGGGATAGTATTACTAAATGATGAGGGAGTAGAGAATAACTCTAGAGAAGAATTAGAGATAATATTAATTAAGTATGTAATGGATATAAAAAAGATGTTAGATGTGAAGGATAGAGTGATAACAAACATGAAAGCATGTAGTAATGGGAATATTAGATTTACAGAAAATGAACTGAATGAGGCCAGGAATGTAAGAGGTTTAGATGGATGGGCAGCAGAGATGGTAATGAATTTAGGGCATAGTGCAAAAATAAAATTTATTATTGTGTTTTAATCAGGTGGTGCAGAAGAGAGTTTTTTCAGGTAGTTGGAGTAATAAAAGAGTAAGACTACTATTTAAAGGAAAGGATAAGGATCATAGAAATTTAAACAATTATAGACCGATAGCAGTAACATCGGTTTTATATAAAGTTTTCTCATATATGGTGACTGAAAGAGTTGCAAAATACATGGAAGAAAATAATATAGTGGGAGAAATGCAAGGAGGTTTTCAATCAGATAGGCATATAGGAGATAGTTTATTTGTAATTACACAACTTATGGATGTGAGTAGGTATACAAGTAGACAGTTATATATGGTTTTTATAGATATAGAGAAGGCATATGATAGAGTAAATAGAAATAGATTATGGGCAAGTTTAATAATTTTGGGAATGGATGGAGCTTTAATAGATATTATTAAGAAATTATATGAAAATAATTATTATACATATCAATTAGTAAATATAGAATCAGTTAAAGTTAAAAATGGGGTGGATCTAAGGCAAGGATGCCCCATGTTACCTATTTTGCTTTTGTTGTATTCAAGAGAAATGGAGAGAGCAATAGAAAGATTAGGATGAGGGATAGAGATACCATTAATAAGTGGCAAGGGAATATATACATTATCTGGTCTTTTATTTGCAGATGATGTCTTTTTGTATGCAGAAAAAAGGAACGATAGGTAAGTTATGCTGAGGACATGCATAAGGAAAAGAGAAGACAAAAAAGTTTTATTGGGGGATGTAAAGTTAAGTGTAGTGAACAGATATATCTATTTGGGAATCATCTTAAGAAATCAGAGAAATTTCTTAGATGAATGGGAGAAAAAATTGATAAATGAAGCAAAGAAAAGAAAGAGATTAATAAAGAAATTAACAGTATTTTCATGTAATAAATATGGTGTAGCTAGAATTGTATGGTAGCAGGGTTAACATATGGTAATGCTGTATTATGTGTTAGTAAAGGGGTATTAGATTATTTGGAAAAGTACAAAGAGAAGTGGGAAGACATGGATTAGATGCAGATGTGTGGCTGGCACAGGAGGCAATTCAAAGAGAAATGGGATGGTCAAGTTTTTATATGAGGGATACAAAAAGCAAAATGAAAATGTTTGGTAGATTGGAGTTTATGGATAATAAAAGAATAGCCAAAATTGCATTTAATTGGGTTATGAATAAAGGGCAGGTAACAAGATGGGTGAGGAAGGTAATGCAATATGCAAAAGATTTGGATAAAAAATTTATGTCAGTATACTTGCACAAAAAATGGGATGATTGTGTTAGGAGACTTGTTGAGGGTTATAGTGGTATGGAATGAGATAGAAGGGTAGATGCCTTTATAAAGAATAGGGAGTTGGAGAGATGGAGAACTAGTATGGAGAATAAAAACAGTTTAAATATATATAAAATAAATGGAATATTAGGTGTGAGTTAATTTATAATAATAGCAAGGAACTGTTTAAGGCTTGAATGGGATCTTTAGCAACAGGGGATTATACACGTAAATGGAAAAATGTGGGTAATTTAGTCTGCAAGTTGTGTAAAAAAGGCATAAAAAATATTAGGCATTTGTTAATTGAATGTAAATGCTTGAAAGCAAAAAGAATACAAATAATAAGTTTTGGAAGAATAAATATAAGGAAAGTGATTGTACAGAAAGTGGGTTACTGATTTTTATGCTGGGTTTGGGAAAAGATAAGGGGGAGTTAGATATAAAAGCCATGGAGCTGATAAAAATTATGTTGTGGAAATGGGATAAAGCAGGATATGGGAAAACTTAGCGTGGGGAATGAAAAGAGAAGGTATAGTGGCTAACCGGTTTCTCTGGGCATTGTTGCTGAGAGATTCCTGACTTCATTTAAGAAGTCACAGTGCATCACATCTTCAATTTCATTGTTTCTCTTTGAGAAACTGGTAGAGAATCCTTTATTCTACATTAAACTATTTAAAAAATATTTTATTGAAGTATGCAAAGTGACCTTCTGGAAGCAGGTTTATGCCCGTAAAAAATTTTTCCATCATAATCACACTTGATCATATTACATGCTAACTTTGTTTTTAAAATTCATATAATCAAAGTTTTTAAATTTTACATTTGTGTATAGATTATTAATAACTATATTTATTTGTCATAAGATAATGTAAAAATAATAATGACAAATCTTTAGTTAATGACATATCTCTTTACTTCAAATGCATTTAAATTGCATATATTATAATCTAAAATAGAAATGCCAAAATAATTTAAACACTATGGGCTAAGCTTAGAAAGGTTATTAAATGTGATAGGGTACAATAAAAAGGAGCCACAAGAATAATAATAATAATTTATCCAAACCGCTTCAAACACTTTTTAGCAAAATTCTTTATTTGTACATATATATACACCTACGTTTCGACTGACCTGCAGTCTTCTTCAGAGCTATGACATAATGAACAAAATAAAATAAAAAACATAACTATATAATAACACCATAAAAAATTTAAACAATAAAAAACTAAAAACAACATAAAATATATATATTTAAAAAACTGAAATAAATAAACAAACCCAAATAAATCAATATAAAATAAAATGCAACATAAATAGAAAATAAATATAAATTATACATGTGCATTCCTAACTTTATACATATATACATTCAAGGACAACTATTAATCTGAATATATTATCTATTTTATTATTATTAACAATCTACTAATTATCTCTATTCTTCATAAACTTAAACTTTATGATTTGTAACTAAAATTCTTTTAATTCTAAGTCATATAATATTTATTATTTCCTTACTCATTCTTCTTCATAAACTTAAACTTTATGATTTGTAACTAAAATTCTTTTAATTTTAAGTCATATAATATTTATTATTTCCTTACTCATTAAAAGAAGAATGAGTAAGGAAATAATAAATATTATATGACTTAAAATTAAAAGAATTTTAGTTACAAATCATAAAGTTTAAGTTTCTGAAGAATAGAGATAATTAGTAGATTGTTAATAATAATAAAATAGATAATATATTCAGATTAATAGTTGTCCTTGAATTTATATATGTATAAAGTTAGGAATGCACATGTATAATTTATATTTATTTTCTATTTATGTTGTACATTTTATTTTATATTGATTTATTTGGGTTTGTTTATTTATTTCAGTTTTGTAAATATATATATTTTATGTTGTTTTTAGTTTTTTATTGTTTAAATTTTTTATGGTGTTATTATATAGTTATGTTTTTTATTTTATTTTGTTCATTATGTCATAGCTCTGAAGAAGACTGCAGGTCAGTCAAAACGTAGGTGTATATATATGTACAAATAAAGAATTTTGCTAAAAAGTGTTTGAAGTGGTTTGGATAAATTGTATTTATAGGATATTATGGCAAAAATAAAGAAAAGTGTGATTTTGATAATATTTATAATAATAATAACAATTAATGAACATTGTAAATATAATATGGCACCTTTAGCAAATTTAAGAGAAAACCTCTCAATTTCTCTCTCACATTACAGAGAAGCTCTTAATATCAGAGGTATACATCATTTCCTTTTTTCTTACACCTCTTGCAACTACATCATGTCTGTTAACAATCATCAGCATCTCATTGCCATGATCAGATCCATATTTATCTCTTTTGATAAATAAAAACATGTTTTTTTTTATATTTGTGCCACATTACTTTTAAAAATTAATTTTTCTTTTGCAAAACAATTTTTTTTTGTAGTCATTTCTGTAAATTAAAATCTGAATTCTATAATAAAAATTTTATAACACTAAAAGTTTATTCTTTTTTTTCTTTAAGGATTATTTGGCAATGAATAATTCTAGTAATAGTATGAGAAAACATATTCTTATTCATAAGATAATGTCTAGGCTAAATTACAATAACAAATAACAATAATAACAATAACAGCAACAACAAGTCAATGCATTGGTGGCCTAGTGGTTTGCATAGCTGCCATCCAAGCAGTTGGCCTGAGTTCACTTCTTGGTCAATGCATTTGACATATAAAAAAACAATAACTACAACAACAACAACAATAATAACAGCAGCAGCAACAACAACAATAATAATAATAGGGAGAGGCCACCAGAGGTTGCTTTGAGTTGCAAATTCATTCACATCATGCTAAAAAATACAGTAGATTACCTACAATCTATAGTTCAAAATAGGTAAAAATCATTTTTGCCATTGTAGAAAAATTCAGTCATCTGACCTGCAAAAAATATAATAATTTCATCGGATTATATTCAAAATGGACACTGAAAGTCAGCATCCAGCCAAGATGTCCATCAATATAGACATGATCAAAAATTCCTATACTCTTCTGTAGAATTGAAAAAAAAAAAAGAATTGCAGACTGTTAGCAGAATGAGAATGCAACAAACACCCAGATTTCATCGATCATCCATTGGAGATCTTTTGAAATTAGATTTTTTATCTAAAACAAGGATACTGACACTATTGAGACACAAGAAGCATGGACCAATGACAGCCTAAAAAAATTACAGAAGTTTTCGACCAGACCATACCTAAAGATCTCTTTAATTCATTCAAACCCTTTTTTACAGACCGTTCAATAATAATAGCAATAACAGATAGGAATTTTTCAGTCTATAGATTCCCTAAAGATCTATTATTTGAAGTCATTAATAAAAAAATCCATGGAATTTGATTGTATGCATTGGAGACTATCCAAATCCATGCTACATAGTAATTGAATTTGAAAACAAGGAAAATAAAGAAAATTTCAAAAAAGAAGTTAAAACCTTGGATCAATATGCCTTAATTGTAGTTAATCCAAATAGAGAAAATCATATTACAGGCCTCCTTAAAAATACATGTTGATTATTCCAGTGCAGATTTCATTAAACTAATGGAGCCATTTGGAGAGGTAGTAAATTTTCAGTCAATGTACATTAAAAACACACTAGTACCTATACTTGGTAACAGCTATATATTTAGAGTGAAATTGTGAAAAAAATATAAATCATGAAAATACCCCTATACAAATAACAGACCAATAGGCAACATTATTTTTAATTATAAACAGACTCAAGCCGCAACGCTTTCATTGTAAAGAACGAGATCACCTAATAAACAACTGCCCTAAGCTATACTGCACTAAATGAAATATAAGAGCATCGGGGGGCCCCCCACTCACCAATGTCCAAAAGAAGTAAACTCTTGTCAACAAGTCAAATTCGTTAAGTGAAGAATTTCTTGTTCCGAAGCAAAAATCAGAAGAGAATAAAAAAATTAGTATTAGCGATAGTGAAAAAATAACTCCATAATCAATTGAGCTTAAAAATAAAATAAAAAATCCCGTAGTTGATAATATAAACTCATCCCCCCTTAACAAAACATCTCTGGCCATAATGGAGACTCTTGCTTTTCCTCCGGCTGAGATAGTTTCTGCCACTCCTCAATTAGGAAGAAAACCAGGCCACCCTTCAAAAAAAAAATAATGGGAAAAAAGCAGTTTTTGGAATATGAAAGTAAAATACCTCATGTATCATCTGAAATAAAAAAAAGTTAAAACCGCTCGATATCAAAAAAATTCTGATAACGTATCATCATCATCAAAAGAAGGTAGTCTTATGGAAGAGGTAAGCGATAATTATGCCAATATTAATAATACAATATACAAAAAAAAGAAACAACAGCAATAAAACAAATGAGATCAGGTTATATAATTCAAAACCCAGTATACTATCATATATAGCAAAATTATCTTTTTTTTATTTGTCAATATGAGTTTTTGCTCGCATTTATTGTTGTTTATTTTTTTATATACAATTAAGATCTGATATAGATGGCAATGTTTAATATATAGAGTAAACACACTCTAAATGAAGCTTAATATAGAAGTTTTTAATGTCAAAGGGTTAAACTCTCTTGAAAAAATTGATCTTTTTACTAAATGATATGGCGTTGTTGAACACATCTACTTGGTATTATAGAAACAAAAATTTACAGTGGATCACAAAATAATCTAACAAACAAACTAAATAGCAAAGGATTTACAGCTTTTTCAAATTCATCTGACACACCATCAGCAGGAACAGGCATCATCATTGATAAAAACTGCCCATTCAACTCATTTAAAAATATTATATATTGACACGCACATACTAATTATCACTTTTTACCACAAAGCTATAACACTCAACATTACAATTGTATATATTCCTCCAGGACCCATTATCATAAATAGATTAATCCTAATTCTAAACTCCAAATTTGTTAACACTGCACATCCAATATTACTTATAAGAGACTTATAACATGTCATATGAGAATTTTACTAATAAATGGCTTCATCACATGTCATTTCCCATGATGAGTGAGAGAGGATTTCTGCCAGAGAGAGCTGTGTCATTTAATAATAGGATATTTTCATCATTAATAGATCTAGTCTTCTATTCTCCATCATTACATAACATGATGAACATTTTTCTAAATAACTCCCCTCTATCTGATCATGCCATGGTCATAGTATCTCTGGAACTTGATTTCAATGTCAGATCAACAATATTTACTGGAAGAACCATCAGAGTTCTTCTTCCATCATGCACTCCAGAATTGCTCTTCTCAGAAATATCTATCTGCATAAGATAAAAAGTATACAAATGGACCCAGTCCAAGCAGGGCATATTGTCAATATATTATCATTTAATATTAACCATCTTACCAGGACCACACCATCCCTAACTAAACTTTTAAACCTTATGGATGACACTTATAAAAAAATTATTATGACATCACAATATAACTATGATTGCTTCAGATTAGTAGCATTAAAAAAACATATCAGTCAATATCAGAACAACTTAAAGAATATATTGCCACAAAAAAGGAAAAGTATACTTCAACAAGCCTCACATATTAACCAGAAATTACATCAGATGGGCATTAGGTTACCTTTCTCCAGTTTGAGTACCACCAGTCATAAAAATACAATCACATACTGTCTGTGGAGATTTCATTTTGGAGCAATTATTTTTATTTTTTAAAAATAAATGTCAAATAGATCCTCTCTTAAATCCATCACAAGTTTTATACAGAAGACCAGAAGAAGAAATTCAATTCGCTTCAATGACTTTGTACAAAAAATAGAGTCAATGCCAGATTCATGCCATCCTGGAATAGATATGATTCCCAAGTTCGTATATTCTCATCTCAAATAAAATTACAGCTCACTATATGTCTAATCTTGCACATTTTTTAACTAAAGACATATATAGAATACCTGGTCTTTACCAAATATCACTTGTACCATTTATGAAAGAAAAAAAGAAATGGTTTCATCAACAACAAACTTACATCCAATTTCAATGTCCTCCCTTGGTATAAAAATAATAGAATCAGTAATTAAAGACAAAATAGAGCCATATATTATACCAAAACTATCAAAAATGCAATTTGCAAGGAATTTTCAACTGGGCAGGCAGCTTTTCTATTCAAAACAACTATAGAAACAGTAAAAAACAACAAAAAATACAGTCCTATAGTTATTCAACTAGACATAGAAGCAGCATGACATGACACAAATAAATATGCTACTGAAAATTCTAAAACAATACACAATACCAAAAGCCTACCTAAATCTACTTGCTAATCTATTAATAAATTGTGAAATATACATTATTCTAAATGGCAAAACTTCACCACCAGTAGTATCTCATCAATCCATCTCACAAGGATCCCCTCTTAGTGCCTTGTTATTTACTGCCTACATAAATCCCCTAATTAAAATCATAGAAAATGAATTACCTGGATTTATGTACCCTGCTTAAATACTAACATCTCATGTATAGCTTACATGGATGATTTTCCAATTTTTTTGACATCTCAAAAACACATTCCCAAACTTCTAAAGATACTTTCCAATTATACAAATGAATATAAATTAACATTCAACATGGAGAAATCTTGTGCCTGGAAAATTTTCACTGGCAGCAGTTTAACAAAACATTTTAGAGATAAACCTAATCCATTTCTTGGTTTCTATTTCTATCTGCATCATTCACCAATGAGACTACTTATATAAAAAAAATCTTGCAAATAAAGTAGAAATTATAGTCAATTCACTAACAAAAGCCTAACTTTCACTGTACACAATGATAGCACTTCTTAATATGTTAATCCTGACAAAAATCACTTATTACACTTCATCAATACTTTATATTAAAGCATTCACTAATAAAATAGACTCACTTTGCAGAAAACTCTTGTGGGGGGGGGGGTAATCTCAATATCCGTAAGATGGCTAAAAAATTTATTCTCACAAAATGGTCTGGGACTTCATTCAATTCCTACCTTCAGAATCCAAAAAACATTAAACATAATCTCTGCATGTGCACAAAAATTCCCATATCTAGAAATAGCCTGCAATATCACCCACACAGATAAACCATCTCCTATACAAGGATATCTGAAGACACTGCTTGTATCATTACTATCTATAAAAAACTTGAATTTTAATCTACCTCAAAATAAATTTAAGTACTAGGAAATGCATTTGCTTTTACATCCTTCACAAATTGATGTAAAAACTGTACTTAATATCACCAATAAGCAACTATGCCATAAATTTAAATTCTGATCACTTGAACCCAAATATTTTGATTTTTTATTAAAAATTAACTTTGACTCACTACCTACACAACATTTTTTAAAATATATAAGGAACTACCAAAATGTAAACAATTTATGTAACCTCTGCTACAGAGATTCAGAAACACAAGATCATATTTTTTTCTCATGTCTAGGACTAAATAGCACATGTTCAATAATAAACACACTATTCAAAAATTAAAAAATAAATATGAATTGCTTATTTGACTCATTCAAAAAAGGAGTTTTTGCTGAAATAAGGATCAGTATATTCATTCTCTATGCTTTATGGTGTACAAGGTGCAAATTCATGTACAATAATAATCCAAGTAGGCACCCTAACACATTCAAAAATAAATTGGATAGTATACATGAATGAATAACAAATCACACAGCATTCATTGACACCTGGTCTCTATTGCAGTTACCTTCAAACTTATAAAAAATAGAAAAAATCATAAAAGATTTAGAAATGTCAAATAAAAAAGATACCACTTGCCATCATTGAAAAAAACTTTATATGATAGTGAACTTTTGAACTTTGAACAGGATTTACAACAACTAACTGTACATATGTGAACTCTTGTACCTCTGCTAGTTTTACAAACAATTGTCTATGTATAATAAACAAGAATAATGCATAAAAATTGTGTAACCTTTTTTAAGTTATTGAATAAAGTTCTCTGAATGATGATGATGATAATACTACTAGTAGTAGAATGAGTAGTAGTAGTAGTAGTAGTAGTAGTAGTAGTAGTAGTAGTAGTAGTAGTAGTAGTAGTAGTAGTAGTAGTAGTAGTAGTAGTAGTAGTTGTTGTTGTTGTAATAAATTTTAAAGAAAATATTTTACTTAAAATACATACATAAAAAACTCTTAATTTGGAATAAAAGAATACACCAGGATAGTATTCAGATATAATGAGTGGATAAGGGATTTTTAAATCCTTCTTTATGGATTTGAGATAAATAATTTCATTATTTACACATATGATGCATAATCAAAACAATAATCTTTTGAATAAATAAAATAATTTATCATAAAAGCCATCTACTTTTAAAGAATCCAATAGGTTAAAGTGATCATTTGATAATTAAAAAAATGAATATTTAATTTATTAGATGTTCTCTTAACATCTTTATGTAAATTTTAATAAACTGACTATTATATTGAATTTCATGTGTTTATGTACTCTTAATGTCAATATAAAAGATAACTCCATAATACATTTTATAATATTAAGATTTTTAGACAATATATGTAGACAATGATAGAAGGACTACGAAACCAAAATTAACAAAAAAAAACAATATTTATTTTAATAATAAAGACATTGAACCAATAATTTTGGAAATCTACAAATTATTTAAATATTTCTACTGCACAATTCAATGCAGAGGAGATGTATGATTCTTTAAAGTTTACAGTTTATATTATGAATTATTTTTTTTGAGAAAAATATTAAAAGGAAATGGACATGGAAGCATCCAAATGAAAGCACACCAGAATTGGATTATATTTTGACTAACAGAAAATGCATATTTCAAGATTGTAATATTTTTAATAAATTTAACACAGGAAATGATCATCGATTAGTAAGATGTAAGGTACATGTTAATGCAAAACTAGAGAGACAAAAATTAAGAAAAACAATATCTACAGTTGATATTCCTAATCTTTAAAAACATTTTAATGAATTCAAATTAGAACTTACAAATCAGTTTCAAGTATTAATAAATTTTGAACATGATTCAGATTTGAATGAAATTAATAAGAAAATAACTGATACCCTTTTAAAAACTGAAACATAGATAGCTGGTAGAAAGAAGCAGCAATTTACCAATAAAATTTCTATTGAGACTAGAGAATTTATGAAAAAAAAAAGGAATATGAAAATATACAAAAATGATGTATTAAAAGGATTGAATATCTCGAATTTTGTAAAATGGCATGGAAAAGAGTTGAAAATAATATAAGAAAGTATAACTGTGAACTAGCAAAGAAAGCTATAGAAGAGAATAAAAGTCTCAAAAATGTAAAACAACATTTTGGAATTGGTAGAAAATTTATACCTGCAATAAGAAAAAAAGATGTAATTATTAGTAAAAAGAGAGATGATATCATGAAATAGGTAGAAGACTTTTATCAAGAATTATATAGTAATAAAGAACAAGTACCTTCTATTTCTATTATATCTTCTGAATTGTCCAGAATTTTAAATGAAAAAGTGAGACATGCAATTAAATGTATGAAGAAAGGAAAGGCTCCAGGTAATAATGGAATTATCATTGATATATTAAAAGAAGCAGGTGAAGAAATAGGAATTTTTTTAGTGATGTTATATACCAAATGTCTAAATGATAAAGATGTACAGATGATTGAAAGAATGCAGTATTAATATTAATATTTAAAAGTGGTGATAAAGAAGATATTAGAAATTACAGATCTATCAGCCTTTTATCAGTTTTATACAACATTTTTACTAAGATAATTACAATTCATCTACAGAAAACATTGGATTTCTACCAACCAAGATAACAAGCTGGATTTAAAAGTGGTTTTAGTACAGTAGATCACATCCAGATATTGAAAGAAATTATAGAAAGGACAAATGAATATGAGTTGTCATTATGTTTTGGATTTGTAGATTATGAAAAGGCATTTGATTCTATAAACATTTCTTCAGTGATTAAAGCATTGGATCATCAAGGTATAAATCCAGGATATTGTCATATTTTAAAGAATATTTATAAAAATGCAACAGCAACAATTAGATTACATAATGATACTAGGAGAGTTAATATTGAGAAGAGTGTAAGACAGGGTGATTCCATATCTCCCAAACTTTTTACGGCAATGCTGCAAGAAATATTTTGTGGATGAAAATGAAAAGCTGAAAGAAAGAAAGTAAAATGGAAATTATTTAAGTCATTTAGATTTTGCAGATGATGTAGTTATTTTTGCAAATAATGCTTTAGAGCTGCAGTAAATGATGCAGGAATAATCAGATGAAAGTAGGAAAGTATAATTAAAGATAAACGTTAAAAAGACTAAAGTAATGTATTTTCTCAAAATATGAAAATAAAGATTGATTATGATGAGTTAGAAGAAATTAATAGCTACAAATACCTTGGACAGATGATTAATACAGATTGGAAACATAGTAGATGAAATTAATCATAGAATTAAACTTGGTTGGAGTGCTTTTGGTAGAAATAACTTGATATTAAAAAAAAAATGTCTATATGTTTGAAAAGGAAGGTTTTTAATAAATGTGTTCTACCATTTTTTAATTTTGAATCTGAGACTTGGACACTTAATTGAAGAGCAATACAGAGACTTCAGACCACTCAAAGAAATGTGGAGAGATGTGTGTTAGGAATAACAAGAAGAGATCAAAAACATAATATATGGGTAAGATAAAAAACTGATATTACTGATCCCATTGAAAAAATTAAAAGACTGAAGTAGAGTTGGGTTGGACATATTACTAGAAGAGATGATAATAGATGGACAATTGAAATCTTAAACTGGATTCCAAGAGATTGTGAAAGACCCAGAAAGACACCACAGTTTCAATTTAATATTTTATGAGCAGAAAATAATTTTAATAATTCCTCAGTATTGTTATCTAGAGTCTCCCATGTGAAGGCAATATTGTAAAATTATAGAAATGTCTGTGCTGCATTCCTTGTATATGCTATATAATATGTAAATTTACACTTGTTGTATATCAGTAATGTAAGCACAAATCGCAAGATAATAATCACATTATGAGTGATAATACCCACCCACCCACTTCCTATATTATAATATTAAAGATTTTAACTTAATACTTATTAATGAATATTATTGCTGAGTGGATTATGAATCTTATCCAAAACTCATGGTAATTATCCAGGGAGACCTTAGTTAATAAAATAAATAAATTCAAGATATTTCGTAGTATGGGTAGAAGGTTTATTTAAATATTTTTATTTATGGTTGCACATTTTTTGTATTCCTGCTCTGTATCTGCTGTCTTGGTTAATCATCATCCTACACCTTCATTACTATTGTATCTCCAGTCTGGTTTATGCATCATATGGTCAAACTGAATAAGGTCTAGGTCCTTCAGGGAGCTGAAGACTTCTTGCAACACCAAATCCTAGATTTAACATATCTTTGCTCTCTCCACAGGAATGCACTCTTGGCTAGAAGCAGACACACCTCTGCAGCCAGAGACATCCACTCTTAGTGGCAAACCATACCATTTGGTTGCCAAGTTGATCTTAAATCTTATTCATATCCAGTATGACCATGAACAGTGATTATAGTGAGAGTAGAACTGCAATAGTTAAATTATTCATCTGTTTTAACCTTCTCCTATGCCTGTGTATCCCTGGATGGCTGTAGAATCAAACCCATGTACAATAGTTTTTGTCATGATGTATTTCAGTTGATTAATATTTCAAAAGCCATAATGACTGATAATTATGTATTAAGATTAATCCTTGGTTAATTTGGACACACACCCTAATACGTGAATCGCTATGATCTCCACCTGTAATAATGTAAAGGTCAGTAAAACCTTTTACTGTTAGGAAATTAACTTGTAACCTCCCTATTTATTATATTCAAATTGACAATAAAACTTTATTATTATTATGATTAAATATGAGTATGTTTCTATATATAGAAACCATAGGATAATCATTCAGAATTAAAATGTTCAGTATTAAAATGAGCATCCCCCAGATTTGAATCCAATCCATAGTAAGGTATTCCTAAACCATAGCTATAACATTAATATGAGTCTGATTTTGTAGTATACCTAAATAGGGTTATTATTAATAATGCAATATCAATGTGTTTACTTGTGTACTAAGATGCTGACTTTGAGCTGTTAGAAGAAGCCTTAGAGAGAGTCCATGCTTAAACCCTGAGCTATGTCACATTGTATGACGAAAAGAGGCTGTATGGCATCAAAGATGTTAATTAGGTGGTTGAGACTAGGAAGCTCAGGTAGGGCTTTAAAGTAGGGGCATGGAGTAACCGTGCATCTGCTGGTTGAGAGATCCTGCTTGGCCTTTCAGTCTGGTTGACTGATTATACAATATTGACCATTACAATACTGCATTTTATTTGTAATAGACATTAAGGAATCATGCCCCCCCTCCATACATGCTCCAGAATTATAATAAAAATAGTATTGAGCTCTTATTAAAATATATGGTGGTAAAAGTGATAATCTGTAGTGTACATTTGAATACACAACTGGGATAGTGTATATGGGATAAATAAGAGCTAAGAAGACCCTCAGTATGACCAGTGCAATATATAGATTCGTGCATATATTGAAGTCTTCTTCAGGCTATTTCTTTTTGTTGCAGTATAAATGTATCAAATTTGTCATCTTTGTATTTATATAATGGCACAATTTGCTGGTTAAAACTATCTAAATTATTATAATTTCCTTCTCTTTGATAGCATTTGGTGCAGATTGGGTTGGTTATGGCGTTTTTCTGACTGCCCTAAATTATATTTCAAACTGGAAAACAATATAACTAATTTATGATTAATGATAAAATGTTATTAGTTTTATATATTCTAAGTTTCTACTCAGTGCACTTAGTATCTGATGATAAAAGAAACTTTTAACTGCAACTGTTAATTGTAATTATTTGTCTTTTTCATAAACGTTCTAAGTTGTTTACAAATGTGTTGTCTACCAGGCATTTTAAAGAGTTGTTTCTAAATGAGCAAATTATCTTGTCTTATTTTTAAATTATAACAAACATGTTTAATCAACTTACCATATATTGATAGATAAATAAATTAAAAAAAGAAATATCAGTTTAAAAGAAATATAATTAAAATACCTAAGTACATTAATTATACATGCAATAAATAAATAATATCTATCCACACACACACAAAAATAATTTAACACAATTTTTTAAATAGTTTTATCAGTTTATTATTTTAATTATATTTTATTTTATATCTATTTATTTATGAATATATGATTATTATCATCTATGATAATTTTTTCAGTATCTCTCTCTCTCTATATATATAAAACAAAATAAATGTCCGCTAATATCAATAATACAATAACGAAACTTAAATATATTCCAAACAACGGTAAACAATTTATAATACAATATAAATAAAAACTCAATAAAAACTCATAAAGAAATATTTTCGATTATATTCATAATCATTTTCAACTCAACTTTCAAAATGGAATCATCTATTACCAACCGGAAACACTTGTAGATTTAAATATCCCACAATTCATTAATCCTAACATTTGCTGACTGTCTGTTTATTATCGTATTTTTATACCTACTAATAAAAACTGCCTCTTTAATTTTTCTTTTTTCATTATCTCTCTCTTGGCCTAAAATTTTTATTTTATTTATATCAAAATTAAACTTAAAATTACAATTTCTATCATGATCATAAAAAACAGATTCAGTATATAACTTGACTTCATTACTATTATCATTACATATCTGTACATTTTTCAAAACTCTTTTATATAAAAATTTATGTTCTTTAATTCTTTTCTCTATATTACATCTAGATTAAAACAGACAGTCAGCAAATGTTAGGATTAATGAATTGTGGGATATTTAAATTGTATTATAAATTGTTTACCGTTGTTTGGAATATATTTAAGTTTTGTTATTTTATATATATATTGTGATCATGCCATTTGCCACAATCTCTTTGTAAATATTTTAATGCATATAGAAAGCAAACATCTATGGGGAGATATTTACATTTCTTATTGCCATTTAGCTTCACATCACTAAGAAAAGTAGAATTTTAAAATAGCTAGTTTAAAAAAAATTAAATTTTTATTAGTTCACAGTATTTTGTATTAATTTTTGTAAGTACAATAAACTTAAACTTGTTAGATAAAGAGTTTATAAAACTAATTAAATATGCATGTAAAAATGCGATATTAGGGACCTCTACAGGTCTTAACCACAAGCTTACACTTTGGAAGAAGCTTGTGGTTAAGACCTGTAGAGGTTCCTAATATCGCATTTTTACATGCATATTCTTGAGGTTACAGCCTTAGTAAATATTACTTATGTAATCAATGTGCGTTTAAATAAATTTATAATTAAAACTATTTAAAGTATTTTAAAGTTGCATTAATATAATTTTACAATAAAAGTAAAATATAATGTATTATTTGATAGATAAAATTATTTAATGTTTATTATATTTAGAGAATATAATATTAAAATAATAGTCTAATTACAATATTTAATATTAATAGTTTTAACAAGGCTGTAAACCTTAACAATGAGCATCTGAAAAAATCATCACTAGGGACCTCTGTAGGTCTTTAAAACACATGCTTACGCTATGCGTTTAATAAATTTATAATTACAACTTTAAATTATCGTAATATATTTCTTACTATAAGATCTTTTCATTAACTCGTAGTAAATCGTAAGATTTCACCAGTATTAATGTATTATAAGAATTGTGGACTTAATTAGTGAAGTATTTAATAGCTTCACACTCTTAGATCAAAACACTTCTGCTTCACCTATTTATATTAGGGGATTCTCTCTTTTCTTCATAGCATAAGCATGTGTTTTAAAGACCTACAGAGGTTCCTAGTGACGATTTTTTCAGACGCTCATTGCTAAGGTTTACAGCCTTGTTAAAACTATTACTGAAATAATAGTAAGCGTTTAATAAATTTATAATTACAATATTTAATATTGTATATTTCTAATATATTTTAAATAATTTTATTTATTTAAGTTATTGTTTTAAATAATTAGTAATTAAATTATTCTAGAATGATCTAAAGTGGTGTCACATGTTCTTAAAGTGTGTGTATTTGTCCCTAATCTTACATGTGTTAGGCAGAAATATTAATTTGTACTTCCTTGTTAATTGTTGTAAATAATATTGTGAATTTTATTTTAAAAGTAGCAATTAATTTTATTGTGTTGTATAAATAATATTTTCTATTTTAAAATTAATATTCAGGTTATTAAAAGTATTTTAATTTTAAATAAAGGTATTTTATACTATAAAATATTAAATAAATTTATATAATATAAAAATAATTAGTCATATTATTTAGAAAATTATTTTATAGATATAAAAATAGTTAATATGTAATTTAGTGTCTAAGAATAACTTGGATTAACCAATGAAATTACTGGATAAGAAAGGTGTAAATATAGGTGTTCAATAAGTCTAGACATTTTAGTTTTTGTCTTGTTTTGTCTTATCTTTAATCTATCTTAATTTAAGTTTAAATTTTTATAAAATATATATATTTTTAGTAAAAGTTAAAAGTATAATTTTAAATAATTATTGTAATGTATCCCATGAGTGGGTAACTGAGTTAATATGATCTGACAGTAAAATCTTTATAATGAAACTTAATGAAACCATGGCAATTTTATGGAGACCAATAATTATTATCTTATTACCAGCCTACTTCTTGGAAGTAACCATAAGAATTGCAGCCATATCACTAAAAAACCTAAGGAATTGTAAAAACTGTATATTTAATATTATTTGTATGTGTGAAGTGAGAGGATATTTACATTCAACAGTTATGATAAATCTTCATAAATATAAACTGTCATGAAATTTATATGCTATTACTATTGTTGAGGATAATTTTTGAAAGATTTTTAATAAGTTATATGTGCTTTAAAAGGAAGAAAAGAAAGAATCAAAGTGATAAATTAAATATGTATGAAGGAACTTTATAAATGTGAATATATTTTACGTTATCTGTAAATGCATGTGTAGAAATATTTTTACTACTAATTCATTTAAAAGAAAACAGTCTGAATCAACATTATATTTTAAAATTGTGTGTGTTAAGATGAAGAGGAAATGTTTTTTGAATTTTACATTTTAAAATATTTTTTTCTGTTTGAAAAAGAGAATGGATTTTAATATTATCTTAAAATTATCTTTATGTCTTTGATAAAATATTACCTTAGTGAAGAGACTATATAATATTGCAAAAAAATATTTAATAAATATATACATGTTAAAAAAAATAAAAATTTTGAATTTTAAGAAATGTCTTGTTAAAAATTATTGTCATATTAAATACAAGCATATACATGGGAAAGAATTTGGATGAAAGTTCTCTGCTAAAAAATTCATTAACTTATAAATGACATTATTCTTTGAAATGTTTATAAGTGCTTCATAATAAAATATTAATCTTGTCATATTTTTTTTTGCTATAAGTCTGGATTAGCATGGAAAAATGAATGTACTGAAAAATTATTAATTAATATAAAAATTATATTAATGAATGTTTTCTTCTGAAATATTTGTTCTACTTGAAATGCTAAGAAAATGGATTTAGATAGACTATTCATCAAGTATGGGTGAATAGTATTTCATAGAGATTTTAAATGTTCAAACTTTTTTGTACTCATTAACAATGAAGCAAGCTGTCATTTCATTTTATAGATGGCGCTGGAGGAATGAAAGCAAACAAGAATTTTACATAGCTTTGAATTTATTTTTGCTATTTTTAGTATTAATATTTTTTATTAGAAATAATATTCAGTTAACATGTTTGTTTAGAAATAAGCTTGTTTTAAGATTGAAATATTTATTTAGAAAATAAAGAAATATTATGAAAGATAAAAATATATCTATAACTTGTGATATATTCAGCTGACCATGAAGAAAACAAAATTGCTGTATTCAATTCCAATAATTGTTGGCATTAACTCTTTCCCCGCCTCTTACGAGGCTCCTCGTCGACATCTGACATCACTCTAACTCAGCCAGTTTTTATATGAAAATATTCGTTAAACACGTATTGAATTCGTTTTTAAAAGTTCTGTAAGATGGTGCCATCTTCCGATTTATTTTACAAGTAAAAAATAAAAAAAAACGCATTTAAACCTAAACAAAGAAGGAACATTATTTGTGATTGGTTCTTAGCATGCTCTCAGCCGAAAAAGACATTCTGATTGGCTGGAAAGAACAAAGAAACTGCCTGATCAAAGAAAATAAAGAAAAACGCTGAGATTTTCATTTCGAATACGATTTAAATTATTATAAAATTATATTTATGGAAATTAAAAATTATTTTCAGAGAGAATAATAAAAAAACAAAATTATTTTCGAAAAATATTGAAGATTTAAGTAAAAATATTGAAGATGTAGTAAAAAGAAATATTTACTTTTCTATAATGTAAAAGTCGATCTTTTTGTTTATATTATAGCTTTTATGTTGCCGATATTGAATATTTTAGAATAAATAAATAGCAATTTATTTTTGAAAGAACTTTCGTTCTCTTCATAACCTGAAAAATTAATAATATACTTTTTATAAACGTATCTGAGTTGAATTTAATATTATAGGCGAATATGTTTTAACAATAGGCTTTGTCTTCAGTTTGTGAGTTGGCCAATTAAAAGATTTGATTTTTATCTGATACAACCAATAATAAAATTAGCGGTTAAAAGGTTAAAGGTAAATTATTATTGGTTTTAATAATATTTTAATATATATTTTAGTTTGGTTTTTATATGCCTTGAGTATTAAAATTAGATAGAATTACATTTATATGATTAAAAGTATATTAATTGTTTTATGAATGCAATATAAAGGTAGAAAATACCGGGTATGTTATCTGAAGATATTTAAACAATTTTATGAATGCTTAAGTATACATATTTTTGAATATGATTATTAATTTCTAAAATATCATTATAGACAGTATCTGTTTAGATACAATAAATACAAAACCTTGATCTCTGAATTATTTAGGATTATAATATAAGTGAATGAATATGTGATAACAATGGATATTTAATGAAATCATTTGTGTATATGTTTTTGAATCTCTTGAATTTCATTCAATATTTATTTTAAAATATAATTTGGAGATTATTTTATGTAAAGTAGTTAGAATTTTTTTGCAATGTCATGAGAAATATTCAGAATGTGGAAGATGAAGGACAATGGTCTGGAAAATTAGTTGTAAAATGAAATCTTAGGCACTAGGAATATTGAGGAGGAAAATGATATTTGAATTATATTATCAAGAATTAATGAATTAAATACAGGTAACAAAATTCTATGTATTTAGTATATGGGCAGTTGCATTCTTTTCATAGTTCAGTAAAAGCCTAAGTAGAAACCATGACCAAAATTTAAAATACATGATAAATATGTGACCTTAAGCACTGTAACCATTATATTTTATATTAATTTGTGTTATTATTGTATTCATATCCTTCACTATAATCACTATTAATTGCCACTGAATACTATATCTTAAATGGTATAGTTTAAAAGTTGCATAGAATAACAACTGGACTGTAGAAAGTTGTCAGTATTTGAGAATGCAAAAGGAAAAAAAAACATCACAAGTGATATTTATTTATTGATTTTATGGAGAAAGATGAAAAGGAATGATTTGATATTCCTATAAATATACAAATAATAGAGATCATTGAACTCAAAACATTAAATGCATATTTATGATTGAGAGAGAGAATGATGGAATAAAATATCTGAGTGTAATTATGGGGATAAATTTTGAAATGAATAAATATAGCATATACAAACAATATATAGTTTTCTAATATAATTTAAATATTTTATAAGTAAAGTTATAAGGTTATTTTAAATAGTTATGGTAAATAATTTGCAAAATTATGAATTAAATTATTTCATTAACTATATTTGTCTTTATTTTAATTTCATATCAGAATGTTAAAATATACCAGGAGAGTAAAGATAAATACTTTGTTGGTATATAAACTATATGCTTAGTATCTTAAAGATAATTTTATATGTAAAAAATTTAATCAGTGCTAATCTTAGTGTAAATTTATAATATTAATAGGCATTATTATAACTAATAACCAAAGACACCAAAATGTATGGGTACTGAATTGAGTTCAGACCCATATGACTATATAAGCTATTGAGCTTGGATTGAAAATATTAATAGTGTTTTCAATTTCATTCTCATAGTTTTGTAGTTAAATAGAGTTAAAAGGTGGGTGCTGGAGGGTTGCATTAGATCCTAAGATCTAGGTGCAGTGCTCTCAGATCCAAGGCTCCTCACTGATGAAGGCCACAAGCCAGAAACTAGTCTGGGGATATTGGATGAGTAGGCACTAGATAGGGATTTTATGCACAAGCCTTCTGGCATCCATTGATTGCTCTTGTTAGCACAAGATGACACTACTATATGGAGAGTGTTGTTTTGTTTTGAATCATTATTATAACTATAATTTCCTATGGAAAATATAAAGTACTTTGTTAGTTAGAAATAATAATGTAAATAAATTTTATTTAGTATAGCTGTTGTTCTATTATGATAATGATGATGAATATCACTATCATAAATATAAAAGATAATAATAATATTATTACTGTAATGTACTCTGTTTTATATAATTCTATACAGCAAATAGTCAGAGGGAAGATTATTGTATGTTTATGTATTATTTTCATAGTATTTTTTATGTAAATATTTTAATTTGATTAGTTAATTTTCTTTGTTATTTTGTAAATATGTTACATTTTATAAAATTATATTGTTAATTTAAATACGTTATTGAAGAATAAAAATGGCAATGTTTTTGAAATTCGTATTGTCTCCAGAGTTTTACTTATTGATGTGTCTGGGGTGTTTTTTTGAATCTTCGTATCCGCACACATGAATTATAAAAATTATTTGGATCATTATATTATTGTACATGATTAACAAAAATATATAATTATTATAAAAGATTTTATTATTGGTTATTATGAAGATTGTACAATGCTAATTTTAAAATATTTAATAATATAATTAAATTAAGAATATAATATTTTCTGAAAATGCCACATAAGAAATAAAAGATTTTTATAGCATAATATGAGATGTTTTAGAATTTATTTAAAAGATTTTATATAATGTTTTTTATAAGAATTTAATATGTTATTTATGATTATTGAGGAGTAGTAATTAAGTAAAAGTAGTATTTTAAGAATTTTAAAAGTATTCTAATTGTTCGTTATATTTTGGTGAAAGTAGTTGAATATGTGTAAAATCCCTCATTAAATTTGGCTACATTGTATTAATTTGTTTAGCAATATTATTAAAAACTGAACCTGAGATGTTAAATAATTATAAGAGTTAGATGAAGTGATAATGGATAGAAATTTTAATTAATGTTAGATTTAAATATTATTTTTATGAGAGAATAATAATTGCTTTCTTGTTTCATAATAAATTTTATAAACTATTTCGTTAGGATTTTATGCCATTGAGAGCATATCATTCGGGTTACATCCTCAATGTTAAACCAACAGTGTAACTTATTTAATGTCTAGTGCAAACTTTTCATAATTTTTTGTTAGTATTTTAATCGAACCATATTATAAGAGTAAATAATGAGCTAGTCGTAGTTTAAATTGTTAGTATAATAAATGAGCTGTGAATCTAATGTGAACCTTCATATTTAATTTATGTGTTTTTTTTATTATCTTAGTTTATTATTTGAATAAGATAAATTATTTAAATGTTAATTTTATTAGATATAATATGTTAGAAATATATTCTGAGCTAGTCAAAGTATTGTTTTTTAATAAGTATCATTTTGGTAATTCGGTCGTATATTTGACGTCCAGTAGTTTGGAGAATCTCTTTTTAATTCGGTGAGGATACAATAATAGATGCATTTTAATACTAGCCAAAACAAAATTTTACTAAAATTCTCTCATGACCATGGTTTCATCCATTAACAAATAGACCTTTTCAAATGAAATTTAACTAGATGCAAGCAATATATATCTATATATAACATTGTTGGTTTTTAAAGTGAATTATGGGAAGATTATGTTATTCTAATTCACTTTAAAAACCAATCACCTTTTATATCGAAGGATGTCTTCATGAAGAGATTATCAATCTCATGAAGTCATCCTTTGATATAACAGATGATTGGTTTTAAAGTGAATTATGGGAAGGCTATGTTATTTTGAATATATATGTTGTTTGTATCTAGTTGAATTTCATTTGAAACGGTCTATTTATTAATAGATAAAACCATGGTCATGAGAGAATTTAAATAAAATTTTGTTTTTGATTAGCATTAAAGTGTTATATGATATTCCACTTTATTTATCAATATTAGTGTAGTGATAGATGGTATTTCATATATATATTTTTCCATATATCAAAGCATTGGCTGGGAAGCGAACTCGTGACAACTGTCTGTAAGCAACTGCTACTTGCAAGGCAGCTGCGCTGACCTCTTGGCTACCAACGCTTTGAAACTATAAGAAAAATCAGTTGCAATCTCAGCAACAATAAGGTGTAGAAAGCTGGTTGAGGTGGCTGAGATCGATAATGTGGAATAAATGCATCTACTATCCCTTATTTGACTTTCAATTCACTATGCACACAAGTTTGTACGTCACCACATAA
Organism: Epiperipatus broadwayi; assembly: GCA_028023455.1. Classification (NCBI taxonomy): domain Eukaryota; kingdom Metazoa; phylum Onychophora; class Udeonychophora; order Euonychophora; family Peripatidae; genus Epiperipatus; species Epiperipatus broadwayi. The sequence continues at coordinate 284,888 of JAQFVV010000152.1, forward strand.
GCTAAACCTATTCTATATTTTAATAACAAATTCACATTTATTAAAATATTGAATAAATTTGTAAAGATTATTCAATAATATATATATATATATACTTTTAATATCATTTATTTAATTAAGAAAAACCATGGCAAATATATTGTTTCTTACTATAAAAACGAATTAAGAGTAACTCAATCTGTGTTTTAAAACTAGAGCTAGCAATTTTAAATATAAAGTTGATTAATAATTTATCTTAGAGTTTTATAAAGTAAAAAAATAAATGCATGAATATAAAGTGTGCTTGTGCGTTTTAGCATTCGACAATGTAAAAGTGATTTTATGTACATCATTTTACCCAATCCCTTTATATTTCAGATAGCATCAATATAATAATGATGTATTTAATCCAAATATATTTTATGTGCAATATAACATATCATAAATATGCAGTGACAATGTTTCTTTAATAACGACAAAAGAAAAATATTTTAAAATTAACATTACTTTATTATATAATATAAAATAAATGATAAAAACAAATAATATCAATAAGAAAATTATATAAAATGTCTAAGAAATACTATTTGTATCCTAAATATAATTTGAACTTGGGATATAAAAATGTATTAGCAGATAGTGTTGCCAGAATACTAACATTAAATAAGAATAGGGTTATTATTTAAAAATAATAATCTCAATTCAAACACTTTACATGGTAATCATTCCCATAATGATCAATGATAAATGCTTTATGTGATTCTTAATTAATTTATTTCACCAACTAATCAATTATTAATCATCCTCTTTACATAATGCTGGAGAAGTTTTTACTCTTTTAAAAGAAAAAAGTACAATCATTGCTCAGCATACCTAAATGATATTTAGCACATTGGGCTTATTTATTTCACTTCAAGATCCTTTACTAGATTCATTTGCAAGCTTAAATGTTAGAAATGCTACTCCACAAACAAAATATAACTAGATCATTAGGATGCCTTATTACATACAATATAATAATGAAAAATTAACTCTACCAGAATGATGCATAAAATATTTGTTACATATTTACTCATATAGATCCAACTGTCCTGCAGTCTTCTTCAAAGCTTTGATATAATGAACAAAATAAAATATGTAACTATATAAATAATACCATAAAAATCTAAACAATAAAATCCTAAAAACAACATAAAATATATAACAACATCTAATAAAACTGAAATAAATATAATTAAACCCAAATAAAATAATCCAGTTAATATTATTTCAGTTTTATTTGGTTTTATAATATATTTTATGTTGTTTTTAGTTTTGTATTGTTTAGATTTTTTATGGTATTATTTATATGGTTACACATTTTATTTTATTTTGTTCATTATATCAAAGTTTTGAAGAACACTGCAGGATAGTCAAAATATAGGTGTATATGTATATATGTACAATAAGAAGTTTTTTGTTAAAAATTGTTCAATGTGGTTTAGATAAATTGGATTTATATAAGATATTTTAACAAAAGTAAAGGAAAGGGTGATTTTGGTAGTATTTACTCATTTAAATAAGAATGATTAACTCTATTTTAACTTTGAGGTTGAACTTAAGAACACATAAAACATATAATAATTGCAATATAGCACTGTTTTATATAAGTTTAAGTTAATTACATTTATACCATCTAAACCTAAGGTAAATCACATTTAATCTCATTCAATATCACTAATAATAATATTAAATAAAATACTATCTGCACATGGTATAGTAATATGTGAGAAACTTTATTACATTACTATTAATAATAATATTAACTAATTAAGAAAAGAAAAATTATGAGCAAATGCATTAAATAACCTTCCAATGGTTGTGACGATTTAAAATTTATCCCAAAGAAATATTGTTACTTGAAAAATATTTCAAAGTTTTTGAAGATTTACAAACATTTTTAAAATAACAGTATGACTGATGATATAAAGTGCAAATAATTTCATTTTGTAATATGATCCATAAAGATTAATAAATTTCACTAAACATATTTGTTAATCCATTATAATCTATATTTAAAACAATTTGTTTTTAAGATTGCTTATAACTTTGACGTTTATTATACTTAAAACTTGCCTTGATAATCTATAATTTATGAGTCACATTTTAATATTTTTCTAATCCATTATGCATTAAATGGTAATCAAATCTATACTGCATTTATTTAAGCACTGACACAAATTCATAGTTTGTTATATGCAGCAATTTAATTCATTTCAATAGATGTTGTAATTATATCCAAAGGATTAGCATTCCTTACTTCTTTAATTTGAGATATATAATTAATCTATTCATTTATAGATCTTTAATCCATGATGCCAGAAATTCTGATTATATCTCTGATAAAGCAAATAGTTTATCATTCTTAACAAAATGATTTCATTTACTTTTTGAATCAAAGTTCGTTTGTGGAAGCATATTGGTGTTGAAAAGTTATTATTTAAAAATTTTCTTATGTAATTAAAGATGAGACAATTCACGGCATTGAGACAAACATGCATATTTCTTGTAGTGAAAAAAATAATTATTTTTCAATATTTTAAAAATAAACATCAGCAGTTTATTTGAATAAATATAAATTTCCCAATATATCAGCTATTTACCATTACTTTCAATTGCAGAAATACAACGATTTATTGTTAAAGCAGAAACAGCATTCCATAAGTTAATTTGTCCATTTTCCACTAACAGTTGGCTATAATAAATGAGATTTCTTTAAATAAAAAATTAATGCAAGAATTAATAATGGTTTCTAGTTTATTTGCTGTTATACATCTTTCTCCTAGAACAGTAAGAAATGATTTGCCTAGCAAAGGCAAATGCCCAGACTAGTTAATCTAGCCAATCATCATGTAGATTGCAAACAAAATGGCTATTTAAAAATTTGAACCTGTTTGAATGCAATAAAAATTTCTGAAGACTTTAGCTTTTATACCTGGATTACAGAATATTCTCCATCATGATTTGAGGTTTCTTGGTTTGTCTGTGAAATATTGGAAGAAGTCATCACTGGTTACCACCAGACAACATGATAGACACTAAAGATTTTTGAATCAGTATGATAAAAACTTTATGAATGACAACATTTAAAAATGAAGAAAAAGAAAACAATAATTTCATTTCTTTCCAATTATTTCCAGGTTTTGAAATAATATAACAAACGTTTACTTAGAATAAATAAATCATAAAACTAAATTCTCAGATATTTATTTCAATTAATTTTAAATTGGCCTGTTAATAAATAATATATTGTTCAATAAATATTCTAGTAACTAAATCAATCTTTGCTAAATAAAATCTAAACATGTAAGCTTCCACACATGCACATGAAATATAAATGTAAGAGCTGTTTTTTTTCTGCACATAAATAAAAATGTAATCTAAATATAATTGCTTTACTTTACAATATTTTAGTATTGTAATGTTTGATTTATAATTCTATTCTATATTTCTGCAGGAAATTTGTTTTATGTGTGTGATCAGTTCTTTCAGTTTATATCACTTGATTAATATCTTTGTTCCTTAACCAGAATAAGTACAAAATATATGCTTACATATTTTATACGAGCTTGAAATGCCATTCAAAAAATGTTTATAAAATTATATATTTCTCTTTAATATTAGTATGAGACTACTAAACATGATATTGATTATATAAAATGCTATACAATCAAAGATAGTGATGAATATAATTGCTTAATTATAAAAATTAAGGCCAATACAATTTTTAGCTTTTTAAATATAATACCCAATTTACAGTGATATAGCAAGGTTACTATATATATATATATATATATATATATATATATAGTAGTTTTCATGGTTGTATGATGTAGATAAATGATTTTTTGGTTAAAACCATGTGTTATATATATATGTAATTATATAATTAAATATTTATAAATACAGTAATCAGATATATTTTAAAAATTTTATCCACTTAGTAGCACTTTAAACTATCATTGTAGTCTTTGTCAACTAACACTTTGAAAGGCTAACCTTTCCACAATTCCATGATCTGAATGTTTGCTACCTGTCTGTTAATTAAGTCATGTTTGTATTTATATATTGGCATAGCTTCTTTTATTTTTATTTTGTCATTATTTTTTTCAGTTTGCAATATTTTAACATTGTTGTATTTGAAGTTAAAACTAAAAAATACATGAATTATTATAGTCATAAAAAATGGATGCTGAAACATTATTATCTACTTTGCAATTTTGATTTGATTTCTGAACTCTTTTTAACAACAGCAAGTGCTCTTTAGTTATTTTCTCCAATGTATATCATGATTCACTTATATATACACTACCACATCTACATATCCATTTATAAATGATACAATTTTTATTTATAAATGAGGTTTTATCTTTAGAATTATTTATTAATTTGTTTAATGTAAGAGGGAAGTAAAATGCAATATCACATATACCTTTATAAATCTTCCTTACAAAACTTACTTGATCATTCGAAATAGATGGTATTGATATCCATATTTTTTTATTAGCAGGAAGATCAATATTATTATTAAAATTTTTATTCTTATATCTCATATAAAAATCTTTAATAACATTATTTATATGATTATAATTGTAACCAACATTTAACAATTCATTCAAATATATTTCACTATTTTTACCTTTATCCAATAAATATTTGCAAAGACTATTATTTCTAAATAAGAAAGACTTCAAACCTTCAAATAATAGTCTTTGCAAATATTTATTGGATAAAGGCAAAAATATTGAAATATATTCGAACAAATTGTTAAATGTTGGTTACAATTATAATCATGTACATATAGTGTTATTAAAGATTTCAATATGAGATATAAAAATAAAAACTTTAATAATAATATTGATCTTTCTGCTAATAAAAAAATATGGATATCAATACCATACATTTCAAATGATCAAATAAATTTTATAAGGAAGATTTATAAAGGTATATGTTATATTGCATTTTACACACTTACTACATTAAACAAATTAATAAATAATTCTAAGGATAAAACCTCATTTATAAATAAAAATTGTATCATTTATAAATGGATATGTAGGTGTGGTAGTGAATATATAGGTGAATCGAGATGTATGTTGAAAAAAAAAACTAAAGAGCATTTGCTGTTGTTAAAAATTGTCTAGAAATCGAATCAAAATTGCAAAATAGATAATAATGTTTCAGCATCCATTTTTCACGACCATAATAATTCATGTATTTATGGTTTTAACTTCAATTATAACAACATTAAAATATTGCAAATTGAAAAAAATAACAAAAAAAAAATAAAAGAAGCTATGCTAATATACAAATACAAACATGATTTAATTAACAGACATGCAGCAAGCATTAAGATAACAGAATTGTGGGAAGTTAGCCGTTCAAAGTGTTATTTGACAAAAACTATTAAGTGAATAAAAATTTTAAAATATATCTGATTATTATATTTATAAATATTCAATTATATAATTACATATATTACTTTGAAGAAATACAGACATTGAATTATAATATTATTACATGCACACACACACACACACATATATATATATATAATGAAAGAGCACTAATGATATGTAATATTATACAGAGAGATAATTTCTAATTTCTAAGCAATAGTTACATTAAACTTTTACTGATCTATTCATTTATAAGTGAAGTGGTTTGACGTCACTCTAAATTGGTCACTTCATACTATGATTACAATGTTAGACTTATTGAAAACATTAAAAAAATGTTCTGTAAGATGCTGCCCTCTCTTGAATTATTTTACAAGTAAAAAAATCAATAAAAATGACTATATGTAAAACAAAGAAAAAGTAACCCCGCCTCTTAAATCTCATTGGCTAATAAATTTTGACAACAAAGAAAATGGCTGGCAAAAAGTAAAGAGTTATGATATGTTTTTATTTTATTTTGAAAATGATAAACGAATGTTTCAGATCATTTTAACAGTATTTTTTGACAAATTATAAATTATTTGGATAAAATATGCTAAAATAAAATAAAATAGTTAAGATTTTTAACAAAAATTATTTGCTTTTTTCTACAACTAAACTTGGAAAAGAAAATCATGTCATTAGCAAAATGTTTTGATTAGTAAGTAAGATTTTGTTTTACATTTTCTGCTCGCAAAAATTTATATATTTAAATAATAACAATTTATTTTTGAAAAAACTTTCATTCATTTTCATAACCTGAATAATTATATATATAGTTTTTACAAACGAAACTAAAGTGAATATAATAGTAAAAGATGAATATATCTTGACAATTGATTTGTTAAGTTTGTGAATTGGCCAATTAAAAGTTTTGCTTTTTACCTCATTTGTCCAATAATATAATTAGCAATTAAAAGGTTAATGAAATGCCCTTAAGTACCAAAGTTAGTATTATTGTTAATTTATATTAGCATCCACTACATGGTATTGATCTTTCTGGATAACATTTTATATATTTGAGTGTAAACATAATTTTCAGTTGAGATTTATAATATTTACATCTTTCTTTCATGCAAATCTATAAATATTATAATGAAATGAAAATAAATATGATTTATTATATTGTTGTTGTTTATTCTGGAATAAATAAATTTAAAAAAGTTATATAACAACAAATATTGTATTTTTAATACATTTTTTTGAGCAACATTTGGTTGTTTTTCTCAGTACAATATTTACATTATTGAAAATAATTTACAATTTATCATACATAGTAATAATTTTTAGTCTTTTATCTCTATGTATATTGATTTTAAAATGTTCTCAACAGTAGAATATAAAATAGCTTCTATGTATTACAAAATACTGTAGTTGTTATTATACAATCTTATTCAGTTTTATTTTAAAATATATAATAAATAAAATGATCTGCTGTTTTATATAATAAAATAATCCAATATAATTTTAGAAAAAAACATTCAACAGAGTTTTATTTAATCTTACAGCACTGTGTAATTGAATATATTTTTAGAGCTTTGTTCCATATTGAAAAAATATTGAAGTTGATTTTGGTATGCAAGAATCGTCATGGATGATGATGATAATATATATAATAAAAATTAATTTGTTGTAATATTTTTGATCATTTGGTTATTTATAATTGTTTCCTTTCAAGAACAGATTTAAATTTGTCTAATGATATTTTAGCAATAGACATTGTTAAATAGAGATCTTAGTGTTTGCTTTTTTATTTACAACACCATGATCTTTAATTTTTTAGAATTTTGTTGACAATTTGTCAATGCTTATGCCTTACTAAATTTAAAGTCTATATCAAGAATTATATAATTCTCACAGAATAAAAAATAATGGTTTATTGTTCAGACCCTGAATTGTAAATCAATTCCATTTCTGACATTTAAACTTCTTAGGAACTCCTAACCAATAAACCATTTTTTTATTTATTTACTAATAATTCTGTAAATATTTTTGTAAAGATAATTATTGTAAATAGATGCTTACTAAAAATTAGACATGCAAATTAAATTTGTAGAAGGCATCTATAAATACAAAACAATAGTCTAAAACCATTTGAGGAGTTGTGTAGGGATAATCAGAATTGATGACTAATTAACTACCTTGTATTTTAGAATCCATTACTTTTATAAATAAAATAAAAGATGAATATGCAAATAAATAAACAAATGGATAAATATTTAAATAGCTAAATAAATCAATGATATATTATAAAATATCTTTATACAACAGTAACCATATATATAATAATAATCATTACAAAGAAATCAAGTCATATGTGACGACTTAATTTAACAGGCTTGTATTACAAATGTTATATATAGAGCTCACAAATAAGCTCTTAACAAGCTTGGAAGAATATCCCAACCCCTGATATTTTTAATCTAATGCTTGAATATCTTAGAACCTCACAGGAATGGGATTGGGGATATTCTGAAAAGCTTCTTAAGAGCTTATTTCCGAGCTCTATATATAAATAATAATAATATACAAAAAATTCTTTTTGGTAAATATTAATTTTTCAATGAGCTTTAAATATATGTAAAACATAATGGATTAAACCTCTTACCATTTTTGATTAAATAGCTAAATAAATTGATAGGTAAATAGATATATAAATAGATTGATAGCCAGATAAGTAAGTTAATAAAAAATATATAGATAGAAAAATAGATAGATAGATAGATGAATAGATAGATAGATAGAATGATAGTGAGAGATAGATGGGTAAACTCGTAGTAGGGAGATGAATATGCAAGTAAGTAGATGAATAAATAGATAGGTATGTAGGTGGGCGGTCTTAATAAAGCTGTAAAAGAAAATTTATATTCATTTATCAAATTCAAATCTGTTTAAAGTGATTAAATTAAAATGAAAATAAAGTAACATAACTGTTCAAAGTATTGATAGGTCGTGGTATTTCCATGATAAGTTTTAAATTATTTTTGCAAAAATTAAATTAAATGTAATAAAACTAATTAAAGATTAAAACCCAATTAAAGTATTTTATATTTATTGAAAAAATTATCATTTATTTAAAAAAATAAATAGAATGTAGATTTTATTATTAGATTTTACATTGTGATATATTAAAATCAAGACTGTAATTAAAGTAAATTTTGAATAATTATTGTTATGCATCGTATATAAATTGAGTTCGTAAAAAATGATGTAAGATAATGTATAATTCAAAATTTTATTGAAAAGCATACAAATTAAACTTATGCTAATTTAAAAAAAAAAAAAAACCTTAAGAAAAATGTAGTGGATTAATTATTTGATGCAAAAATGATCTAATTTAGAAGTAAATAAACCACTTAGCGCAGGGAGTATATTTGTTTACAATTAAAAGTATTTTAGATGACCGATAGCTAGATTCTTTAAACTACACTTTCCCCTTAAATAAAGAAAAGCTTAAATTTTGCAGTTCATTCAAAAGGAATTTTCTTGAATGTTTACTGTAATGGTGTTATGTATATTGAAATTCAAATTAATTTAAACAATGATTATGAAATTAAATAAGCAAACATTTTAAATTATAAATAAACAAACATGTTTAATTTTAAATATACTTTGAAAGACTATATAATAATCATTATTTACTCCCCAAACACAAATATAATAAATAGAATCAATGCATAATAATCTATGTAAAATATTTTAAATGTTCCTAGCCATATTTTGGCCGCCATACTACCATCTTTAAATAAAGAGAAGCTTGAATTTTGTTGCCGATTCAAAAGGAATTTTTCTTGAATGTATATTGAAATGATGTATGTACAATGAAATTCAAGCTAATTTAAACAAAGTGTTTAAAATATTTTATTTAGATTTCAGCTCGCATTATGCATTGTTTCTATTTCTTATATTTGTTTTTGGGGAATAAAAATGATTAATTGTATAATCTTTCTAAAATGTGAATTTTTTTTCCTACATTACAGACTTTATTATACCTGCACTTCTATATGTAATATATAGGGGTGAACTCAGACTTTTGCTCGATCCTCAACCATCCATGTTATCTCATACCGCTGATACACTTGATCACAAACACATGTCGAAAAGGTGAACAATCACCAATACAGTATTTCGTGCTAACCAGCACTCGTCTGTTGGTCTAGACTATCATATAAGATTATTATCTAAGTAAATTTTAAATTAAACATGTTTCTTTATTTGCAATTTAAGATCTTTGCTTAATTAATTTCACTCTCCTTGTTTAAATTAACATTATTGCATGCTACATTTAAAAGTAATTCTTTTTGAACAAGCTGCAAAATTCCAACTTTTTTCTACTTAAAGGCAAATGTGACTGAAATAATATAGCTATAAAGCATTTAAAATACTTTATATATAGATTTCAGCTAGTGTTATGCATTGTTTTTACAATTAAATGTATATTAAAATATTCTACTTTATAATAACGAACTTTTCTTTTGTGCAGTCTTTGAATTACATATTTGAAAATAACACGTCCATGGAGTTGACTAAACTTTTTTATTTTCTTCTATGAGAATCAATTTAAAAATCATTACTTTCTGAATCTGACACTTTCTTCACTGTGCCAAATCTGTATAAAACAAACAATCTGGCTAATCCATAGTAACTTTTACTTAATTATTAATATTTGACTTTCAGGTATCAAATATTTTCGCAGTCACCACTTTAACACTATCCATCTTAAATGAAGCCATTAGTAATTATTAATCATCATTTATTTGTTTTTAGATTATCATGTTTGTTTCTAGCCTAGATATATATTTTAAACTTTATTAAAAAATAATATATTTATTTTTATTAAACATAAAATATGGTACCATTAATTCATTTCCACTTATCTTTTTATCCATGTGTAGTATAGATCTTTTTCAGATGTTTTATTTATGAGTTTCAACTAGATATGGTGGAAAAGAAATAAGACCAGATTATAAATAGATAAATTATTTATTAGTTTAATACATAGTTTTACCATCAAGAGCAGAGTTATCCTGGAACACAGAGAAATATATACGTTGCACATGGGTACTAACTTTCAAGATGTCCATTGTAGCTTTCAAGCTCCTTTATTATGCACTTGCTATTAGACAATGCCCATTTTTTAAAATTCAATATTTATTGATGTATGTCTTTTTTAAAATAATTTTATATATGTTAAGGTGCAAAATTTTTTAATATTTTGGGTATCACATATATTTTATACATGAATACAGATACAATATGCATGGAATCTAACAACAAACAATATTTTTGAATACTTTTGTGTATTACATGAAACTTGTTAATTTATTTATTACCATACCATGATTTGAAGTTGAAGGGAACCTAAGTGCAAGTTTTTTTTTTCAATATTTGAAAAACCATGTATGTTTAGCACATGAATACAAATATTTTATGTGGAAATCTGACCAAGAAGTAATATTTTTTATGTAATTTGAAACTTGTCATTTTACTTACTGTGATACCATGATCTGGGGGTGAGATAATGGATGAATTTGAAAGAAAAAAAACAATTCACAAACAAGCATAAGATTTGTCTATAATGAAGTTCTCTCATAAATTAGTCAGTACATATTTTAGTTCAGTGATAGAAAGATGGATTCAGTATCTAAGGATTTATGAATTGGACAATGATAAATTTATAATTGAAAAAAAAAAAGGAAATATAAAGACACTTATTAAACAATTTAAAGAAAGATTAAATAATACAGAATCTAACTTGAAATTTATGAAAAGATCACCCCCCCCCCCATGGTTTCTACAGTTGCAGTGGTAAACTTGAGACCTATGGGTTTATGGATCACACTTCAATTCCTTCCAATCCTGTTTTTCAATAAATTGATTACTAGTTTTATTAATTAGTGGATGAAGATCTCAGATTAATCTAATTTGGGTCATATAAGTACCAATATTGGACACTTAATTGAAGAGCAATACAGAGATTTCAGACCACCCAAAGAGTATGGAGAGATGCATGTTAAGAGCAACAAGAAGAGATCAAAAATGCAATGTATGGGTAAGAGAACAAACAGGTGTTCCTGATCTCATTGAAAAAATTAAAAGACTGAAGCAGAGTTAGGCTGGACATATTGCTAAAAGAGATGATAATAGATGGACAATTGAAATTTTAAACTGGATTCCAAGGGATTGTAAAAGACCCAGAAAGAGACCACATGTGAGATGGATGGATGAAATAAGAAAGTGTGCAGGGGTGATGTGGAGAAGTGAAGCTAAAAATAGGAAAAGATGGATTGAACTTGGAGAGACCTTCATCCTGCAGTGGATTGATAATGGTTGATGATGATGATGGCTAACTGTAAAAAACAAACACTTCATTTACAATGTGATACCCTATATACCATTGATGATGAAGATTTCATGATTCTATGAGTTCTGAGGTTATGATTTGTTTTTTCATCATCAATATTTGAAAAAAATAAACTAAGAAATACTGTTTGGATATAAGTTACAAAGAAATATTTAAGTTTTAATAAATCACATAATAGTATAATAATATTGTGTTATGTGGTAATTAAAAATGTAATTGAAAAATGTATTATTGCAAATTATTTCTTAGAAATTACTATATTTTAATTTTCTCTACTATACACTAATTTATAATGTGTATACATTAAATTAGGTTTTTAATAAACTCAATTACGTTTAATTGTGAAATATTTTTTTTAAATTTTAAATTACCTATATAAGAATATTTTATTGGCATTAAAATTTCCATTTAAAATAATCTACTATAAAAGAGATTTTGAAATGAAAAAGAGATTGCATAATATGCCAAAATTACAGTGATGACAGTCAAATTGAATTTGTCGAAAGAATAGCACTTATTTTAAATAAGATATGATGATGATTGTAAATTTATAACTGGAAATAAAAAGAAATTTTAAAGACACTTATTAGATAACTCAAACAAAGATTAAAAGACAATGACAAAACAATTTGAAATTTATATAATTAATGATTTTTGTCTCATTGGATCATTCATCAATAATGAAGACATAACTAATTAGAGAATTATTCCAGATTTACAATGAACAGATCGCTTTGAAAAGTCTAAAAATAATATTTGTAATATAATGACTGTCTTTAAAAACAAATATCGGAATTATTCAAACTGTATGAGTTGCTGTCATTCTTTATGAATGCTTGTGTCAGTGAAAAATGAAAGAAAGAGCATTAATGCATATATATTGTGATACTTACCAAACTATTAACTAAGAGCACAGAATAAGTTTCTTGATCAGAACTGACGGCAGTAAGCATTTTAACTTTATGTATACGAAAAAACATAATTTATTCAAAATTTATAATAATATTTTTTTATTTATGTACTTACTTTTATTCAACAAACACTATACATATATATATAAACAAAATAAATAATTCCACAACAAGCAAAACTAATATGAAGAGTTATTTATAAGAGTCCATTATATTGTAAAAAAAATATAAAAGAAATATATATATATTAATCATTAAAAAAAACAGATAGAATAACTTACAATGAGTAATACAAATAAATTATAAATATAGAAAATAAATATAAAAATTAATTCCACAGGTAGAAAAAGCAAAGAATATATACACATTAATCATATACAATGATATGTGTTAAAATAACAGTAATAATAATAACTATAATAATAATAATTATTATTATTGCTGATGCTCTTAAATGGATAGATGGGAATAGAACCAAGGCTATGTAGTATAGGCCTTTAATAGGATATATTTTCTGTGAGAGAGAATTATCAAGGCTACAAAGATACCTGTTAGTGAACTGACTAAAGATGAGAAAATATAAAATTGGGTATTCCATATTTCTGGATGACATACCTTGTGAATTATTTCCTGCTTATCATTAACATGATCAATACAGAATGATTCATGTGTTTTTGGAGGTCCAAAGTAATCTGGAATATATGATGAATTATTTTGTGACAAGTATAGGTGGCCTCTTCAATTTGCAGTGGCATTGGGATTCTCATCTTGGAAAAGTTGTCTGGTGCCCATTTAATATATCCCTGAGTCCAAGTATATTTATTGTTGACTGAGGCAGATTTTTGCTTTTTAGATTGGAAGATATTTTTTAAATTGTTGACATGTTTTTTTCTGTATGTTTATATAAGCTTGTATATCTGCTGATAAGTATGATGGGAAAATTTTGGCCATGACTAATCACTTGAGATTCTCATCAGCTACTGAAAGAAGATGAAAGGGAGAAGTAGATTGCCATGTGATATGGTGAATGTTAAAAAAAATTATCTTTATAAATGCATAATAATTTTGAATTAGGTCAATGGTTAAACCTTCCAATTTATATATATATCATCATCAACTATTATCAATCCACTGCAGGATGAAGGTCTCTCCAAGTTCAATCCATCTTTTTCGAACTTTAGCTTCTCTTCTCCACATCACCCCTGCACACTTTCTTATTTTATCCATCCATCTCACATGTGGTCTCTTTCTGGGTCTTTTACAATCTCTTGGAATTCAGTTTAAGATTTAATTTTCCATCTATGGTCATCTCTTTTAACAATATGTCTAACCCAACTCCAATCTTATCATTTTTTCAATGAGGTCAGTAACATCTGTTTGTTTTCTTACTCATATATTGCATTTTCAATCTCTTCTTGTTACTCCCAACATGCATCTGTCCATACTTCTTTGGTCTGAAGTCTCTGAATTGCTCTTCTATTAAGTGTCCAAGTCTCATATACATAAGAAAGAACTAGTAAAACACATTTGTTAAAAACTGTCCTTTTTAAATGTATAGGCATATTTCCTTTTAGTATCAAATTATTTCTACCAAAAGCACTCCAACCAAGTTTAATTCTATGATTAATTTCATCCGTTATGTTTCGATCTATATTAATAATTTTACCAAGGTATTTGTAACTCTTAACTTCTTCTAATTCATCATAATCATTCTTTATTTTTATATTTTGAGCAAATCGATTAAACATTATTTTAGTCTTTTTAACATTTATTTTTAGTCCTACTTTTCTATTTTTATCTGATAACTCCTGCAACATTTCCTGCAGCTCTGAAGCATTATTTGCAAAAAAAAACTACACCATCTGCAAAACCTAAATGACTTAAATAATATCCATTTACTTTCACACATTTAACTACCCATTTTAATCCACTAAATACTTCTTGCAGCACTGCTGTAAATAGTTTTGGAGATATGGAGTCACCTTGTCTTAGACCCTTCACAATGTTGACTTTCCCAGTATCATTATGTAATCCAATTGTTGCTATTACATTTTTATGAATATTCTTTAAAATATGACAATATCCTAGATCTATACCTTGATGATCCAATGCTTTAATCACTGAAGAAAGGTTTATAGAATCAAATGCTTTTTCATAATCTACAAATCTAAAACATAATGGCAACTCATATTCATTTGTCCTTTCTATAACTTCTCTCAATGCCTGGATATGATCTACTGTACTAAAACCACTTATAAATCTAGCTTGTTCTTTTGGTTGGTGGAAATCCAATGATCTCTGTAGACAAATTGTAGTTATCTTGGTAAAAATTTTGTATAAAACTGATAAAAGGCTGTTAGGTCTGTAATTTCTAATATCTTCTTTATCACCTTTTTTTAAATAGGCAAAACTCTCTCCTTACAATAATGCCACTCTAAGCAAAACAAAGTAATCAATGGATGCCAGAAGGCTTGTGCATAAAATCCCTATCTAGTGACTACTCATCCAATATCCCCAGATTAGTTTCTGGCTTGTGGCTTTCATCTGTGAGGAGCCTTTGCACTGCACCTAGATCTTAGGATCTTTTTTAAATATTAATATTATTACTGCATTCTTCCAATCATCTAGTACATCTTTATCATTTAGACATTTGGATTTATAACTTT
This sequence comes from Epiperipatus broadwayi, assembly GCA_028023455.1. Lineage (NCBI taxonomy): Eukaryota > Metazoa > Onychophora > Udeonychophora > Euonychophora > Peripatidae > Epiperipatus > Epiperipatus broadwayi. Next base: position 300,285 of record JAQFVV010000152.1, read on the forward strand.
GCTAAAAAAAATTCTATTTCTTCACCTGCTTCTTTTAATATATCAATTATAATTCCATCATTACCTGGAGCCTTTCCTTTCTTCATATATTTAATTGCATGTCTCACTTCTTCATTTAAAATTTTGTTCAATTTGGAATACGTAATAGATATAGAAGGTACTTGTTCTTTATTACTATGTAATTCTTGATAAAAGTCTTCTACCCATTTAAAACAGGCAAAACTCACAATAAATATTGCCACACACAGCAAGCTAGAGTAATCAATGGATGCCAGAAGACTTGTGCATAAAATCCCCATCTAGTGCCTACTCATATAATATCCCCAGTCTAGTTTATGGCTTGTGGCCTTCATCAATGAGGATCTTAGATCTGAGAGCACTGAACCTAGATCTAGATGCAGTGCTCTCAGATACAAGATTCTCTCAGATGAAGATCACAAAACAGAAGCTAGACTGGGGATATTGAATGAGTATGCACTAGATGGGGATTTTATGCACAAGCCTTCTGGCATCCATTGATTACTCTAGCTTGCTGTGTGTGGTAATACGTATAGTGAGTTTTGCCTGTTTTAATAACAATTATAAGCAAGCATAAGAAATGGTGATCATGTGATGTTTATTGGCTTCTACCCATTTCATGATGTCATATCACTTTTTAGTAATAATTCCATCTTTTTTCTTATTGCAGATATAAATTTCATACCAATACCAAAATGTTGTTTTACATTCTTGAGACTTTTAGTTTCTTCTACAGCTTTCCATGCTAGTTCACAGTTATACTTTTTTATATCATTTTCGACTCTTTTCCACACCATTTTACAAATTTGGAGATATTCAATCCTTTTTAATGCATCATTTTTTTTGTATCTTTATATTCCTTCTTTTCTTCATAAATTCTCTAGTCTCAGTAGAAATTTTATTGGTCAATTGCTGCTTTTTTCTACCAGCTATTTTTGTTGCAGTTTTTAAAAGTGTACCAGTTATTTTCATATTAATTTCATTCAAATCTGAATCATATTTAAAATCTACTAATACTTGAAACCGATTTGTAAGTGTTAATTTATATTCATTAGAATGTTTCTGAAGATTAGGAATATCAACTGTAAATATTGTTTTTCTTAATAATATTTGTCTCTCTAGTTTTGCATTAACACGTATTTTACATCTTACTAATCGATGATCACTTCCTGTGTTAAATTTATTAAGAACATTACAATCTTAAAATCTGTATTTTCTGTTAGTCAAAATATAATCCAATTCTGCTGTACCTTTATTTGGATGCTTCCATGTCCATTTCCTTTTAACATTTTTCTCAAAAAAAGAATTCATAATATAAAGTTTATCTTTTTCTGAAAACTTCACAAGTCTATGTCCACTCTCATTTCTATTACCATAACCAAAATTACCTACAGCACTTTCATCTTTCATTTGTTTACCAACTCTAGCATTAAAGTCTCCCATAACAATTTTACCAACTCTAGCATTAAAGTCTCCCATAACAATTTTAAAATGTTGTTTACTTAAAAGCCTTTTGAACATCTATATAAAAATCTTCTACTACTTCATCACTATCAGAACTTGTTGGGGCACAAATCTGAATTATCTGAATTTGGTATCTGCTATTAAGTTGTATAACTAATCTTGGTACACTGTCCGATATATCATCAATCTCCACAATGTTGTTCTTCCACTTTTTATTTATAATGAATCCTACTCCACTTGTATTTCCAATATTTATGCCTTTATAATAGAGTATATGTCCACTTTTTAAATCAATTGTCTGTTCACATTTTATTCTAGCTTCACCAAGTCCAATAATGTCTCATTTAATATAAGATAGTTCTTCTAATTTTTGTGATCTTCCTTCACTTGAAAGTGATCTGCAGTTTTAAGTACCTAAATAAAAAGTTGTCATCAAATGGCAGCCTGGGTCCATAATCAGGTGATTCTTAGCACCCTCCACCTTTGGCCACCAACCACTGCCTTGGTTGGTGACTTTACAGCCTCCTGGGAATAAGAGCCATGATTTATTTTTGTCTGTCATAATTGTGTATATGTATTGGAAAATATTTATCACTTACACAAACATTTATTCTGCATTATCAGGCAACTGAGAAGAAAGACCATGATATTTCTTGATCTTAAACTCAGAGGTAAAAGGCTAATAAACTCACCACACTGGATAATGTGTATTGGTGAGCAGCCCATTCATGTTCATATACTATATGAATAATCATATAGTAATAACAGCTGCAACTGCAAGAATGTATGGAGTGCACATGGCCTCCAAGAGGAATCAAAGGATCTCCTTTCAGTTAATAGCAAACTCATATATATATATATATATATATATATATATATATATATATATATATATATATATATATATATATATATATATATATATATATATATATATATATATATCATCAAAACTATCCCAAATCTAAAATTAAACCAGACCAGCATAAAAATAATATTAAAACACAACCTAAGGTTTCACTGCTACAAGCAGACTTCTCAAGTGTAAAGAACTAAAAAAAAAACCACACATTATATATACTATTAAAAACTACCCACAAATCCATTCACTTTCCATTCACCCTTAATATTAAAAGAACTCTTAAATAAGTTAATTGCTTCAGAATAATAAATTTTCAATAATAAAGACTCTTTAATTCTTCTTTTGATTTCATTTCTCTCAAAGAAGACAACCTTAGCTTCATCAAAATCAATAGTGTGACTTGTATCTTTTTCATGGACATACAAAGCAGAACTAAGATATCTATTTTTAACTCTACTTTTATGAACCTTTATTCTTTCATTTAAACTCAAACTACTCTGACCTATGTAAACCTTCTTACAAATAAACAAGGAATAAAATATACCACACCAGGAATAGTCTTTCTATCAAAAACTTAGTTTTTGATATGCCAAAAGAAATGAAAGAATTAGGAATTTATCTAAGAATGAATTTTTTTTTTTTAATGTTTAGGATGAAATGTGTTAAGTAGCTATGAGGAAAGAAATCATTTAGGATATATTATATTGTCAGGGATTGAGAGAACTCTCCCTTAGTTTATTTAAGTACTTATCATGAGTGGATTATATTTCCTAGATTAAGCATTTGTGCATTATGATGATTATGTTATATGAAGTGAAGCAGTGTATTTACCTTGTTTCCGGTGATGAGACTGAGTCCACACCAATATTGAACTTTTAAGTAAGGTTAGGGAGTCACTATATTTTGTTGTTTAGATTATTAGAGTTAAGAAAGTCTTCTTATCCCTCATGTGTCCATTTGGAATCTTTTCCCATCATATATTCATAGCTATGTGTAATGTAGTTTGCTAATAAAAATAAAAGGTAGGATTAATTTCTTTTATGGAACATCTAAGGTAGAAGCAGTGCTAAAGTTGTTGGTTGGTCTGTGGTATCATCTGTATTATGATATTTTAACTCTTAATTTCATAAGCAAACTGATGAGATGTATCTGTGTTAATCATATTATAACAGGTAACATAATACAGAGGCATACACAAACTACTATTGATTCTGTAGAGTTGGGTAAATATTTCAAATCATATCATACCAATTTATTTTAAATCATCAAATCCTCAGAATGATTCATCCTCATCTTGAATGAGTGAACAGAAAGAATGGGAAAAGAAAGTGTAGCTAGTTGATACAATTGTTCAATTGACTTATAAAGGATAGCGTGACCTCTCTAACTCATATATTTAAATCCATATTGCATTGTTTAATTACCCAGTGTTGGTTTGGTTGACAGAGCATATTAGATAGAATTAGCTAGTAATATGTATATGTTTGATGTAAAAGTACAGAGAAGTTAATTTTAATGTTTAATTACTCCAATGTTAGTCTGATCAGTAATGAATACTGGAAGTGGCTGCTAACATGTATCTGTTTGAAGCAAAAGTACAAAAAAGTTTAATTTAATGTTTAATTACTCCAGTGTCAGTTTGTTAATAAATGTTTAATAAAACATATTAGAATTGGCTAACAACATGCTTCTGTTTGATGTAAAAGTACAAAGAAGTTTATTTTAATGCTTAATTACTCCAACGTATGAAGTAAATTGTTTGTTTTGACTACAATGTAATAAATGTTTTGTTTTAAGTTATTCTTTTACATGCATTCCTATTCTTAGTTTCCACACTCACACCTACATATCCGATATGATATAATTGCACTATTTTATGAACATAATAATGAACATGTTCAGATCTGATGATATTATTTTCTCGGTCCAAACGTCATATGAAATGCCTAATTATTTGATGAACTTCTGGGAAAGTTTATGTACTTAGTTATTATTTAGATAATGATTTGAAATAAAAAGGTACCCTATTTCGTTCATTGTCTAACTACTCTTCCATTAGAACAATACTTAATTTTATGTTGTTACCTTTTATGATGGTAAATAGTAGCTATTATATAGTATAAATTTTTAAATAAGTTATACAGTAAAATCCCTGAGATATTCCATTATTGTTTTCCAAGTAGATATTAATTTAGTTATTTAATTTGGTGCTAGTATTATGGACAAAGATGCTGCTCAATTGCACCATTATCACACTAAAACTGTAAAATATGAACATTCCCAGGCCATTGATTTTAATCATTTTGATGTGTTTTTTGTAATGTGAAAATAAAATAAAAAACAAAATTGTGTTTTTCAAATATTTTTTTAATTAACATATACAAATTAAATGATAACAATAAATGTAAAATAAAATCAACAAATTACAATTTAATTCGTGTTTTTTATTTTGCTTTATTAGAAAAAACAATTTTCTATCGGATATTTTTTTAATGGGGTTACGCATTTTTTGTTGTTGTTGTTGTTTAAAAACTCATAATTGGAATAAAAAGTAAAATTTCTTAGTCTTCCTTTTAAATTTTAATTTAATTTTTACAGAGGAACAGATATTAGTATAATCTTACCGCTATTTTTTAATTCAAATAGAATGACAACAAAAAGTAAAAGTTGTTAGGTTTAGAGTTAGTTTTAGGGTTAGGTTTAGGGTTAGGATTCTGTTGTTTGTAATGCTAAAATAAAAAATATTAAAATCGTATTTTTGTAAATATTTTTTTTTATTAATATATATATATAAAATAAATGATAATAATAAATGTAAAATATATTCAACAAAGTATAATTTCATTCGTGTTTTTTTTTTTTTAAATTATTTGGTTTAAAAATCAGTAGTCAGAGAAAATAAAGAAAGTAAAAGTTTTTTGAACAACAACAAATATATATATATATAAAATGTCTTCTTTACTTATTAACCATGTTTATAATATATGCTTTTTATTAAATTTAAAAAAAGAGGATAGAATTGTACTTTTCTTACTGGATATTTTTGTGTTACCACTATTTTTTACTTCAAAAATAACCAGACGGTAGAATATTGTTTATCTAGTGGAATGTTACGAACAGTATGTTACTTGATGCATTACCTAATTTCAACTCACTTTACACATATATCTTGTCAACATTTTGCCATTTAAAACTTCAATACAGTATGTCGTAAAGAGTTGGATAATTATTACTTACGAAAATCTGAACATTTCAATACTTTAAAAATAAAATTCATTCAAAACCACATTTCCATCCAATTCAAATACACACACTCTCTCACCAAACCATAACAATTGTATAAACTGTGCGAATTCGCCAAATTTATTTGCTGCGATGCAACATACATGCTGTACTGTGATGTGACATAGTGGCCTGCAATCTGTAACACAACAAAAAAGTTGTACTATAGAAAATGTGGGTTCGAACATGTCAGCCATGGAAATGGTATTTTTATGTGTTTTAGCACATAAATGGCACCATCGAGTGGCCATTTAATTTAAACTTATCATATAGTAAAGTTAATTAGTGCTACATCTTTGTTTCATTTAATTTATTATTACAGTAAAAGTTGTTTAGTGCATTTAGATTGTAGTAGGAGCCAAACTTAAATTATAACTTATTAGTTTGAATGGATAGAACTTTATCAATTTCAATTACTTATTTATTGTAAACCCAATATATATTTTACTCTTATTGATTATAATATTTTATCCTATATTTTATTTGCATTTTATATATTATGGAACTCTGTAGCCTCCACTGAACTAAGCTATAGTTGGACAGCATTCTAAGAGTCTTAACAGTAATTCAAAGTAGAGTTAGATTAGTAGTTTATTTTATTATCAATGGAATTGGCACCATGGGGTATTTATTTATAGGAGATGTAGGATTGGCGTTGGGTGAATGTTACAATATATATATATATATATATATATATATATGAATATTACATATATATATATATTATTGTATTCTATTTTGTAATAATTTTCAATTTCATAAATAATTATCTCAGACAGTATGTACTAATTAAATATCTGAAAAATATGTAAATGAGTTGTTATTTTTAGCTTAACCTCAGATAGAAATTACCCTTTAATTTAAGGTAGAAAAATTAAAAGGAAGTTGTAAAAAGATGTTTTTCTAACAATGAAAAAGAGTGACATGATTAGAGGTATAAAAAGCTTCACACACACGTACTGAGTGACTACACCTGAACTATGAGAACAATTAAACTTCTAGCAAAATCACACATGCAAAGAAGAAAGAAATTTCAAAATTTCTCAACTATAGAACTAATTAATTATAAGTAATATTTTTTTTAAAAAAATATTTATTTTAAAGTAACATGCATCCTTAAATACCTTAAATCAGGTACCGAAGTTTTAAACCAAAGTAAATCCAAAAGTTAATAATATGTGAAGAGGAAAAAATTGCAAATATTTGAAAATGTTAACAATTGCTCATTCATAATATATAAAGTATATCTATTGGAAACAAGTACATCATGGGAATTATCTATAGTTTGTATTGCTCCCATAAGCATTCTCCATTATTTTATATTGCATATTTGGAATGAACTTTATGATAAATCTAACATTATTTATACCTTAGTAAATAAAATCACTGGAAGACATATTTGCAATATTTATGACAGCTTGTTAATATTAAAAAATGCGCATTTTACTATCTGAAAAAAAAACTATTATTATAAAGGATTCTTGAAACGTTTTATTTTAATGTTAGTTTAAAAATAATTAATACTTTTCAGTATTCTGTGATAAACAACTTATCTTATACAAATGTGTTTTATAAATGAACTATTGATTCAAGATTTAAATTGTTTATGTTAAAATTAAAGTGACATTTTAATTGCTGTTAGTAATTAGTTATTTGTTGCCTCTGCTGAAGAGAATATAAAAAAATCACTCATTTATAATTCAACTTCATACTTTAAAATAAAACTGAACAAAAAGAAACATATTATGATTAAAAATGAAATACCATTAATTCTAATAAAATTGACTTATGATGTGTTTATAACTTCTATTATTAATACTTCAAAATGTGTATATGTAAATCCTGCTCCCTTCTTCTCTGGGAAGAAATCTGCTTAACTTTAGAAAGAAATATTTGCTCTTGAATTTCTATATTGAATATAATTCTTAACCTTTCAATTGCTTATTTCGTTTAGATCTTGTAGCTAATTTAAGTGGGACCAAAATGCTATTTATGGTTTTGGACGTACCATGCACCATCTCTTGGTCACAATTTCTTCATTTTAGGCTTATTTTGTAGAAAATTCAAAATTTAAAATTGTAGTTCTAAAAACATCCGCGTATAGGGTTATATTTTGGGGAAAAAATCAATTTTATTTTCTGAATATTGATGCTAAGACCCGTCTTTTTTCTCTGATTGGATGCCTGCCAAAGCTGGAAATTGTCTTGTAGGCATTTCTAAATGACAAATTCAGAAACTAAACGAAGATGTTCTACACGTTCATAATTGATTTTGATATAAATAATTACATTTATTGTAATTTTTTACATTCATAAATAAGATTTTACATTACTTTATCAAAATATAAAGTCTGATTTGAAAATTTTTTAATATTACAAGAAAAATAAGCTCATGAATATAATCATTTTTGAAAACAGTTGTTTATACCTAGCAACTCTAAATAAATCAAAATAAAATCTTTTATGCATTCATATTTCAAAGTAAATAATTATATCTATCATAATTTTTTACATTCATAAATAATATTTTACATTATTTTATCAAAATATAAAGTTTGATTCGAAATTTTTTAAATATTATCAGAAAATAGAAATGATAGATGTACAGAAAAATAGATTATTTTGACAGCTACAGGCTGAATAATGGATTGGTTGAAATATAAGTCTTTTGTTTTACCACTGACTATTTTTTAAATGTTTTTCTTATATTTTTTTTCAGTTATTAACATTATTTTTAATTTTTGTTACATTTAACCAATTTGAATCTTAAATTATTCAATTTTTAGAAGCTGAATTAAAAAAAGTCTGCATATTTTAGATTAATATTTTAACAATAGAAACCAACTGGAAATGAAACTGACGAATAATATTGTTCTCAGATTTAAGTAGTGGACCAATACAGAACTTAGACAAAGATTAACTTTGTTAAATAAGTTGAAAGAATCAGTTAAAGGTTAATAAATAAATGAAAAGCCAGCTTATTGTTGTAATATGCATTATTGGAACTGACCTTATATGTTTAAAAAGTTTGTAAAATAAAATGGTCATTATAAATGTTCTGGTGCATGTTGCTGTTTAAGGAAATCTTCTAAAATACCTTTCATGCTATATAACTATCCAGATTGTTTTTACTGCCAATAAATAGAGAAGTATTATCTGCTTGTTAAAATTGTCTTCTAGAAAATTGTGAAGTTTTCAAGATAAAGAATTTTAATATTTTTAAAAGTTTTGATAAACGGGTTATAATTTAAAATGATAATTTTATATATTTATCACTTATAATTTATTGTTTGTTTATTTTATGTATTCTTGCTTGGTACATTTTATGCATTTAAGATAATATTCAGAAGTTCACATAATATGAACTATATTACATGCTTGATAACGATTTTGGTATTTTATCATTTTAAAAGTATTGCTTTGTTTCAGGTTGAGAGTAATTTGTCTATTTTAGTAAATACTTATGTGAAACCATGAAAAGATGTTTTATATTCTTATTTTATTTATGTAAGGCTATATTTTATTAAGTCAGATTTGACAAAATAATTATTTTATCAGTTTTACACATCACTGAGGCTATATTTTATTCATTCAGATTTGACAAAATAATTATCTTATCAGTTTTATACATCAACTAATAATTATTGTTTATTAAGAGATTAAAATTAGTTTCTTTTTTATGTATTTGCTATGAGCTTGTCTTGCCAATTTATGTTTCCAAGGGATAGGAGGCTTATCTCTCTTTCTTGATAACATTTATTTAGATAGCCATATATTTTATAAAGAGATGTGAGCCCAGTCCCTCTTTTCTTACTGATATTTTTTTTTATATGGGATGTATTTATATATTTCATGCTATGCTTTGTTTGAAGCAACTTTTATTGTTTCTAGTATTTGTGATGGTCTGTTTCTACTTTTCTCATATGTTTAGAGACAATGTCCTGGCATATTTATTGGCCCTCAGAATGTAGGCATGTATTTTAGGTTTATTCCATCACTAGGTTTAATTGTCTTAATTATTTTTTCACCTTGAAAGTATCTCTTTTGTATTGCAACTGCATATAGTATATTATATATTTTTATTATTTTGGCAATTGATATGGTTGTTTTTTTTTGGAGAGAGTCATCCTTTCTTTAGGTGAACTTTTGACTACTTTTAATATAGATAGAGATGATGATCCTGATGTATAAATCTGTTTTGACTGTGCTTTGCCAGCACTACATGAGATAAAAACAATAATTACTTTATTTAAAATTTGAAATTGTATTTCTTAGCCTTTATTGTTAAAAGATAGTCGTCTTAATAATAGTTTGAAATTGTTGATTGTTATTGATATTGGGATTGTCTAAATGTTTACTGGTTTTTAATAATATATATATATATATTACGAGTTTGTGAGACTAATATATTTTTATTAATTTAATAGCTTATGAGACTATAAAGTGTTTTATTGGTTACTTACTTGTTTTCAGCATAGTCCTTAATCTTTATATGCACACATATATATGCACATATATAAATGTAATATTTAAATATAAGTATACTGTCTATAATGAACTTAATGGAATTAGAAGGATTTGAACTAAGATTTTCAAGCTCCCTATACCCATCTACTCAATGTCCACATACATGTGAAAAAGATAAATAATCTCTAATATAATTATTTCATGCTGAACTAGCACTCACCGTTTGGTCCAGATTATTTTCTCCCACATATATATATATATAATCAGTAATCAGTTTATATTAAGATAGCAAATCCTCAAACTTTAATGTATAGGCTTCAATCTCCTCTACCCTCGGATTCTTCAGCCATCCATAACATTGAAATGCTGAAGAGTTGGAGGGTAGAGAATATTGAAGCAAAGTTTGAAGATTTTCTATCTTAATATAAACTGAATACTGATTATATATATGGTAGATAATAATTTGGATCAACTGGTGAATGCTGGTTCAGCACAAAATAATTATTATGGAGATCATTTATCTTTTTCACATGTATGTGGTAATATGTATCAGTTCTATAAGATGGAGTGGATAATCATAGGTGGTTTGAATGGCTGAGTTCAAATCCCTTCTAAACATATATATATACACACACATATATTCTCATAGCATTGTAGTTAGAGTTCAATATATCATTCTCTGACATGGAGTCTAAATTTTTGACTAGATAAAACTTGAGGAATTTTTCAAAGTTCAAACAGTATTCCTAGCTTTACCAATCTAATCAGTGATTCAATAATTGAACTGTAAATTAATATTTAGCTAACATTAGTTAGGGATAAAACAATGATGAAAAACTATCAAAATCCTTAATATCATCCAGTTAGCAAGCAACAACTATTGGAAAGACTTTTGTCCTGCAGTGGCTATTTAAAGACTATTTTACTTTACTTTTTATCTGTACATAGATAAAACAGCCCAAAACATTATCTAAAAATTAAAAGCCCAATAATACATTTTACATATTGTTTATTTGCGTAGGACAAATAAAGAAATTGTTGTCCTTCGTTAGGTTTACTTAAATACTGAATTACACGCTCATATGTATATAGATTAGTGTGTGCGTGCATATAATGATCAATAGATTCAAAGCCAAATGATATAGTAGATATACTTTATAATTTGATAACTTCATAATTTTTGGTGGCCTTTCAGTTAAATTAAATATGACTTTCGATTTGTCACAGTGAATTAACTTGTGCCAAGTTAAACTTTGATATTATCAACTGCAATTTTACAAGCTCTAATTAGTCAACATTAGGGGATTGTGTTTTGTTACTTTCGATAGAGTCATAATTGGTTTAATCATTTAATTTCGAAAGAGTAGTAATGGTATAAGATTTATTTTGTTATAATTGAAAAACTATACTTTCAAAAAGTTATATATTCCCAGCACGTTAAATTGTTTTATAGAGAAAAAATAAATGCAGACGAATATATATATGAATCCGTGAGAATTAAAGTTAATAAAAAAGACACCACTTGGGAAAGCTATAATTTGATCTCTTATTTTATTTCTAAATAGTTTTCGTAAAAAAATGTTACTTGGTTAAAAGCTTAATATAATATATGTATATATTTTTTTATATTGTCAAATTTCATATGGAAGCCATCTCTCATTTTGTATTCTCTAATATTAGAATTTTTTTTTTTTTAATATTTACTCTTCATAACTAAATAATTTTATTTTATTTTTTTTCTCATGTGTCATAGCATCAGCCGGGAAGCGAACCCGCTAACCTGGGACAACTGCTTGTAAAGCAGCTGTCGCTGACCTCTCGACCACCAATGCTTGACCAATTGTATATAATTATAAGTAATTGTAAAAATACAAAAACACCCTATATTTATATTTTTTTATTTACTGGAGAATATTATTATTATTGAAACGTTTCAGTCAAATCTACGACCATTCTTAGAATTTGGCATTAATGTCAAAATATAATAATAATAACAACAATAATAATAGTTTTTTTCAATTAATAAAAAATTAAAAATATGGGTTTACTATTTTTATAATTATATATATGAAAAAGTATAAAAATCTTGTGGAAAATTTTTACAGATAAGTTAAAGCATAGTAAAATGTAAAATTATATTCTACAAGAATATGTAAAGTATTAATACTTATTATGACATTAAAACAATCTTTTTTATTAATAGCACACTATCGAGTAAAATTTTTTTCGGTATCTCCTCTGAGGAAGAGTGAAGAAAAAGGCACACTTAGAAAGTTTATCAATTACTGTGCTATGAGATTTTGAGTGTTTTTTTTAATCCTTCCTTTATCTCCCAGTTAAGAAAAATTACATACTTATTTACTGACTAATATTAGATGGTTATTTAGATAATGTATTTGAAAAAAATATTAAGGGTTTTGACAATTTTTGACTGAGTTTGAATTTGAACCTAAGTCATAATCTTGGCAAGCAGATGGAGTATTTGTTACTTTGAGATGTTTGTATAATTTATTATTAATTCTATTATCATACTTTCATACATTGTCAAAGAAATGCTTTCTAATCATTGGAATACTATTTAATATCATTACATCATTTAAACTTAAGTAATTTTCTTTTGTGATTATTTCTTTTACTTTCCATTTTAATCCACAAAGTACTGACTAATTTTAGTAACTTCTGGGAAGATTGAATTACTGTAATATGCATTGTTAACGAATGTTAATAAGAATCATCACAATAATCTAATCATTGCTACTGCATTTTAATAGAGAACTTTATAAAAACTTAATTTCTTCTCACAATAGCAATAAAAATAGATATAGAGTTAAATACATATTTGTAATCAATAATTCCAAAGTAAAATGGCAATTCCTGTATACTATTTTATGTTTTCTCTTAATGTCTGAATGTTATCTATAGATTTCAAACTTATTTTTAAATTTCCCTTATTCTTTAGATAGTATGTGTTTTGAGACTGTACTGCCACCATCAGATGGCACTGCCACATCATCAACAACCGGCAAAAAATGGCAAGTGATAAATTTTTTTATGAAAATGCCTGAAAATCGACAAATAAAAATACCTAAGGCAATATATGTACAGCAAATAAATCGAAAACTACAAATTATAAAAAAATGCTAATGTGGCAGTGCCATCTGATGGCGGCAGTATGGTCTCAAAACTACAACCCTTAAATTTGTAGTTTTCAATTTATTTTGCTGTACATATATTGCTTTAGGCATTTTTATTTGTCGATTTTCAGGTGTTTTTGTAAAAAAATTATCACTTGCCATTTTCAGGCTGGTTGTTGATGATGTGGCAGCGCCATCTGATGGCGGCAGTACAGTCTCAAAACTACAACCCTTTCAAACCAAAAAACCATGAAAATTCCATCAAGAGATATACCTCCCCCTACAATCTGAAAATTCACAAAGCATGACGGCCAAAAATAGCGGGAAAATATGAAAAGATCAAATTATTTATCTTCAACATAAATATGCATCTAAGTTCATATTAAATTTAATTATAGTAAGTTTAAAAGAGAAGATGGAAAAATTACCTTGTTGCATTTTTTTTTGTTCAAGAAATTGTTTTTCACAGTTATATAGATGAAATCAGTTTGTACTTTCAAAATGAATATGACGTAATTAGACATTTGACATCAAAAAGTGAATTTCTCTAAATTCATTAATAACAGTTAATGGTTTACCCATTTAATAATTAACAAGTAATACACAAAAAATAATTATCGATTACTTCCTTCCTTTATAGTAGGCATTTGGATTTTTCCATTTTTTTTTGTTCAAGAAATTGTTTTTCACTGTTATATAGATTAAATCAGTTCGTACTTTCAAAATGAATATGAAATTAGACATTTTACATGAAATCTAATTTCCAAAGGTAACAAATTTAATTAAAATGTAGCTAAAGTAGAGTTTTGAAATACCTGTTTAGTTCTATTATGACGTTTTAATTATTTTGGACTGCTAGAATTACAAGTTATTGGGATAATTTTTATTTTTTGACAGGATTATTTTTTTCCTGCAGAAGAATACAACATTAAATATGCAGCAAAGTTTGAGGCAATATTTCAAAATCCTGCATTGAAACATCAGCATCTAAAATTTACATGTCATCTTTTCTGTGATATTCAATTATTTTACTCAAAATGATAAAAGTTTGGGATCTACCAACAACAGAAGTTGAAGCAGTGGAGTTCCTCCAAAGTAATAATGTTCTGCCTTCTCAAAGAGTATGTCTTAATGGCCATGAAATGAGGCTTTATGTGAATGCAAGGGCACAATGGAAGTGCAATATTAAGGCTTGTCAATCTTGCATAGCACTTTGGAATGGAACCTGGTTGGAAGGCTGCAAATTGTCATTTGTCACATCCATCTGAATCATTTATTATTGGAGCAAAAACCAATTGACTATGCAATCGGGAAAAATGATTTGGATTTGAATAGGAATACGGTCAATGCGTGGAAGCAATATTTGAGAGAAGCATGTAAAAAGTCTGCTCTTTTGCCCATCCTGCAAAATTGGAGGCCCAGGAAAAATTGTAGAGGTCGATGAAAGTTTATTTAGTAAACGTAAAAATCAACAGGGAAGAATTCTTCCACAGCAGTGGTTATTTGGTGGTTTATGTAGAGAAATGAAAGAGTGTTTCATTGTTGCTATTCCAGATTGAACAGCGTCTGTTCTTCTAGATGCCATTAAAGAACATGTAGCAACAGGATCCACCATATATACTGCCTGCTGGAAGGCCTACAAAATGGATGTATTGAATGCTGAAGGTTTCCAACACTTCAAAGTGAATCATTTGTTACGACTGGGGCTCACACCCAGAATGTAGAAAGACTTTGGGGGCTTGTAAAATGTCACAATAAGTGAGAGAAGGGGACCACCTGACATTATCTTGAGTCCTACTTAGACGAATTCATGTGGCAATGATTGCATGATGGTGAAGATCTATTCAATGCAATATTGCAAGCGATCAATATACTGTCAATCTAAATTTCTAAATTATAATTGCTAATTTCTGCCATCTTTTCTTAATATTTGTGTTAAAATCTATTCCAAAATGCTTCAAAATTTTACTATTCAAGTGTGTTTAAAGTTTCAAAATTCTGCCATGTTTGCTGAATTCTTCTGTTACTATTTAAAATGTGAACTCTAAATCAAAATATTGGATTTTTATGCTGAACACATTTAAGTGCCTGCTAAAAATGATTGGAAGGACTTTGGTAATTATTTTTTGTGTATTGCTTTTTGATTATTTAAATATTGCTCAATTTAGATATGCTTCTTTGTGAATTTTCAGATTGTAGGGGGGGGGGTATCTATTGATCATATTTTTTTTATAATTTGATTTTTACAGCATCAACTGTTATTTTTATTACTTATTACATATTAATCTGTGTTATGAGTTGTTATTATATCTGGTACTTAAATAATTTTAAAATATTGATAATTTGAAAGCCAGAGAACAATTAATTGCTTTTCAATATGAACTTATATGCATATTTATGTTGAAGGTAAATAATTTGATCTTTTCATATTTTCCCGCTATTTTTGGCCACTATGCTTTGTGAATTTTCAGATTGTACGGGGAGGTATATCTCTTGATAGAATTTTCATGGTTTTATTATTTGAATTTTTTAGCATTTTCTTGCATTTTTTTTATAATTTGTAGTTTTCGATTTATTTGCTGCACATATATTGTCTGAGGCATTTTTATTTGTCAATTTAAGAAAAGAAATTTTGATTTTATGGGGAAGGGGGTATATCTTGTAATGAAATTTTCATGGTTTTTTGGTTTTATTATTTGAATTTTTTAGCATTTTCTTGCATCTTTTTATAATTTGTAGTTTTTGATTTATTTGCTGTACATATATTGCCTTAGGCATTTTTATTTGTCGATTTTCAGGTGTTTTCGTAAAAAAAATTTATCACTTGCCATTTTCAGGCCAATTGTTGATGATATGGCAGTGCCATCTGATGGTGGCAGTACGGTCTCAAAACTACAACCCTTTAGATTGAATTGAATTTAAATGCTACCATAAATGATTTGCATTGATCTTAGTAAACATTATGTAAATAATAAATATATATCTGATAAATTATTAATCTCTAAATCTTATTTTACACTTTTTTCAAAAGCATTTGTATTCTTCTAATCACCTATATGATCTTTCATTTAGAAAGTGTGTGTCTCAAATTTTATTATAATCCATCCTCTTTTTTAAAAAAAATATGGCTTTATAATTTCTGAACATTATTTATTTTATCTTGGTATTCAAAATATGTAGTATTTTATTTGCTTTTGTTCTTATTGTATTATCTACTTTCTTTCTTCTATTTATTTATTTTTCTACTATACAATTTAAAAAATTTTTTTTTATATATTTTTAGGTGACATCTTTACCCTTTGAAGATTATGCATTTTTTAAATTTAGATTTGATATATCTGTTTTTTAATACCAATACAATTATTAATATCTCAGAGATATTTATTCTGCTTTATAACTTTATTTCAATTTTATGGTTGTATTTCTTCACATCACAATTCATATTTTTTCAGAAAAGAACTTGCCAGAAAGGTTTTATTTAATTGATACTCCATTGGTCCATAGAAATTTTTATAATGTGTTTGTTACTTTCTCACTGTTGTCAAAGAGTACATCACATGATCACCATTTCTTATGCTTGATCATAACTGTTATTAAAACAGGCAAAACTCTCCATACAGTAGTGCCACTCAGTGAGTAAGCACTAGATAGGGATTTTATGCATAAGCCTTCTAGAATCCATTGATTACTCTGGCTTGCACTGAGTGGCAATATGTATAAAGAGTTTTACCTGTTTTTTCAAAGTATACAAATAATCTTTAAAAAATTAACATGTTAATAAAGTACTTCAGCTTAAGTTCATTAGATAATTTCTGCAGGTTATAACATTTAATTCTTATCAATATCATTCTTAATATTTTTTGTCTTGAGTTTTGAATTAACTCGTATCTTACAACTCATTAGCAGCAATGGCCTTTGTGGTTATTTGCACTGACAGAGTGGAAAACTCTGTACATAAAATTTCATAAATCATGGTTCTGTTTTTTCATTTTCAAAGGTGAAACTTATTATAAACTTTTAAGCAATAAATCACTTAATTCTACTCTATCCTGTGTTCAATCTTGGATTCTAGAACTTACAATCTATGCATTATAGTGCAGTTGGTTTATTGACAGTAATCGAACTTAATATAAACTAATAAATTGTTTGAATTTGTATATTTACATGATTGTAAAGACATCTATTTTGTGCATAAGGAATGAGTGATCACTAAATTATTTCTAAATCCCTAGATTAGATTGTGGCTGTTATTCACTTATTATTTACTCAAATAGTTAATTCTGGTATAAAGAAAGAGAATTAATTATTGATTCTAATAAGCCTAGAAAATTATATGTTATATTATTTGATATGTTACAATTTATAATTAAAATAACCTTCTACATTGCATTTATTCATCACATAAATTTAAAATACATATTCTACATTAGTCAAATTCAAATTTTGTGTTGAAATCAACAATATAACACCACCAGCTTGAAAGCATTTTCACAGCCCTGCCATTTATTGCTTACAAATCATACTACAAATTACATCTTTAGGATGAAAGCACTCAGAGTATTTTGATGAATTATAATGATTTGGTGTATTTGATGTGCGTGTTCTAATAATTATATATTTTTATTATTAACCATTTCCTTAAAAAGTAAATTAACTAAACTGAGGCTAATTTTCCTAAGTTTAATAATTCAAATATAAGATCATTCGTTTTTTTAAAGTGTATGTAAAATTAAATTATTTTTATAATAATTTTTATTAGCATTAATTTTAAACATAGCCAAATCAATAAAAAGTAATAACAGTGACAAATTTATTTAATAAAATAAAAAAGTGTACATTTCTATGTTAGTTTGAATATTGTAAATTGATATAATTTTAAATCCTTTAAAAACCTAATATAGTTATAAAAAATAAATTATTATTCAATAAAAATATCTTTCAAATGAATAAAAACAATCTTGAAACAAAAAATTAGCTTAGAATACTTCTTTCTTATAAATAAAGTGTAAACAGACACTATCATTTTGTTCGACTTGAAATGTCCAATTTCATTTTGAACTATTAAGCTTTTACATATGTCAATAACCCCTGACATCTAAATACAAACTAAAATATTGATTCATTACTATTAAATTGGAACAGTTCGTCATAAAATCACAATATAAATATCAGCACAGAGTATTCAAGTGCCATCTTGAGTCCCTTTGTGACTAATAAAAACGTACATATAGTGCCATCCCGAAGATTTCTAGAATTGACTAAGAAAACATTAAATGAATAACAAAAATTTTAAAAAGTATAATTTTAACATAAATTGTTAGGAATAAATTTGTTCTGTTCATTTTAATGTAAAATGTATATGCTTAAATAGGAAAAAAGGATTTTAATATTATTCATAAGAACATTATATAAATTTTCTTATAAATTCTTAAATTAAGCAAAAAGAATTTTTGAAATAAAACTCAATATAACAAAACAGCAAAGCATTTTCTCAAGTTCCTCTTTTAAAATTGCCCATTTGTTAGCAAAAAAAAAGAAACCATTTACAGATGATAAATTATTAAAATAAATTATGTTGAGTAATTATTTATGGCTGTGGTATGTTTCATACTAATATTTAAATCCAATAATTATAGAAGTAAATAATATATGCATTACTCCAGAAAAAGATAAGGTAAATATTTAGAGGAATATATTTAATACGTAGCTAACAGATAAAGTCAAGGCAAATGAGAATAAAATTAATTAGCATACATAAAAAAAAGTTAAACAAATTTTTAATAAATGATAAGAAATATTTGCTTAAAGTAAACAATAAAAATTAGTTGCATAAAACAAATAATAAAAAATCCTGCTTGATAAATGGTAAAAGAGATTTACTAATAAAGAATATTTTCTTAACACAAGTGAAGTCGAAAAAGACTAATTAAAAACACCAGAGAGAAAAACAAACTGATTGGTATCTGAAAATATAAGATAGTGATCAAGAATTAAAACCGGAAATAAGTGAGAGATATAAATAGCATGTACAGAAAGTGCAACTGATAGTTTTTTGCTTTTGCAGAATTACTAGCATGTTCATTATGAACTGGTTTAACTGTAATCTGTTAGTATTAATGTTTTGGAGCTGGCTGCAGTTACAGGCTGAAAGAAGTAGTGGGAATCTTTCCAGGAAACAACAGGCAATTCATGCACCAAGGAAAGCAATCCCAAAAACCATGCTTCTGAAGGTACCAACAGCCGTCTAGTGACTAAAGCATATTGCACAGATATTATTTTTTTTATACACTTAATGGGCTCTGCAGGAGAAAATAATGAGTGAAATAAGTCTATTCAATTTTAATTTAATTCTAGAAAAATTACATTTAATAAAAGCAATTTATAAGACTTTTTCAATTTTTAAAATTATTATTGAAAATTATATCAGAAAAAAATATTTCTATTGTTTATTTTGTGCATTATTTTGAGATAGATCTTGAAGAATTTGGCTTTTGATTTCAAATATTTTATGAATTGTATTTTCAGTAACATTTTCATGAATGTTTTCACTTCCACTATGTAGAAAATTTGAAAATTAAAAAAATGTAAAAACTGGTATAATTGTAAAATCAAATTAATATGATAAAATAACACAAAGTTATAACAACAATTTTTTTTAATATGACAATGCCTATTATAAATTCAATACAGGATGATGCAATATATAATATAATTATAAATTCTGCATTCAGAGTATGTTCATGTATTATGCTGGTGTATTTAAAAAAACATATAGTCTATTTTCTGTTAAATAAGTCAATGTGCATATTAAACATTATAAATAATTTATAAAGTTAAATTGATAGTTATAAAGACTGTTATTATAAGATATATCTTTATAATAGATTAAATATTATGAGATCCATTATTATAAAGTATTAGTTCAATTTATTCCATAATTAATAAATGTTTAAAACTGTAGATTTAACATTCTTTTCAAAGTATAGCTTATTCTTATCTTAAAAAATAATTGTACATTAAACATAACTTAGATAATAAGTTTATTAATTAAGTTGATTTAAAAAAAATATTTTAAATAGTTTAATAATATTCCAGAACCTTTTAGAAGTAGTAGTGATTTATTTTAAAAACAATTCTAATTTTGTGTAATTAATATTTTAATAAGTCTTTCATGAGTGTGTGCATGTGTGGGATTTCCTTTGAGTAAAAGAAAATTTGAAAAGAAATTGATTCTATTTTAATTTCCTTGTTTAAAGATTTAAAATGTAATATTGTTTAAATTATAATATTATTTTGCTTAAAAAATAAAAAATCTCTATTACTTTTGGTTTTTGAAAAAAATTTAAAAGATTAAATAAATGTATTGTTGTGCAATATTTAATCATCATTAATTATTTATTTCTAAATGCATTATTTAATATTAGTTTGTTTTGTTTAAAATTCTAGACAGTCTATTAAAAAGGGTTATTTTTACAACATATTGACAACTAATTTGAAGTCAAATTAATTAACTAATTTAACTAATGCCTTAATTGTCAATCATTGATTTCTTACACCCCCTGACTTATCATATAAAAGCAACTGACCACTTGTACTTGCATCATTCTTCATTTTTGTTTGAAATTATTTTACATTATCTTATAATGTGTTAACTTATTAATTTCTTATTAGCTTGTTAATTTAAGTAACAAACAGGCATATTATTACATTTAGTGCCATCGTTAGGGTTTGGTTAACTGATGATTATTGTTGAAAAGTCCATTCTATTACATTTGTCATCCAACATTTTGGGCATTCTTTTTTCATTATATCTAAATGATATGCTATATTATTAATCCATTACATTTATTGCTTTCAACTGGAGTAATCGTGATTCTATTACATTTGATACCTAAAACGTGAGACTTAATTCATTATGATTCATTTATGAGGATGGAGAATAATAATACAGTTATATCCCATTCTATTATAATATATATACACCTGGGTATCTTTTTATGCGGACTTATTTAACACGATTTTGAAGTTGCGCGATTCGTGTTTCACCGGAAGTCGATCTCCGATATTGCGCTATTACTTTAAATAATAAATTTCGCACACTTACGTTATATTGAAAGTAATAGCACATTATTGGAATTCGACTTTCAACTTAGTAATTTTAATATTTTCAGTGCTTTATAATATTATTGGAATTCGACTTTCAACTGACAATTAAAATCTGATTTTTAATTGTAATTAACAATTTAAAAATTACTTACGCGATTTGAAATAATGTGACGTGAAATTTGATTTTTAAACAGAATTGAAAATTAAAGACAAAAATAAGAATTTAATTTTTAGTTGTTAGTTTTAATTAGATTTTTCCCATCAGTTGTGAATAAATGTCTTTTTATTATCATAAGTCTAAGTTCATAAACAATTAATAAAATCATCATCTCAAAGATTAATTACGTTGTCAACAGAAAAACATTAACATAACATGAGAGTGCAAATGAACGTGTGTTTTGGCAAATAGTGATATTAATTAAAACATGTATAAAAAATGTAAATTACCGTACTGTAAATTATGCATAAAAATATATTATTTTGAATAAAATTAAATATTATAGTTAAAAAAAGTTTGTCTTGTATCAATTTTTTTCAAATTTGAAATTTTTTATTAGTCATATTTTATTTCCTTATTTTTTTTTTTCGCGAATTTTAAAGTAATTTTACGTTGGTGCTTTGCTTTTACGTGAATTTTGAAAAATCACAGACCGCATCTCCCCTTTTTCAATGTAAGTTACGTCTATTTTTATGTGATTTCGTTTGCGCGTGTTTTCTGAGGAACCTATCTATCACGTAAAGTGAGACCCGGGTATATATATATATATATGTACCTCATTTTCACATGATTCACTAAAATGTAGAAATCTGCTTGATATTTGAAAGCAAAATCACATGAATTAAAAATTGTTCCCCATATAATTTATTTTAAAAACATTTTTTAAAAATCAACTGTTGTAGTCTAAATTTTAAAAAAAAAGTATGCTTTTTAAAAAAGAGAACATTTGAAATAAAAGATTTGTTATTATTTCAATTTTAAAATGTTAAGATACTTTTTAAAGTAATGTTTTTTAATATATATACACTGCCCTTTTGTGCACATTACTGAAAAGTTATTGAAGTGATATGAATGTATTAGAAATTTGATATCTAAATATTTAAAATTTCATCTGCCAAACTTGTCTGAATTTAAGAAACTAGAAAACTTAGGTAAAATATTTTAGTGTTATCTTACATTGCCAATGATTTATAAAAAATGTACCCAATTTCAAAAAATACTATTGAATATAAATATATTAAATCTCAATTTTAAAATTTTATTCTAACTTAAACTAACCAACAAACAAAGATTGTAACTTTAATAAAAGTGTTGGAAAATGGATTTGTATTTTAGAATTTAACTTAAAATTTTATTAAAGTCTAAGTGATAACAAATTTAATATAATGTAATTGTAGTTCTATGATATATAGTATAAAATCAAAATTATAGATATGCCTACATCGTGTACATAAGGAGCATGCAATTTTTTTCAATTATTTCACATATAAAAAATAGGATTGATTAAAACAAATTATATATATATATATATCAACAGATGGCGTTCTACCAAAAACACCGTCAAGCGTATTTTGTTTACATAAACGTCAGAGAATGCATTCACTATCTCTAACTTTAATTCCACTTTCAGATCATGATTTCAAGCTATTTGCTATCGTCAGTGAAAGACAGGAATAAGAACTAGATCTAAACACAAACTCTGAGCGTTTATGAAACAGTTTCTATTCAGCTTGCAAGCGTGAATTTTTTAGACACGTTAATGTCTTCGAACTCAGCACAGCAAGCCAGATAGCTACATGGGTCTGATATCAGTTCAGCATCACCACATAGTAGAAGCCTCTGCAATATATATCATTGCAAGAAAGACCTCAAAGGTACATTTATGAAAAACAAAATCAAATAGCTTGAAATCATGATCTGAAAGTGGAATTAAAGTTAGAGATAGTGAATGCATTCTCTGATGTTTATGTAAACAAAATACGCTTGACGGTGTTTTTGGTAGAACACCATCTGTTGACATAAATACAAGCGTTAACAAGTTTTTAACTTGATTTTGTTTTTCATATATATATATATGCATATAAATAGGCATAAAAGAACAGTGATGAAGATATTAATCACTAGACTTACTAACTACCATCTGGTAAGGGTTTAAAAAGTTATAGAAATCCTCAAAGATCTAATTATTTAAACAAAAAAATAGTTTCTAAAATTATTTTTTATTTGGACTCTTTTATGCGCTCATATATTTAGATCATAATTCTCACCAATATATTATAATTTTGTTCCATTTTGCCTTTTTTTTATCTGTTGGCTACTTAAAATTCAAGTAAATGTTTTAGCATTATAAACTGTTTTAAGCAAAGTAATTAGAATGTTATTAAAATGTGATCAGCAGTTTTTTGATGGCTATGTCTATCACAAAAGTAATCAAGGCTGTTAAATCTGATCTTTTTTTTGTGTAAATAATTTCTTGAATGTTTTTACATGTGAGTAAATTTGAAAGAATATTTATCATACAGACAAATATGTAAATACAGAAAAACGTCAACATATTTAACAGCCTTGATCTTTTTGTACTGCTCATAGCATCAAAAAACTGTTGATCACATTTCAGTAACATTCTAGTTATTTTACGATTACATTCTACAGCTTGTTTCATCAAACTGATGATTATGATAAATTAAATAAACATGCAATAAGTATTCAATACATTTCTTATTCACTCATTATATATTTCATAAGTTTCTAAAATATCCATATGCTACTGTAAATCTTAATTACATAACTATTAATTTTAATATCAATAGTTTTTTTACATTAAATTTATCCTTAACTTAAAACATATGCTTAAGTTTATAGCAGCACAAAAATTTATATAGTAATAATAATAAACATTGCCTAATTAAATTATTTTGTATCTTTCCCCTTCTTTTTTTTATTCAGTGACATTTAATCCTGTTTTTTTTTTTTGTTAAAAAAATAAATAAAACAAACAACAACAACGGGATTTGCCTGAAGGCTTGTGATGGCATTTTACTTGCTACTATTTTTATTATTTAAATAAATTATTAAAGATGTTTTTATTAAAAATTAAAATATTTTTTCTCCAAATACGTTCCGCTGTTAGTAAAAATGCATAGTTTAATACATTTTGAATATTCTTCGCCCTTCTTGAGATATTATTCTGACCTGAGATAATCTAAGTTAGGGATGGAATCTCAGTTTGGATTTGTGAATTTAAAGGGACTCTCTAATCTATTTTGTTGAAGACAATTGTCAGTGGAAATTTAATTTATAAGACAAACAACCTCTTATGTCAACCGAGTGTAACAATTCATAATGTTTGAAAATCTCCCATTAACTTGCTCTTATAAGAAATGAAAAAGACACCTTCAATAGATTGTCCTGGTCAAGCCAGCATTACCTGAAAAAGAGAGAAGAAAAATAAGCTCAAAGTATTATGTGCTATAGTATATTGGATGTTATTACTAACAATTGAGTATATTTGGGAAAATATATATACAATTTGAATTTTACTTATCAAATTTTTTTATTTCTATTAATATGTTTTTGTTCATCATTTCTTATTTTTAACATATTTAAAATAGCAAAGAACAAAAAAAAAAAATCAAACAAAATAATTCTTCCCTAGCTGCCTTCCAAGCAGAAGACCCGGGTTCGCTTCCCGGTCAACGCATTTGACAAATAAAAAAAAATAAAACATTAGCAATGGATACCTGCAATGCTTTTGATTTAGGTACGATGTCACTTTAGAATAAACATTTTGAAGTACATTCAGGCCGTCACTAGACTATTTTTCACTTGTAAAGCCAGCCAACTATTTTGATAAGAACAAATACTTGATAGAAAAAATAAAAAGCACACAATTGATTATCTTTCCCAAAACTTCTACTTTTTACAAAACTATCATCTTTAAATATCAGTGCTGCATTTTTCAATGAGTTGTGCGTCCTATGCAGCTGCTTTGTTTGTCTAATGTTAGCGCCGATTCCGAGAGCGTCGAATTAATGTTGTTTTAATGCAGTCTTATTAAGATACAGCTAACGTAAGATAGCTTTCCCATTCACAAGATTACCACTCCTGAAATATCAAAAAAATGTATAAATCTAAATTTTAACATCGTTATATATATATATTAAATAAATAATCAAGTAGTCAATCTTTTGGGAGAACATACGACCTTCGATCATCGAAAGTGTTAGATTATATGCTTCAATCCAGAAGTCTTCGGTTTTACAGTCTATGACATTTTTATCCCCCCAAACACTCAGTACTACGTGTATATAAATAGCGAATATTAACCAATACATACAGAAAGTTAAGCAGAATTGATTAAGTTATTTTTTATTAAATAATTATATTTAATATTTTTTTAGGATAACCAGATTTTTTTTTATTTTAATCTAAGATTAGCTGCTGCACGAAGACGTGATAAAACTGACAATTTTTCTCTTTTCAGCTGGATTTAAACAATCTGTGGTTTGTAGAATATTTATTTTTCTTATTATATTATTTACTTTTGATTTATAATACTTGAAATGACAAGCCAGAGCTAATGTTATAAATGATTGCATTCGGAAATTTTTTTTTTTAATATCTTAAAATTATTTTAAAATACTTCTTAAAGAATTTGTCTAAAAAGATAAATTATATATATATACGATATGTGTATTTTCGAAAATGTTTGTTACAGCATTCTAGAGTTATAAATACACGTTATTTTAGAAGAAAGATATGTCTCTATAAATCATTTTAACATTTTTAACACTTATAAAACTGTTTCAAAACTTAATTATATATATATCAAATCAAATGTATATAATGCTAAACTGACATTTGTATTAATAAAATACACAAAACCTAAGTTTAAATTATACAGTAATGACATTTAGTTTTAAAGATCTTTACAAGGATATAAAGATGAATCTATCTTTATCTACCATTTAAGTTCTTAAGTAGTCTATAAATATAAAGTATATTATATAGACTGCAGTAACATCTAGGGTGCTTTAAAATTTTGCCTTTGCAAATATTACTCCTTAATTTGTGATCTATTTAAAACTTTAGACAATCCAAAGTGGATTAACTTTTCATCTGTTTATAATAGACCTTGAATCTAGATGGCAATGCTGAATCATATACCAAACAGCATTGTGTAATTTGTACATATATTGTTATAGTCAGCTAAGATTATACAGGCCCACTTGATACTTGTCAGCAGAAAATATTTCAGTGTATATTCTATTTCTGTATTAACATGATTAGAAAGATTTTATGATAATATATAATGATTCAAGTGACCAATATATATTATCCTCTATCTATAATATCTAGAAAAATCATGTGGCACAAGAGTTACTTGGGATGAAGTGGACATTGGAATTAAGATACAGACCAGACAATGTTTGTATCAAATAATTGGAATAATACTCTATTTAACCTGTTCGTTCGGTTACAATTATTTATTAAGCATACAGGAAGTATATATAAATACTTTTTAAGATAGCCTATAACCGGTATCAAATGCACCTTGAAATTTATAATAGTCAAGCAATATCTTTATTCACCGATAGAGGGACTTCTCAAACCATGACACAGGATAGTGACTTTTACAAAGATAAAAGTGGCCATCTTATCTTTAACCTAACTTTCTACTTATATAGGTTAATCTGAAGCATCTTGATTTGAGAGTGTGAAGCCATTGTAAATTGCAAAATTTCATGAATGTTAATTTGTATAGAAATTAGTGAACTTAAACAGTGGAGAGAGCAAGAGCTTCATGCTCCCAAATACCTCTCAAACCTCAACACATAATTGCAACTTTTATAAAGACAAGAGTGGCCATCTTATCTTTAATCGAACTTTCCACTTATATAGGCCACTCCAAAGCAACTTGATTTGGGAGCATGAAGCTCTTGTTCTCTCCACTGCTTAAGTTCACTAATTTCTATACAAATTAACATTCATGAAATCTTGCAATTTACAATGGCTTCACACTCCCAAATCAAGATGCTTCCGATTAGCTTATATAAGTAGAAAGTTAGGTTAAAGATAAGATGACCACTTTTATCTTTATAAAAGTTGCTATCCTGTGTCAAGGTTTGAGAAGTTCCTCTATTGGCAAAATAAAGATATTGTTTGACTATTATAAATTTCAAGGTGCATTTGGTACAGGTTATAGCCTCTCTTAAAAAGTATTAACATGTCCAGATAAAATGATGCCATGTTGAAATTTTTAAAGAACTGTTTTGAAACATTTTTATAATAGCTCCAATTTTAACAATACAATAGCAAAATATTATGTATTGTGAAAAAATGGGAATACCAAGAAAAAAATATGGCTACAAATAAAATTTCAATATTACTGCTTGTTCATAATTTATAATAACTAAGTTTTTAATTTACATTTTTACTGATAATTTCATTATATTCCTTATGAAATTCTGATCAAAAACAGATATAATAGTTTTTACCTGAGATAATTCATTGCTTCAATATTTACAAAAGCAGCAATATGAGAATACTTCATTTTTATTTGTACTCCAGAAACTAAATAGTTTCAAGACATCTGTAAGAAAAATGTTTAATTACTCAAGCAATAATTATTGAAAATAAAATATAAAATTATCCTTAACAAATTATAAAAAACAAAACAATTAAAATTCAATCAGCATGGCATTATAAAAAAAAATGGAAGAGGAAAAAATCACTAATTGTTATTATTTACTACTGCAAATACAATAAAATAAAAAGGCCTATAATTTAAAATTTCTATTAAGATGGCAATATATACAATGTGTACATCATAAACTGTGGTATGTGTGCATTGTGCATGCCCTTCTGCTAAAATCTACAAAATCTTGATAATCTAAAAAGCAAAAACATTTCAGATTTGAGCTCTAACTTTTCCATTCTTCACTCAAAACTATTTAGATTTTAGACTTTTCATAAAGCAATCTAATTAAGAGAATTTTTATATTGACATCACTAATAGAAAACAGTGACAATCAATAATAACATTCATTCATAACAAAAACATTTATATATTAAGAATCTAAAAGAATTTCTCATTTCAAGAGGCAGTCAAAGATATGTCGAAAAAATGTATATATAATGCCTTTTTTTAAATTTCATATTTAGAAATAAATTTACTTTTATTTGTACTAAAAAGTTTTAAAATTCTAAGACATATATTTATATAAAAAATATTACAACTTTATCTTTCTTATTCCACTGTCAAATCCATATAATATTAATATTATTTACTTTTTTATTACTTTTGAAATGCTTCATATAATTATAACTCACTACTGATGGTTTCGATTGTTTCAGCAATCTTCTTCAGAACTATAACAAACATAATGCAAATACATGCATACAAATATACATGAACATATAATTTTACATTTTATATATATACACCTGGGTCTCATTTTATGAGGTAAATAGGTTCCCAGAAAATGCGCACAAAAGAAATTGCACAAAAATAGACTTTCCTTGAAAAATGGGAGATACGTACTGTAATTTTTAAAAATCACATAAAAGCAAAGCAACAACATAAAATTATTTTAAAATTCACATAAAAAAATAAAATAAAATCTGACAAATAAAAAATTTCAAATTTGAAAAAAATTGATACAAGACAAACTTTTTTTTAAATTTTTTTATTAACTACAGTATTTAATTTTATTCAAAACAATATATTTATATGCATAATTTACAGTATTTTACATTTTATCATACATGTACAGTATTTTAATCATTATCACTATTTGATGATATGCAAGTTCATTTGTGAACTGGTAAGACATCAGATTTATCACAAAAAAAAATACAACTGGCACCAACTTCATTTTTTAATTGCTCTTATAGTACACGCACCCAAACTAAAATGTTTTCCAATCACTGTTGATCCTTCCCATTTCACTAAGCGATCTAAAATTGTAATTTTTGTTTCTAAGGAAATTCATTTTCTTGGGTGTTTTTTCCTCTCCACTAGGGTAAACTAAAAGTTAAAAATAAAATAAGAACTTACACTTATAATAATAAAAAGACACCTACTCACCACTGTTGGGAAAAATTTAATTAAAACTAAGAATTAAAAATTAAATTCTTATTTTTGTCTTTAATTTTTAACTCCATTTAGAAATCAAATTTCATTGCTTCACATCACATTAATTTCAGATCACATTAATTGTTAATTAATTACAATTAAAAATCAGATTTTAATTTTTAATTGTCAAATTTAATTGTGCCGACTGCTGTTACTCACCTTTTAAAAATAAATTTGCACACACTAAATAATTAATTGATTATGCACTCTTTTTTAAAAAAGCAAAAATAGAATGTGATTTAAAATGCAAAAACAAAAACATGCCTAGTATAGGCATCTATAATGTTAGAACAGATTTACATTATAATCTTGAAAAATTTATTACTTGTGGACACTAAATGATTAATTGATTATGTACTCTTTTTTTAAAAAGCAAAAATAGAATTTGATTTAAAATGCAACAACAACAACATGCATAGTATAGGCATCTATAATGTTTGAACAGATTACATTATAATCTTGTAAAATTTAATGTGGGTACATAAAATGGGGAAATCCTGATTTTAAGTGAATTATGAACTTTCTTTATTGCATAAAATCTATTACAGTACTATTATAAAGTGCTGAAAATATTGAAATTATTAGATAGAAGTCAAACTTCGATAATGCGCTAATACTTTAAATATGACATATGAGTGCACAAAATTTATAATATTTAAAGTAATAGCACCTTATTGGAGCTTGACTTCTGATCTAATAATTTTTATCACATAAAAGAAAAACACACCAGTCTTTTTTCAACTATAGCAGTGACAAGACCCTTAGTCTTGCTGCCACAAATCTCAGTTGTAAGCTTTTTCTGTGGAAGAATTCTGCTGTGAACTTTCAAAAAAGAAATTGTAGAATAGTGTATACAAATTACTAAATCATCCCAACAGCAGATATCTGATTGTTGAATTTCACAACTTATCCCAAAGACAAATTTTTCAAAAGTCAATTAAGTTTACTGAAGACAAAGTTCTTTGTATAATCAATATGGATAGACTAACAATACTCAATGGCCAAATTGGAAACTGCTATCTCAAGTTCTCCAGTGGCTGCTAAGACCATATGGTGCAGTTTCAAACTTCCAGTACTTCATGGAAAGAAGGGATGAAACACTAGTCCTGACAAACATGGCAGTATTCACTATCATAGTCAACAAAGGAATAACCCCAACTACTATTCCCATGATGCACCTTGCAGAATCTGCCCTTATTATCACTGTTCGAGAGGTACCAGCACAGTGTTTCCATTGTAAATTAAGGACTCACCTGGATAAGGCCTGCCAGCCCAGATTTGCCAATACTGTCATATGAAAAGGATAAGGCTGCTCAACTGCAGACCATTTGCAATTTCATAGTAATACTCACTTATAAGTATTTCCCCTGAAATAGATACTTTGGAAAGTAACCTTCTGAGTGACAATTTCCATGACAATGTAATCAGCCTCAGCCTGCTGAAACTAACTGGCAGTGCTAATGTTGAGAACAGTTCAGTAACTATTGCTTCTATCCACTTCTCTAGAAGCAGTAGTTCATCCCCATAGTCAGATGTTATGATTACAGATAGCCACTCTTCCAACAGAAAGAAAGTAAAAGTACCTCCAAAAATGCTAACAGTGACAATGTGGATTCTTGGGTGATGAGTAGAGGTAAAAGTCCAGTGACTCCAGTAAGAGCTCATCAGAACATGAATCACCTAATAAAACCAAAAAAAGAAAAGAATGAAAGCTGACTTGTCATCTGATGTTATCAAAGATCCTGACACACCACCCAAAGACAGTAGTACGGAGGTAGTTCCAGGAAAGGGTTACCAGGAAATAGCCCAATCTGAGCAGTGCAGACCACCCAAAGTGAAGTTAATTGGGAAGGCCCACTCTAGTGGTGCAAATCACAAAATTGATGTTAGGGATATCAAAATTATAACCAAGTTAGAAATGCATAGTGAATTTAGATTCCTTTAAATTTCTTAATCACCCTTGCACTCTTTGTTTAAATCTGACAAAGTGCAGCTTAACTACTCCAGTCTAGGCCACATTAATCTTGAATTTGCCAGCTTTAATGTCCAAGGCCTGAACTCGATTGGAGGAATAAAATCAATTACAAATTGGATTAACCAATTTAAACCTCATATCATCTGTCTTGCAGAAACTAAGCTACACTCAATTATGCTACCCTCACTCTCAAATACACAATTCCTAATTAAACTTGCCAGTCCTTTCATCACTCAACTTTGGCTCATCTCTCTGCAGGTGTTGCCATCCTAATACCTAATATTCACCATTCAAATCATATAAAATAAACTTCATCAATCAATATTTCTTATTCTCAATATTATCTCACTGGTCCCTTAAGTTGAACATCATCTTTGTTTACTTCAAGAGAGACTTATCATTAATTCACTCATTAATCCAACAAATAAGTGTATCACTCAGATCCAACACCATTAATGTTTAGAGATTTAATACTACTTACAGTCACTTCAATTCCAGATACATTCATCTCATAAAAAACCCACTTATATGTGCAGAGGGCTTCTTTCCCTCTGAAGCCTTCTGCTACACTAAGCAATATGTGACCCTCATAGATCTGGTTACTAATCTCCAGACCTCCTTTTTATTATTGATCCTTCCCTTCAACCTGCTTCTTTCTCAGACCACCTGGCACTAGAGATCAATTTATCAATTGACCAGTTTCCACAGTTGTATGAGCACTTGAAGTCATTCACCACATCCTCTCAATACCATTTCTCCAGACACAATCTTATCTGAGTGCTACATATATTTCAGAAAAATTAACATCCTCACCTTACCTCCTGCAGAGGCATGGTTTACATTCATCAATATCTTGAGTACAATAATTTATTTACACAGCTAAGAATAAGGGTCCCACTTCTCTTCTCCACAAAATGGATTTAATCAGCAACATTTTAAAACAGATACCTGCAGTCCCTGCTTCAATAGAGTTATTCCTTAAGCTTAAGTAACAATACAAAATAAATCAACAAGCCATTGCTGACTACATTTTAAAAACATCAAGAATATTCCTAAGCTAGTCCCATAACTGGTCCAAGGAAGATGGGATCAGAGCCACAAGGGTAAATTAAATACTCCCTCCTCCATCATAATTTACAATAACCTCTATGCTGATAACAGCATGATCATACAAATTCTTAATTTTTTCAAAGCCAAATTAACCAAATATCCTTATGAGTCAAATCATTCTAACCTCAAGGAATCCACAGGTATACACCACAAAATAACTTAAAAAGATATTAATATTAAACTATCCTCTATGCTGGAAAAAATACATCCAAGTCTCCATGCCATCCCATAATTTATCCTACTTCACCTCAAAAATTTTTTTGGTTCCAATCATACATAGAATGGTTGATCTCATATCTACCAAACCAATTGATATTGGCAGCCTGTATCCTATAGAGATGGTGCCTTTTCTTAAGAAAGAGACATTACCATCCCCCTTGAGAATCTTAGATGCATCTCTATGATACTGTTAATGATCAAGCTGATTGAATTGATAATCAAGAATAAGATACAGGATAAGGGTCTTCCATTCATATCCATACCAGTTTTCCAAGAAGGGCTTCTCAACCACTGATTAAATAGCATTATTCAAAATGAAAATCAGTTACACCAGAATCATGAGGAAATCGAAAACAGTAGTCATTCAGCTGGACATTGCCAGTACCTTTAACTCTAACAGAACACATTACCTCAGCAACCTTCTTGCCAAATATGATATCTCAACTGGGATAATCAATATTATAACAAATTTCCTCAACAATAGGGACATTTTCATCTACCTGAATGGAAGAATCTCACCATCTTTTACCCCAACAAATTCTATTCCACAGGGTTCTCCTCTGAGTTCCCTGCTATTTATAATGTACATTAATCCTCTATTAATTAGCCTTGAACAAGATTTCCCTAGGATATTCATACCCACCCTCAATAAATCAATACCCCACATAGTGTACATGCATGACCTGGCTGTTTTTCTTCCATCACAGAAGCTAATACCAAAGCTTACCAAATGTCCCATGCTTTTTCTTTCGAATTGGGACTGACCTTTAATTTAAATAAAATCCCCAGCATGGAATATATCCTCTGAGAACACCATCTCCTCTCCTTTTATGTCATGCCCCAAAAATTTCTGGATTTCCAATCTACAACTCATCCCTTGCAATGAGAAAACTATACAGGCTTCCTTTTTCTCTCAATACAAAAAAACCATTGAATCAGTATTCAAAGTTTATTTGTCACTATATGCAAAAATTTCACTGCTCATTATCCTGGTGTTCCCAAGGATTTCTTATTTCATACTGATCATAACCTTTTCCCAAAGATTCATTATAAAATAAATTCACTATGTGCAACACTTATGTGGAAGGACAAGACCATGGCCATCAGCCTGAGGGCCCTCTATAGGCACACAAAACTCAATGGGCTATTGTTGCACTCTGTTATAACTCTTTGTTTCCAGTGTACACATAACACCATCCTTAACCTATCTCATCATTTTCTGGAAGCATCATGCTTCATATCTGTTTGTCCTATTGACACATCTCCTCCTCCTGTGAGGGGTTGATTGCCATCCTTAATGCTAAATATTGCAAAATTTATCCCTCTACCTAATCAGGTTAACTCAAAGAAAATTAAGTACTGGGATGCATACCATGTAATTAATAAAGACTCCCAATCCCATCACTACTAACTTTTCCCAATCATTCAATCATTAAAAAATTTAAATGGTGGCATCTAGAGCCAAACTTTTTAGATTTTTTGATTAAAATATACCTCTGCCCACATGTCATTTTCTGGTCTATCACAGAGGGTTCTCATCCTTGGACCCAATCTGCCCTTTATGTAAACAGGATGATGACACAATGATACATATTCTGAGCCATTGTGCACTCACTCTAATGGAACAGAGAATTTATTGTATCCATATAGAAAACTAGAGTGCCTCTCCTCACCAGACTGATTTCTAACATATCTAATGAGATTTTTCCATTCATAATAATGCTGTTTGCCCATTGGTCAACAAGATGTGCTCTCATTTATGGCTCCACCTTGCTTGGCCATTAGAAATTACTTCTGGCAAAACTTCAGGCCATCAGAAACAGAGATAAAAAACTAGCTCCAATATACATCTACAATGCTACATGAAGCCTTGTAGTAATGGACAATTTGTGATTGAATAAATGATTTTTTACCCTCAGCCCATAGGTATTTGGTTATGTAACCTTTTTTCATAGATTCTGTTAACAACATAACTCTGTTACTGCTATAATGTAATTCTTTGCACAATAAAATTTCTTGATAAAATATAGTTCTATCAAAATAACAAATATAATTATAAAACTTTTACCATGAGACATTCAGTAAGGTACACTGACTTAAACATTGGGGATACATCTCTAAAGATACATTCCCAATGGCAAAAGAACATTACCCCACCAAATTCACCTAATAAACTACTATGTAATACTCTCCTGTTTTTAAACACACACATCTAATAATCCTAAAATAAAATTTATAAATTCATTACAGAAGTAAACAATAAATTACTTAATATTTCTTTAATAAAAATACTAATTGGACATTTAACATTAGCTAATATTTTTTTAGTTATCATTTTTCAATGTAAAATTTACAATTCTGCAAAATAATAATAATAATCTCAGGTTCATTTCTAACAAACTAATAAATTGAATTAATTAATTAACACTTGTAGTTAAATATGATGAGGGATTTTACATGATATCTAACTACTCTTTCAAAATAATAACAACAATAAACAATTAAAATAACTTATTAAGTCTCAATATTGAATCTATTTAATGATTAAAGTTTAGTAATAAAACATAAATAATATAATAGAATTTTAGTTGTTCAATGTGGCATTCTTAAAAATATAAAGTACTTTAACATTGTAACAAATCTCTCATTAGTGTTGTATCAGTTTAAAATAATTGCCCATGATCTTATCTTCTATGATAATAATAATATACTTTGTTAATCAATCAACTGTAATAGAAATAATATCTAAGTAATGTTTAGGAATAATGTGCCAAATAAATAATATTTCAAATTATTAATTTCTGTGAATCATGCATGTAAAACAAAAAAATCAAATAAGTAACATGCAGATAAATCACATCTTGACTAAGATAAGTTTCAAAAGCAATAGTTAACAAATTTATTTATAAATTAACAATGTCATACTATTACAATATAATAACAACATAATATAAAAAGTATTTACAAAAGTAAAATAAGAATTAATATTATTTAACATAAAAATATATATTTACAGTAAATTTTACCAATAAATACAGGAAATAAAATAAGATAGCCTTCACTCCAGCCATTTCAAAATAAAGAAAAACAACTTGCAATAAGTAATGACAATATGTAATCTTCATTCAGTAAAATCGTATTCTATTATTCGTATTGGGAATAGTTACAATAAATTTCCCATTTCTAAGAAAACTTAATATTACACTTATACTGTTATAAAATATACTTCTTATGATTTAGTGGATCAATATAAGTTTATATTTTAAAATACACCTCTTAAAGTCCAATAAATAAAATATTAAAAGAAAAATTATTAAAGAATTTCTTTGCAATTTAGCAAAAATATCATCCTGATATTTGAATATCAGAAAATTTTAAATAAAAAATATGAATAACTCACTCTATAAAAAAATTAATTTTTTATGCAAAATACTAAGAGATAATTTCATAAATTTTGTAACTTAAATGGGTTTAAATTATTTATAATAAAATTTAAATAACTATCAATA
Organism: Epiperipatus broadwayi; assembly: GCA_028023455.1. NCBI lineage: Eukaryota > Metazoa > Onychophora > Udeonychophora > Euonychophora > Peripatidae > Epiperipatus > Epiperipatus broadwayi. The sequence continues at coordinate 336,565 of JAQFVV010000152.1, forward strand.
AATTATATTGCTTGATGTTTGCATTTCTTTCATTTTTATATTCTTACATTCATCATATCATTGAAAATAATTTTCACTATTCTCACTTCCATTCCAATTGAAATATGCATTTGTTTAAGCTAAGTGATCTCTAATATTTGTATGAGTATAAATTATTCCTCTCTTATGTTATATACTATGACAATCATCAAACATCTCAACATCATTTGTGAAATAAATTTTTACATACTTCATTTTGCCCTCTCACAACATTATCAACTTTAAATGGTTTAGTCATTACATTACCTACTTATAAAACTATCCTCTATGATGATTTCTGTGGTGATAGATAATAATTAAAGTGTTGGGTATGAAATAAAAAACAAACTCAAATGAGTAAAATAATATAATCATGGATACAGTGCAAATTATAATAATAGGTCTGTCTTCATTGGGCACCTAAGATTCAAGTCATGGCTTTGTTATGGCATTTACTGATGATAAAATATGCAACTGTCCATGGAAAATGATATACAGCCCAATGTTATCTCTATATTTTAATAGCTTTAAAATATGAAAATATAATTCACATACAACAGATTTCAACATATCACTAACACCTAGGATTTTATATGAATATTACTCTCCTGACCATCATCGTATATCTTCCACACTGAGTAACTCACTCAACATCATAAAATATACAAACAGCATTTTAAAATAATTTTCAAAACAACAATATTAAAGAATCAACAAAGATCTAAATTCATGTGAAGATGGTTTTTTAAAACTTTTCATGCACAAATGATCTGATAAAACATACATCAGTACCATATGTTTATTTATTATAAAATTTAGAGATCAATATTCTTTCTTTTTCTGTATTTTAACAGATAACATTCTTAAAAATAGAAAATTAATAAATTAAAGATGTTACTAATGTACCCATATTCAAAAATTCACATTAAATAAATATTTTAAATATCCTTGGATGTTTAAAAAACATTCATACACATTCATCAATTCACTTATAAAAATACCCATGGTGTTAATTTTTATCAATGGTTCATTCCACTGTTTAATATTAAATTCAAGCAATATGAAATACTAATTTAAATATTAATTAGAATATATTTAAAAAACCAAATTAAGCAAAATATAATCTAAATAATAATAAAAAAATGTGAATGATTTCAATCATTATTAAGATCATTATGGCAATCATCTTCTTGGACCATACATTCATATAAAATCAATTAGGATTATAATTTACCTTGTTCAGAAAACTACTTTCTGAATACCCTTTTTTAACATTTAAATAATAAAATTAATCTATTTTAAGATTAAATTTAAAATATAATAACAACAGGTTAGTTTTAAAATTAAAAAAGGTAATATTCTAAATATTAACATTATACTTAAAATTTAAAAAATGATAAAGTTTTAAAGTTATGAAAAGATATTTTCCTCTCCTCCTGCTCATAAGTTAAATGCTTGTCAGAAATCTTGCACCATTGCCTAGTTATGTTTGGATAGCTTTGTGCACAAATCATACTCTTGTCTTGGCACCTTTAAAGAAAACTGAAGAAGTAATAATATAAAACCCATTAAAATCTAAGAAAAATATTAACCATCCTGTAAGATAAAATGTTTATTTCAGTCCTTTATGAACATTTTAACCAGACATTTTATATCTTCATAGAATAACAATTCAAAATCTATTTTATATGAAATATTTTCTTATGTACATTTCAGCCATTGTGTATAGCAGATATATTGCAGTAAATATAAGCAATATTCATAGTTTCCATTGGTCAAAAGCATTATTAGCAGACATTATATAATATAAATTATTTATTTAATATATTTACAGCAGACATGTAATTTATGAATTAGAATAAATAAATATCTATCTTTAAAAGATTTATGATGTTCATCTTTTTAAAAAAGTGTATATCTTTTAACTAAATATTTTTCTTTTCCAGGTAAAATTACAGCTATATCATTCAAGCATTACTAACTGATATAATTTCAATCTTTTAAAAGATATATCCTAGTTCATTATTTTCAGATAAAGTTATTTTTTAAAGTATACAATTTATTTATCAAAAGCAAGTCCTTTTAAAATAATAAATGACATTCAAAAGTTATCTTCTTTAATATGTCTTTAAATACATTGTTCTTAAACATAAGTCCATTTTGATTACTTTAAAGACAAATTAAATGTGAATTATTACATTCAATTATATAATAAAACAGATATTCATTATACCATAACACATTTTAAATTCAGTTTTTAAATTTAGATGCAGAGTTTTAAGTTTATTTTCTTTTTTCCAAATTTAACATTATAATAAAGATTTTTAAAAAATATCTGATTTCACTTAATTAACTTTACTAAATTAGCTTCATTATAATATAATAAAGTTATTTTAAACAAATGTTCATGTACTCCAGACATACTATTTATAAAAATTCCAAAGTCCTTATATAAATCTCCAGTTTTGTTAAGTATATTCCTTGACATTTTGTATTCATTATCCCATTATTTAAGTAGCTACTATCACATTCCATATAATTATTGAGGTCCCAAGCCAAGTACCAAGTAGATCAAACTGATAGGGAAATTTGGTGTTTAGTGAATCATTATTTATATAGTTATTCCAATTATATTTTTTAAAACACTTCTAAATAAAATAATAATTTAAAAGAAATCACTACTGTCCCAATATCAAAAATATAGTTATAAATTTCAAACTAAATCACTGAAAATCTGGATCACTTAAAATCTATAAAAAATCTATCTAGACTGACCTCAACCTCTGTTTTTATACTGGTCTTAATCCAATGATTTAATTGATCAATACTGCTTGTACAAATTTGCTAATTTATATAACTACATCAATATCATTTTTAAATTAAATTTTAAAATTATAATTCATCAATATTAAATATTATCAAATTATTTAATACCTCAAATATTAAATATTTTTATCTAGAAATTAAATATTCTTATTAAAATATTTTTTTAATATTTAAATAACCTGAAATTGACTTAAAATAAAATATTACATTTAAATAAAATGACAATAATTTTATTCTATACTTTGCTAATATTATCCCTAGACTTAGAAATTTGTTATATATTATTATGTATCAAATTTTTGTTAACAAGCTAAAATTAGTTTTTTCCCTAACTTATTGTAAGTCTACATATTCATACAATCACCTCTAACCACATGATACTTTCAGCATATTTCAAACTAATATTAAATTAACTATCATTTAAACAATATTTTAAATAAAATAATTACTTTAAACCTATAATATAAAATAATTATTGCTATAATTAAGCTATTCTATCTCTGTAATGTTTTTAAATATAATGAATAAAAATTAATATTATATTTTGAACAACTTATTGTATCATTTTATTTAATTCATTTTCAAATGAGTTCAAACTATGTAATATATCTTTATAAGATTCTATCTACTGATTTGGACCCCTGCTATCTACAGCATCAAAATTATATGCTAGAAAATAAGTTAATTTTTTTTTTAAATATAGCTACTTATCCAACCCTACCTAAACTATCTGTACCTATTATAAAGATTATAATATATATATATCAAAAGTGCCAATGTCACATAAAATGGTAGGTTTGAAGTCTTTCTTATTTAGAATTAACAGTCTTTGCAAGTATTCATTGGATAAATGTAAAAATATTGAAATATATTGGAATGAATTGTTAAATATTGGTTACAATTATAATCATATATATAATGCTATTAGGGAATTTAATACGACATATAAGAATAGAAATTTTAATAATATTAATCTTTCTGCTAACAAAAAACTATGTATATCAATACCATACATTTCGAATGATCAAGTAATCTTTATAAGAAAAATTTATAAAGGTAAATGTGATATTGTATTTTACACATCTTCTACATTAAACAAATTAATAAATAATTCTAAAGATAAAACCTCATTACAAATAAAAAAAATGTATTATTTATAAATGGATATGTAGGGATGGCAGTGAATATATAGATAAATCGAGAGGTACATTAGAAAAAAAACTAAAGACCACTTGCTGTTGTTAAAAAGAGTTCAGAAATCAAATCAAAATTGCAAAGTAGATAATAATGTTTCAGCATCCATTTTTCATGACTATAATAATTCATATATTTATGTTTTTAACTTCAATTATAATAACATTAAAATATTGCAAATTGAAAAAAATAACAAAAAATAAATAAAAAAAGCTATGCTAATATACAAATACAAACATGATTTAATTAACAGGCAGTCAGCAAATGTTAATATCACAGAATTGTGGGAAGTTTAGCTTTTGAAAGTGTTAATTGACAAAGACTATGAGGATAGTCAAAAGCACTCCTAAGTGGATACAATTTTTAAATATGTCTGATTACTGTCTTTATAAATATTCAGTTATATAATTACATATATTGCTTTGAAGAAATACAGACATCAAATTATATATATATATAGTCTTCCAAGTACACTTTCAGTGAAAATCCAGTAAACATATACTTAATTACATTTATTTACTCCTAGACTACTGATGATTCAGCGAGATGGCTTCCAACAGGGCCTACTCCCTTTTTTAACAATGACATAAAATTAATTCAATGTGGTGGTAAGCTTCAGATCAGATCTTGGATATACAAAATTAATACTTATCATAATAGCATAGATATAGTGCCTATTTAACTATATAAGCCAATGTTATAAACTGTATATATACAATACATTCACATAAACATAAAGGTCGATTTCAATATAATCAATGCAAGGCCAAATCCATGTGCAAGATTTTCTCTATTATATTTAAAATAATACTCAATTTGTTTAATTTAAAATTACAGTGATTATAATCCTGATTTTTTTTCTTGGACATTTCATAAATCTCATAACATATTTTCCCATACATGCGCAGTCAGTACATTTATTGCGATGAATATTACGTTTTCTGGATAATTTGTATAAATTTAAATATTATATCACAATCTAAATATTATTACACAATCCTATTTTTTTTGTTTAAATAAAACCCTTAGATTTGTTTTATATTCATTTATACATTTAAAAGAAAATCTCATTTTATTTTTAAATACACTTTTTCTATCCAAACAATTTAAAATTAATTCCATGAAAAAAGGAAAGCAAATCTGTTTTTCTGTACAATTAAAATTAAACATGAGATAAATTAGACTGCAATTTAAGTTACTTTTTTTAAATCAATTTAAAAGACAAAACAACAACAAATCCTTCAGCTCCACTTTCATAATTCAAAGAATATGCAAATATAAGTTTGGTTTTAAAAATAATGTATAGTTAACTACAAGAACTAATATATATTGCAGATTTAATAAAAAAATAAAAAATAGTCATATATCACATGATCCCCACTTTTTTTTAAACTTGTAAAATGTAAACAAAGATCTTTGCTAATTGCTCAACAAGCTTTGTCATAAATGCTTAAAAGCAAGAGAAAGCATTTAAAATATCTCTACCAGAAACCACATCCAAAACAGACAAATTGTTTCATGCTTTGTCACTCCTCAGTGAGGCACTAGGATACTTTCAGACACTAGATCTAAAAATGCCAACCCAAAGCCAATATTTATCTAAAAGTTAACCATTGAGTAGAAAATCTGAAGTTCTCAGATACTTAAATGTCTTCAAATCCAGCTATCTAGCTCTTTGTTTATATTACAGATTTTATTAATAATAATATTCTTAATATAAATGTAAATTATAAAGTTTTTTTTGATAGAAGATTTTTTAGCAGAAATTATTTCCATAGCTTATTATGAGGTTTCATAATTCATGCTAGTTATTTCCCTTAGTGATATGAGTTTAATTTATTTTAATATTTTAATGTTTGTTTCCAAAGCAATGTTAAATATAACTTGTCATGACTTGCTGGTTTGCCATCACATTTTCTGAATTGCATTACAACTTGGAACTTTCTACAATAGCATTTCCAATTAACAAATATTGGATCCAAAGTAGACTTAAGGCTGTTAGTGGCTTTTCTTCTTTATTAGCCATTAAACCTTATCTAGCTTCAAAAGGCAGTTTTAAAGTAGAGCTAAGTGACAGTTTCTAAAGAAACTCAGACTTACATATTGTGACCATGCCATGGTCATTTTTAAAAAGTTTTATATATAGTTGGTTTTGTAAAAAAATTTAAATTCTTATCAGTCAATATTATTTTGTATTATTAGATGTGATTTTTTGGACTATTTCCATCATCTATGAGTGAATGATGAATGTACAGAAAATTTTAAACTTTATTTAAATTTTCCAAATACAAACAACTTGTTAGTAATAACACACAATTAGACAAAACCGGTTAAAAATTAACACAACATTTCAAATAATATTATTCTCCACTCTTCTTGGCCTAATATGCACAATGACAGTATTCACATAGAAGTTAACTCACACCTTTAGATTTTTGAATATCAAATCTTAGGCAAATGTTCTCTGTAGATGAGTTGTAATTAACCTGGTAAAAATTTTGTATAAAACTCATAAAAGGCTGATAGGTCTGTAATATCTAATATCTTCTTTATCATCTTTTAAAATGTTAATATTAATACTGCATTCTTCCAATCATCTAGTATGTCTTCATTACTTCATCATTTGGTATATAACTTTGCCAAAAAAATTTCTATTTCTTCACCTGCTTCTGTTATATATTGATTATTAATTCCATCATTAACTGGAGATTTGCCTTTTTTCATAAATTTAATTGCACATCTCACTTCTTCATTTAAAATTCTTTATTACCATATAATTCTTGATAGAATCATGATGCCATCTCTCTTTTTACAACTAATTCCATCTTTTTTTCTTATTTGCAGATATAAGTTTCCTACTAAAATATTGTTTTCTTGAGTCTTTTATTCTCTTCTACAACTTTCCTTGTTAGTTCACAATTATACTCTTTTATATCATTAACAACTCTTTCTTCACTATTTTACAAAATTCAAGATATTCAATCACCTTTAATGCATCATTTTTGTATATCTTCATATTCCTTCTCTTCTCCATAAATTCTCTAGTTTTAGTAGAAATTTTATTGATCAATTGCTGCTTTTTTCTATCAGATATCTTTGTTGCAGTTTTAATACTAAAGGTTAAATACAATAATGAATTAAATTGAGTGAATTTAACAGCAGTTATGCCCTTAGAGCCAGTCAACAACACATTAAAACTAGGCTTCAGATATATTGATGGTATTTGTAAGCACCTGCAGATGGTTGTCATTGCCAATACTGAAGCAAAATTGCAAAAGAAAAAGTTGTAGAAAGTGACAGGTCTTGTTAGACTTTGATGATTATATTCAAAAAATGAAATCACAAATCATAAAATTGCAATTTAAAAACATAGGCACACACAATTCAAAATAATGCAAGACAAATTTGAATTTGCTATTCTGAGACTTTCTAATGACTTTAACTTAGAACTTACAAATTGTTTTAAAATAGACTTTTAAAAACTGCAACAAAGGTACAAAAAGCAGCAATTGACCAATAAAATTTTTACTGAGACTAAAGAATTTATGGAGAAAAGAAAGGAATATAAAAATATATAAAAATAATGAATTAAGAAGGATTGAATATCCCAAATTTTGTAAAATGGTGTGAAAAGAGTTGAGAATGATATACAAAAGTATAATTGTGAACTAGCAGTGAAAATTATAGAAAAGAATAAGTCTCAAGAATGTAAAATAACATTTTGGTATTGATAGGAAACATATATCTGCAATAAGAACAAAAGTTGGAACTATTACTTAAAAAAGATGACATCAGGAAATGGGTTGAAGAGTTCTATCAAGAATTACATAATAATAAAGAACAATTACCAACTATTCTATCTTCTGAATTACCCAGGATTTTAAACGAAAAAGTGAAAAAAGGAATTAAATTTATGAAGAAGGGACATGCTCCAGGTAATGATAGAATTATAATCAATAAATTAAAAGAAGTAGGTGAAAAAATAGAAATTTTTTTGTTAAATTTTATACCAAATGTCTAAATAATAAAGGTGTCTCAGATGACTGGAAGTATGTGGTATTAATATTAATATTTAAAAAAATGATAAAAAAGATATTAGATATTACAGACCTATTACCAAGATATTTACAAGTTGTCTGCAGAGAACATTGGATTTTAACATTCAAAACAACAAACTGGATGTTTTTTTCTCATGTGGGATAGCATCAGCTGGGAAGTGAACCCACTATCCCTGGATAACTGCTTGTAGAGCAGCTGTTGCTGATTTCTTGACCACCAATGGTTGACAAGAACAAACTGGATTTAAAAGTGGTTTTAGTACAGTAGATCATATTCAGGTATTGAGAGAAGTTATAGAAAAGACAAATGAATATGTGCTGCCATTATGTTTTGGATTTGTAGATTATGAAAAGGCAGTTGATTCTATAAACATTTTTTCAGTGATTAAAGTGATGGATCATCAAGGTATAAATCCAGGATATTGTCATATTTTAAAGAATATTTATAAAAATGCAACAGCAACAATTAAGTTACATAATGATACTAAGAAAGTCAACATTGAGAAAGGAGTAAGACAGGGTGACTCTGTATCTCCAAAACGTTTTACAGTAGTGCTGCAAGAAGTATTTTGTCTATTAAAATGAAAAGCTAAAGAAGTGAATGTAAATAGAAATTATTTTTAAGTCATTTAGATTTTGCTGATGTAGTTGTTTTTGCAAATAACACTTCAGAGCTTCAGGTAATGTTGCAAAAGTTATCAGATGAAAGTAGGAAAGTAGGATTCAAGATAAATGTTAAACAGATTAGAGTAATTTTAAATAAATTTTCTCAAAAGTTGAAAGAAAGATTGATTATGATGAGTTAGAAGTTAACAACTACAAATACCTCAGTCAAATTATTACTACAAATGAAAATATAATGGGTAAAATTAATCATAGAATTAAATTTGCTTGGAGTGCTTTTGGTAGAAATAACTTATTATTATAAGAACATATGCCTACATTTTTAAAAAGAAAAGTTTTTAATAAATGTATTTTTCCACTTAAGGATCTGAGATTTGGATATTTAATAGAAGTGCAATACAGAGATTTCAGACCACCCAAAGAAGTATGAATGGAGATATGTATGTTAGGAGTAAGAAGAAGAGTTCAAAAATGCAAAACATGGGAAAGAGAACAAACAGAAGTTACTGACATTGTTGAAAAAATTAAAAGACTGAAGTGGGGCTGGACATATTGGTAGAAGAGATGATACTCGTTAGACATTTGAAATCTTAGACTGGAATCTAAGAGAGTGTAAAAAAATGCAGAAATCGACCATATGTGAGATGGATAGATATTTATATTTCAAAAATAAACTTCATTCTTAGAAAAGGTACAATACAGGGGATAGAATAAAATTTGAATACTGTTGGGAACTTACATTTGTTTCATCGTTTTGTGATAAACATTAATAACACTTCTGTAGAAGATACAAAGAGAGATATAAAATTTTTTATACAACCAGCCTAAGGATTGAAGTGTACATCAAGCAAGTTACAAAAACCACAATATTTGGCTATAATAATTTAAAAGAAAGATTGGGTATAAATATGAAATACAATAAGGAACTTGCATATGGAATTCCATTGTTTAGAAGAATAGTTTAAAAGAAGTACAGAAAAATGTACAAATGAAATTATACAGTCAAGGTTCACACTTTTGTGGGCAATTCAAACAGCTGTCTCAATGATTAGGTACTACACTAAATGAGTTACAAAGTTACATTAATTGGTTACAGTAGTTAAGAAAATTGAGTATCAATCTAAATCACAGTCAGGAACATGCATTTGGGCTGCATACACACATTCAATAAAGTCTCAACAGTAGCTAAACAATCAGCCAAATATATTGGATAATTTATATAATAGAACACAGCAATTTCATAGATTAGTTTAGGCAGGAATGTTCAGTTTGACATATTTTGCTATATTTTCAACTGCCTCCAATTTTGGTCTGCCAGTGAAGGCAGACAGGTCTTCTTATCAGATCCACTTGCCTTAAGGATGAATTTTACAAAGAGGTCTTCAGTCTGGAGAATCATTTCTTTCTCAAACACTGCTTTACAGCTGATGGTCCATAGTTCAAAATTTATAAAGGTTACCAGATGGATAGAGCTGAATAGACTCTTCTTGAAGGCAGTCCAGATTATCACACAGGCCTGGTCTGGCATGGTCATTTTTATCAGTGCATAGTTTCATAGTTCCAACCAGGAATTACATTGAAAGAGAAGGTGGTCAATTGTCTCTTCCTGTTTCCCACACATTGGGCACAAGGAATCGATGTTGTAGTTTCAGTGATGGCATAGGAAAACCCCCATGGGTAGGACCCCAAGGTTAATCTTGATCAGGAAGGCCATATATTTGGGCTCAAGCCTGAGGAACTTGGTCCATTTGATGAATCTGGGAATAGCAACTGAGAGAAGGTTGGGAGTTTTGGTTTTAAACATCACCTGGTAGATGTCCCAGTAAGTGAGTTTGGAGCCAAACAGGGTGTTGGAAATTTTAATGCTCCTTAGCACTAAAGTGACCTGTTGCCAAGACCATAGACCTTTGCACTTAGGGTGGGGACCTATCAGTCAGATCCACCTCCTCTGCTGGAATGGGGCAGTCAATGTCCAACTGGGAGTTCAATAGTACAACCAGGATGTTCTGTGTTCTTTGTATTTGAAATTTTTTTATGGAATGCAAGCCCAATCTATTCAGGGATTTGGGCTTTTGTAATAGGTTAAGACTGATGACAGGAGCTCCTTCCCTCCAGCATAGCCTCCTGCAGAGGGTTTCAACCTTTTGAATGAAGTTTTTAAAAGCCAGCCAGGTAGTAAGCAATTTTGGGCAGGATAAAATAAGAAAGTGTCTAGGTATGATGTGAAAAAGAGGGTTTAGATGTCAGTGAAGATGGATTGAATTTGGAGAGACCTTAATCCTAAAGTGGATTGATAATGGTTGTTGATGATGATGGTGATTATACTATATATATTATGATCTTCGAAATTGTTATTTTGTATATTGGAGATCAGATCATGAAATTATCACCTCATAGAATTAATATTATATTTCAATAAAGAATGACTATGTTTAGTTAAGTATACACATAGCAGATAAATTTGGTCTATATATATGCATGCATTGGCGATAAAGCTAAAGATAGCTGAATAAATGAATTATATTTTTGAGGATCAACAGCACTTCAGATTTTATTCATGATGAATTAAAGATTTGGAACATATATATAGCAAGTGTATTTGATCATAGAATTATAGAATAGGCAGTGATTATAATATTTAAATTTTCAGATAATCTGAGTAACCCTTGGACATATTACAAGAAATATCACTGATATTATAATTTATTTTTTATTTATATTTTCCACACATGGTTGTGAAGTTAACTAAATGCTAATTTAAATGTGACAACTATAGAAATATTATTATTAGTTATTTAAATTTCAAAAGATTAAAGTCATACGTATTCAAGATATTTTTAATGACTTTGTTCAATAAATAATTGCTTATGAAAGTATATTTGGTATTAAAACAGACAAAACTCACTATATATTGCCACACACAGCAAGCTAAAGTAATCAATGGATGCCAGAAGACTTGTGCATAAAATCCCCATCTAGTTCCTACTCATCCAGTATCCCCACACTAGTTTCTTGCTTGTGGCCTTCGTTAGTGAGGAATATTGGATCTGAGAGCACTGCATCTGGATGAGTAGGCACTAGATGGGGATTTTATGCACAAGCTTTCTGGCATCCATTGATTACTCTAGCTTGCTATGTGTGGCAATACGTATAGTGAGTTTTGCCTGTTTTAACAACAGTTTTACACAAGCATAAGAGGAGGTAGTCATGTGATATATTTGGTATTGAAAATCCATAATAATGTACTATTAATTAATTATATTATTATTACAGTTTGTAAATAAATTATACTTTTTATTACTATTTGCTTAAATAGTGTGCAGTTTTGAATTATTTGTATAAAATTGTCTGGTCACCATATCAATTTCATGGTTCATTTCATTCGAATAACTCATTATCCATGTGATTTGGCTATATATTATACATAATGAGTTATGTATTGGCCATTTTTATCTTTATATATTATGGTAAATACTTCTTAATCATATTAACATATATAAATAAGGTATATGTCTGTGATATTTCCTTATGTTACTATTAGTTGGTGTGCTATAATAAGCTCACCAATACAATATATAAATCCTTTTCTTCATCCCAATGAAAACTTTTGGAGCATAAATCTAAATTACCTGCATTTGGTCGATTATTAATTTTGCACTAAGTCTGAACATTTTGTTGTTCTACTTTTTATTTATAATAAATCCCACCTCACTAGTGCTTCCAATATCTGTGCTTTGATAATAAAATGCATGTCTTCTTTTTACATCAATTGTTGTCTTCATTTTTTCTTCTACTTTCACAAAATCCAACAATGTCCTATTCAATATTAGATATTTTTTAATCCAATTTGTGTAATCATCTTGTCTTCAAATAAATTAATAAGTTTTAAAGAAATAGATCAAAGTACTAGCATATAAGTCATAAATTCAATTGTAATTAGATAAGTAAAAACTCATTAACAAATAGCAGCTTCTGTCCACAATTAGGCTATTTTTAGCACTCTCTACTTTCAATTATCAATCACTCCCTTACCTGATGACTTCACAGCCTTCTGGGAATAAGAGCCATAATTTAGTTTTTTTTGTCATAATTATATTTACATATATATCATAACAATATATTTCATCCTTTGGGTTAGATATATGTTTTAAAACATTTTTTATTATAAAATTATAATAAGTAAATTTCTTTATTAGTATTATAATAATAAAAATATTACATTATGTGCTTCAATAGTATGAGTTAAAGTAATTCAGTTAGTCTATTTAGTTAGCAGTTATTTAAAAAGTTACCTTAAATTGTTTAATATTTACTTGAAATAATAAAAATAATATTTTGAAACTAAAGCTAATCTAAAGCTTAATTATAAATATGCAACTTTTTTTGCATGCTTTAGTGAAGCTATAATTATATTGTAATGTGTGATAGGTCTGCTTAGCGCTTTTGAGATTTAATGTTTGAATCTCATATCCATAGCTTTGTGAATGAAGACTGTTGTGATTTATTGTACACATATGCAAATGAGTTTGAATTTTTAATTAGTTAGTCCATTGTTTGGAGAGAGCAAAGCATGCCTCTCTTCTATTAAGGGCACAAGATCATATATTTCAAATAGATGTAATAAATAAAGTTATTTTATGCTGTCTGAAATAATAACTTATCTTTGTTAGAATTTTTAGTTGTTGTTTTTAAAGTAAATAGTTTTAAAGTGATAGTTATGATTTATTAAATATCAATTTATGTTAGGGTATTCAAAATCAGAGTTTAAAGGAAATATAACTAATTGAGATTAGTGTTAATTTTAAATTAGTTTGAAATATTAGTCAGTAGCTAATTTATTTTTATTGCATTAAAAATTGTTATATTTAGTGTGCATGTGTGTAAGAGTTTCCTGCATGAAAATGATATATTAAAAATTGAAAAGATTTATTAAAAGTAAGTATATGTTAAAAAATGGATACATTCAATCAATTTTTAATTATTAAAAATAAGCTTTTAAATAATATAAGGGAAAGCGCAAAAAAGAGATATTTAAATAAAAATAATGCTTAATCTGAAAATAAATAGAAAATTTTTATTAGTATTAAATAAAATTATTTATTGTAGTAATTAAGCTGTAGTTAAAAAGTTCATTTTCAGTCTAGACAATCACATGATTTAATCATCTGGATTGATGGAGTTCATGTTCAAGTCAATTAACAAGACAAATGTATAGCACCTGGGTCTCGTTTTACATGGATTTATTTAACACGATTTTGAAGTTATGCGATTCATGTTTCTTCGGAAGTTGAACTCCAATAATGTGCTATTACTTTAAATAATAAATTTCGTGCACTTACGTCATATTGAAAGTAATAGCACATTATTGGAATTTGACTTTCATCTTAACAATTTCAATATTTTCAGTGCTTTATAATAGTAAGATTTTATGCAATAATGAAATTAAAATCATGATTTCCACATTTTATTTATGCACACATTAAATTTTACAAGATTATAATGTAAATTTGTTCAAACATTGTGCGTGTTAATTTCTAATCACTTGGCAAATTATTTTCTTATTAATGACATTAATCACAAATGTGCTCTTAAATTTCAACAAGAGCTAAATGGTTGTATGTCTGGATATCGCGAGCTTCATAAACAATTAATAAAATCATCATCTCAAAGATTAATTACTAATTATGTTGTCACCAGAAAACCATTAACACAACATGAGAGTGAAGTTGGCACTAGTTGTATTTCCTCTTGTGAAGAATCTGATTTTTTACCAGTTTGCAAACGAACCTGTTTATCGGCAAATAGCAATTATAATTAAAACGTGTATAAAAAAATATAAATTACTGTAAATTATGCATAAAAATATATTGTTTTGAATAAAATTAAATATAGTTAAAAAAAGTTTGTCTTGTATCAATTTTTTTCAAATTTGAAATTTTTTATTAGTCATATTTTATTTCCTTATTTTTTTTGTGCGAATTTTAAAGTAATTTTACATTGGTGCTTTCCTTTTATGCGATTTTTGAAAAATCACAGTCCATATTACCCCCTTTTCAAGGTAAGTTATGTCAATTTTTGTAAATTTCTTTTGCATGTGTTTTCTGAGGAACCTATTTATCGCGTAAAACGAGACCCAGGTGTACTTGCAATTTCAATATTTTAATGAATACCAGAAAAAATTCATTTAAAATATTATAAATGCAATAGAAAATCTTGATGTGCATGGGTATATAAAAACACACACTAATATATAAAAGAATCTTAATCTAAATATTATTATTAAAAATTTTAACTTCATTTCAGTTTTGAATTAACTGGTTTTATTTAATTATTTATTTTTTCTTAAAATCAACTTAAAAAGTTTAAGTTTTATATTTCATCATCATTATGCCTGAATAAGAAAAGCTATAAGTTATCCATTACAGTATTTCTTCTGAAATTATATGCCCAACTGATTCATCAGGCAATCAGTTTAAAGAGATGCTAAAAATTCTAACATGTTTTGAAAGAAGCCAAAAGAAAAGAGAATTCACATAAGAAAAAGTATGTTGTTTTATTTTTACATAAATATTAGCTAAATTCTGAACTATTGCTAAAGGACTATCTTCAGAAAGTTTTAACTAACTTTCAATTAGTTATTAATTCTAATGATTTTTACTAAAAATATTCAATATACTTATATCAAGCTAAGATATAGAATAATGAACTTTTATAAAAGTATTAACTCTATAGAAAAGACGCAGCAACAATTATTTACAATTGTCTTACAAAATTATAAGAAAAGATCAATTTATGAAAATCACCCTTTTAATTATTATAAGGAAAAGACTGTATCTGATTGTTCCATGTTAAAACAAATAACAGTTATTCATCTTGAGTTCATTTATTTATTTATTTGAATAGTTTTTCTAAATTGTTGATTGATTCAAAGATATTGTTTTGTACTTAGAAAAGAAATAAATACAATTTAAATTTGCAGTGTTGTAATTAATGTTGCTTGAAAAGTTGACTTATTATAATAAAATTTCAAAAAGAGCTATTTATAATTAAAATTATCCTTCTACTCATTCCTCCTCTGATTCCCATTGCCATTAAAAATGTTTTAAAAGAATCTGTTTGCTATTAGAATTATATGCTGTCTGCTCTGTGAACATTTTAAAGAAATTTATTATAAATTCTCATCTTTGTGTTTGCTTTATCTTAATGAACAACTGTTGTGTGCTGCTAGATTACTAAAAGGACTTAAACCAAGAGACAATTTCCTTATCAAGGAAATAACTTTTGATCTCTAATATAAATATAAAAAAGGGTATTATAATAACTTATATATTTTTTGATATATTTAAAATTATTATTATAATAATAATAATAATAATAATTATTATTATTATTATAACAATAACAACAACAGCACAACAGCAGCAGCAACAACAACAACAACAACAACAACAACAACAACAACAACAACAACAACAATAATAATAATAATAATAATAATAATAATAATAATAATAATAATAATAATAATAATAATAATAATAATAATAATAATAATAATAATAATAATAATAATAATAATAATAATAATAATAATAATAATAATAATAATAATAATAATAATAATAATAATAATAATAATAATAATAATAATAATAATAATAATAATAATAATAATAATAATAATAATATTAAAGAAATTATAATATTATAAATATGTTTTATGAGACTGGTGTTTGAAGAATGGAATGTGTAAGACTCATGGTAAAAAGATGTTTATTTTGTGAGTTAGTTTTATTGTTCCAGTTTTCTGAATGATTATTTAAAATTATATAAATGATTATTCCCAGAGGTATAACAACCTTTTGTATATCCATGAAAAGTATTTCATGAATGAAAGTATCATAAATATTAGTATGTGTGAGAGAATTTTAAATAGTTCATAAATAAAGTGTTGTCACTATTATGCAATAATAGTTTGTTGGTCTACATATAATCTTTAACCTATTGAATGAATTTTATGTCTTTTGTATGTGTGTGTGAAGTGGATAATTATTCATGTTTATCATTATTATTATTAGCTCCATGTCTTATATTATTAGTAATATCATTCTGAGGCAATTTTAAATGGATATTCCATTATCTTTATATGTATTTAGCCCCTCCATGAAGAATATAGCTCGTTCATTCACCAGCACCATCTGCACATAGTACCGTGTGCTCGTTCACATTTTTAACTAGTTCATATTTCCCTTATTCACTTTGCCTAAAATTTCAATATTAGATTATATTTTTGGTGTATATCCACAGGCATGTTTGGGTTTATAATTCATTGTTAGCTCCACTATAATTTTTTAACGTAAAATATATTATCAGTTAAGAGCACAGTTATTTCCTTGTCCCAACATAAGTGCTGTTAATGTTATAAACTTCTGTTAAGCATCTCCATATTGATTTTTAATAACTGTTTTTGATTAAGAAGGTGTGTAATATTTCCTAGTAGCCTGGACAAAGGCATAAAGGTTTATTGTTTTTACTTTACAGGTACTGGTTGTAAATAAAGACCACATTTGATGAATAAGAGAACTCTTGGGTAGTAAATATAACTTATGTGATAAATTACAGAAATGATTTTAAGAAAGATGCACCAAGGTATAAAGTTGCTAATATTTGCAAATATAGTATATTAGATTAAAAGAAATAATAATGATTATTGTAAATAAATATTTCCATTATATGGATCATTATATGTTGTAAATAAATATTTTTATTATAAACTAATTATATTTGTGTTTCATTGCCATTATGACCTCATTGTGATAATAAATCTATTTATTAGAAAATGTACTTTAATAAAGTTTGCATTGATAATTAATTACTCTTTCTAAGAGACATTTCAATGATCACATAATGTTTATTCTTTCATTTTGAATTTAATAATTATTTAATTATTCTATCTGCATTCTTAGAATATAAATGTTATATCATTTACTTCATTTCAAATGCACTTATTATGTAGTTGGCAGCATAAAAGGTGCACTCACTGCTTTCTACATTATTTTGATATTGCTTAGTCAAATTTGCATCAGAAATATAAGGTTTTTGTATTTTCTAATCAGAATTGAAATACTTATATTTAAATAATTTTAGAGTATTTAGAAATGTTTTTCAAGTTACCAATCATATGTTATCTGGGGATTTGAGTAGTTTGTTCTTATGTAATTTCATTTCTATTTTTTAAAAGTATTAAGATTTCAAAATAAACTAAAAAAAGTATTGAATGTTTCATGTTTAGTTTAAATAATAAGCATCACATTTTTTTTGTTAACAATTTAAAGTATTATCAAGTGTATTTTATTCTGAATTTGAACTATGAGATAAGATATTTTACATGAGATTTTTTAAGACATAAGATAAGGTATTTAACCTTTGATTATTAGTTGTTGCCTCTTTGTTTGTTAATGTTCTGTGACTGTTCAGGTAGGTAAAAGACATATTTTGCAGATTCATCTGTGTGAAAAAATTTAAATATTAATATATCAACATTTCGACTTGATCACATGAGTCATCTACTGGGTGACAAAAGGTAGAAAGAGGGTTGTTTTTTACACTGCAGTAACATTTTAAGTGATGTAACACTTTCAAAACTACAGGGTAGTGAATAATGAGATGACACCTTTGTATGGAAAACAATGATGAAATAGTGTGGACAACAGAGATTTTAATGTAACTGAAGTGTAGGTAATTTTTGAAGCATTCTTGTTTATAAGATTAGATATTATTTAGGTTTAAATCAGGTTTAGAAATTTTAAAGTAGCTACCCCTCTAACAATCCAATATTAAACAGTATGCGATCAAGTAACTATTTTTAGCATGTTAAAATGCTTCCTTAATTGAAATTTCTCTAATGTATTCACTTCCATATAATATGTTAAATAAAACAACAGCTCTATGCATAACTTTGTTGCAGTAAATATATTTCTTGAAAGTGCAGTTATTTTAAATGTCTTGGTAATTCTTTAAGCAGAAAAGCTTTAACATATATCATTATGAATATAAAGAACCTTTTGCAGATTAAAGAAAAGCAATAAAGTCTTAAGATCTCCATTGATGACTTACCTTCCAGCAGAAATAGTTTATTTTTGAAAAAATATTTCAAAACATTTCATTTAGTTATTTAATTATAAATAAACAACATGCTAAATATAAAAAAATCATGAAATTAGAACGAAGGTAACACACAGTGTTACAAGCGTATAGATTTCTATAGTTAGCACATATGTGATCAAATTAAATTAATCTAAAGATCTTTAAGTAATATTTTTTAAGGCTATAACCTTAAGACTATGGGCCTGAAAAAACGACTGTAGGAACCTCTGCAAATCTTTAACACAAGATTTATTTAAAAGACAAGAGTGGTCTGTTATCTAAACCTACTTTCTAAATAAATAGAATATAAAGCATTTTGATTTGAGAGCCGTAAGGCTATTCAATACCTCACTGATTAAGTCCACAAATTCTATAACACATTAACATTCGTGAAATCTTTCAATTTACAACGAGTCAGTGTTGAGATCTTATGCTTAGAAATCTATTAAGATAATATAAAGTTGTAATAATTATATTTATAAAGCGCATACTCATTAAGTAAAGTAATATTTATTTACTCCTTACTTAAAGTAATATTTATTTATTGAATAGCCTTAAGCTCTCAAATCAAACTGAAAGGAGACCCTTTGATTCCTCTTGGAGGCCTTAAAGAAACCGAGCAGGGCAAATTCCTAATGTCCACTCCATACGTTCTTGTCGTTGCAGCTGTTATTACTATGTGATTATTCATATAGTATACAAACATGGATGGGCTGCTCACCAACACGCATTAGCCAGTGTGGTGAGTTTATTGGCTTTTTAACTCTTAAGTTTAAGATCAAGAAACACCATGGTCTTTCTTCTCAGTGCCTGATAAGGCAAAATGAATGTTTGTGTAAATGATGAATATTTTTCCAATACATATATACAATTATGACAGACAAAAATAAAGCATGGCCCTTATTCCCAGGAGGCTGTAAAGTCACCAACCAAGGCAGCGGTTGGTGGCCGAAGGCGGAGGGTGCTAAGAATCCCCTGATTGTGGACCCAGGCTGCCATTTGATGACAACTTTTTATTTAGGTACTTACAACTGCAGATCACTTTCAAGTGAAGGAAGATTGCAAGAATTAGAAGAAGAATTGTCTTATATTAAATGGGACATTATTGGACTTTGTGAAGTTAGAAGAAAAGGTGAAAAAACAATTGATTTAAAAAGTGGACATATACTCTATTATAAAGGCAGCACATATTGGAAATACAAGTGGAGTAGGATTCATTATAAATAAAAAGTGGAAGAACAATATTGTGGAGATTGATGGTGTATCGGACAGAGTTGCAAGATTAGTTATACAACTTAACAGCAGATACCAAATGCAGATAATTCAGGTTTATGCCCGAACAAGTCCTCATAGTGATGAAGTAGTAGAAAATTTTTATATGGATGTACAAAAGGCTTTTGATCAGAGTAAACAACATTTTAAAATTGTTATGGGAGACTTTAATGCTAGAATTGGTAGACAAATGAAAGATGAAATTGCTGTAGGTAATTTTGGTTATGGTAATAGAAATGAGAGAGGACATAGACTTGTGGAGTTTGCAGAAAAAAAAACCCTTTATATTATGAATTCATTTTTTGAGAAAAATGTTAAAAGGAAATGGACATGGAAGCATCCAAATGAAGGTACAGCAAAATTGGATTATATTTTGACTAACAGGAAATACATATTTCAAGATTGTAATGTTCTTAATAAATTTAACACAGGAAGTGATCATCGATTAGTAAGGTGTAAGTTACATTTTAATGTAAAACTAGAGAGACAAAAATTATTAAGAAAAACAATATTTACAGTTGATATTCCTAATCTTCAGAAACATTCTAATGAATTTAAATTAGAACTTACAAATAGGTTTCAAGTGTTAGGAGATTTTGAACATGATTCAGATTTGAATGAAATTAATACGAAAATAACTGATACACTTTTAAAAACTGCAACAAAGATGCTGGTAGAAAAAAGCAGCAATTGACTAATAAAATTTCTACTGAGACTAGAGAATTTATGAAGAAAAGAAGGAATATGAAGATATACAAAAATGATATATTAAAAAGAATTGAATATCTTGAATTTTGTAAAATGGTACGGAAAAGAGTTGAAAATGATATAAGAAAGTATAACTGTGAAATAGCAAGGAAAGCTGTAGAAGAAAATAAAAGTCTCAAGAATGTTAAACAACATTTTGATATTGGTAGGAAATTTATATCTGCAATAAGAAAAAAAGATGGAATTATTACTAAAAAGAGAGATGACATCATGAAATTGGTAGAAGATTTTTATCAAGAATTATATAGTAATAAAGAACAAGTACCTCCTATATCTATTACATCTTCCGAATTGCCCAGAATTTTAAATAAAAAAGTGAGACATGCAATTAAATGTATGAAGAAAGGAAAGGCTCCAGGAAATGATGGAATTATAATTGATATATTAAAAGAAGGAGATGAAGAAATAGAAACAATTTTAGCAAAGTTATATACCAAATGTCTAAATGATAAAGATGTACCGGAAGATTGGAAGAATGCAGTAATAATATTAATATTTAAAAAAGGTGATAAAGAAGATATTAGAAATTACAGACCTATGAGCCTTTTATCAGTTTTATATAAAATTTTTACCAAGATAATTACAACTCGTCTACAGAGAACTTTGGATTTCCACCAACCAAGAGAACAAGCTGGATTTAAAAGTGGTTTTAGTACAATAGATCATATCCAGGTATTGAGAGAAGCCATAGAAAGGACAAACAAATATGAGTTGTCATTATGTTTTGGATTTGTAGATTATGAAAAGGCATTCGATTCTATACACATTTCTTCAGTGATTAAAGCATTAGATCATCAAGGTATAGATCCAGGATATTGTCATATTTTAAAGAATATTTATAAAAATGCAACAGCAACAATTAGATTACATAATGATACTGGAAAAATCAACATTGAGAAAGATGTAAGGCAAGGTGACTCCATATCTCCAAAACTTTTTACAGCAGTGCTGCAAGAAGTATTTTGTGGATTAAAATGGGAAACTAAAGGAATGAAAGTAAATGGAGAGTATTTAAGTCATTTAGATTTTGCAGGTGATGTAGTTGTTTTTGCAAATAATGCTTCAGAGCTTCAGGAAATGTTGCAGGAGTTAGCAGATGAAAGTAGAAAAGTAGGACTAAAGATAAATGTTAAAAAGACTAAGTAATGTTTAATCGATTTGCTCAAAATATGAAAATAAAGATTGATTATGAAGAATTAGAAGAAGTTAACAGTTACAAATACCTAGGTCAGATTATTAATACAGATGGAAACATAATGGAGGAAATTAATCATAGAATTAAACTTGGTTGGAGTGCTTTTGGTAGAAATAACTTGATACTAAAAGGAAATATGCCTATGTGTTTGAAAAGAATGGTTTTTAACAAATGTGTTTTACCAGTTCTTACTTATGGATCTGAGACTTGGACACTTAATAGAAGAGCAATACAGAGACTTCAGACCACTCAAAGGAGTATGGAGAGATGTATATTGGGAGTAACAAGAAGAGATCGAAAACACAATGTATGGGTAAGACAACAAACAGGTGTTACTGACCTTATTGAAAAAATTAAAAGATTGAAATGGAGTTGGGCTGGACATATTGCTAGAAGAAATGATAATAGATGGACAATTGAAATTTTCAACTGGATTTCAAGAGATTGTAAAAGATCCAGAAAGAGATCCCATGTGAGATGGATGGATGAAATAAGAAAAAGTGCAGGGGTGTTGTGGAAAAGAGAAGCTAAAAATCGGAGAAGATGGATTAAACTTGGAGAGACCTTCATCCTGCAGTGGATTGATAATGGTTGATGATGATGATGATTTATTTAGAAAGTAGGTTTAGATAAGAGTGGCCACTCTTGTCTTTTAAATAAATCTTGTGTTTGCAGAGGTCCCTACTGTCGTTTTTTCAGGTGCATAGTCTTAAGGTTATAACCTTAATAAATATTACTTTAAGTAACGAGTATGTGATTTATAAATATAATTATTACACCTCAAGATCTTTCGTTTTTAACTAATAACAGCTGAATATCTGTTACCAGCCAATATTAACTGAATACCCGTTACCAGATAATATTAAATAACTAACTGAAAGTAAAATTGTTAATCTCTTTACCTAAAAAAAATCCAAAATTTATCCTACTTTTATTTGAATCTCGGTTTGGGCAACGGACTATATGCGCTATGCATTACACCACAAACATTTTAAAACTTACATGCTATATAATTTTATGATTTGGAATAGCATTCATGGTCATAATAAATACTATAGATTTGGAAAAGCATTCATAGTCATAATAAATACTATTAGTTTACAGTTTACTAAAATAATAATTAAAAAAGAAATTAATGATTCTTAATAAAAGTAATTAGTCAAGCGTTGTTAGCCGAAGGGTCATCGCAGCAGCCTTGCAAGCAAGTAGTTGGTTGCAGACGGTTGTGGGTTCGCCTCCCGGCCGATGGTATGACATATGAAAAAAAAAAAAATTAACATTTCATTATTCATTGGTTATAAATTTTAAATAGTAGTAAATATGTTTTTTTAATAATTGCATGGTCGCATTATTAAATTGTTCACAATTATTTTAGAGAAGACTTAAAAGTTCGCTAAAAACATTTTAATTTCTTGTTTTATTAGCTAAACAGACATGTAACAGTTAATGACGATCTTGTGAATTAACTTTTCTAGAATCATTTACATAAAACTATACATTCGCAACTTGATAAGACTCATTTAATAAATTAGATTTCTCTACATATTCGTCAAAGAGTAGTAAATCTCTGAGATTATTTGTTTGATGAGTTTGATATTTTGCTTTTGCTTTACTCTGATTGCTTGTTTATTTATACAATTTAAAACAAAACTTCTGTTTAATTTTTCATGCCTGACATTTAAAGAATTTGTAGTATATTACAAAAAAAAAATTATATGCATATATATCTTTATTACCATTTTCAACATTATTAACCATTACAACAAGAAGATCTACTCAATCTGGACCATTTACAAACTTTTGAAAATCAGTTTAAGACTTTAATTATCCATCCCTTATCACGTATTCTAGTAATATGTCAATCAGGCACATTTTACTTTCTTAATTCTTACAATAGTTTGTTCTTTCACCCATGAGCAATCCCTTTTTGTAACTTGCAACATATATCTCTTTAAACATTATTGATGCATCTGGAATGCCTATTTCTTTTCTGTTAAATGTTTATATTGCAGATCTCTAGATAAGAATAGGTGAAACACACTTAGTTCAAACCCCCCTTTTCAAAACATAGCCATATTACCTTTCAATATTGTTATTTTTGCCAAAAGCACTCCATCCTTAATGTTTCTATTTGTATTAATATATAACTAAAAAATTTGTGGTTATTATTTTTTTCTAATTTATGATCTGGACTGCCAAGAGGATTATTAAGTGCTGGAACAAGACTAATGTGGCTCCCCTCACCTACACATGGGCACATAAATCAATAAAGTCATAATTATACATTTATTAATTACATTTAATCATACTTTCAAATATATTAAAAAAAGAACAGGTACTTGTGTAAAAGATAATAAAACAATAATGCACATTAGTATATGAACAGTAATGAAACAATATACATAAGCAATGAATTTAATGCTAGATTGATTACAAGCTCATAACAGTTATTATAGTTCAGATGTATTTGGAATTTATATTCTGCTAAACAAAATTGCTTTCCTAGCCTTTTTCCTGGCAAAATTATGAATTATATTATCAAAGCAGCCTTGCCAAATCTACCAGTCACTCTGTGACAGTTGATCTTAGATAATTTTTATCAGCTTTAGTTTTCTAAATGAGCACTCTACAGAGGCAACAGTGGCAGGAATTATTAACAGAATAGAGCAGCAGACACATATTTGGAAAGCATCCTTCCAACTTGTATCTTTTCAAGCAATTCAATAACTCCAATGGACTCAGTTGGCCCTCTCCAAAATTTTTTTGTTGAACAGCCAGCAAATGACTTATCTCCATTACAAGATTTTCACGAATATCAGTGGGATATTCTTTCAGTTCATCTTGAAGAATTGATGGGTACCTCCAAAGGAAGCTGAACTATTCAAAAATATTCACTGCAGGGATATATTTGCAAATTTATCACTTAAGTTTGTCATAAGTTCCAATGTTCACAATTAATTGATGAAATCACAGAGTTTACATGACCAGATCACATGGTTAGAGTTTTATGGGAGGAATGAAATAGATGTTAAAAGGCATAAACCAGTCTAATACATAAGTAACAATTTTTTTTAGATAATATTATTAAAATTTTTATAAAAAAGTAGTATAATATAAAATTGAAAACAGTAAGATTATAGAACATGCTATATAAAGAATGAAAGAGAAATAATTTAGATGTGCACAAGAATTTGAGTTGCATAGTTTATAAAAATGTAAAGTATTTTGTGATGCTTTCAGATTTGCCTTGGGAATAGGGTTTTAAATAAATAATTTGTCCATTATTATAGTAAATTGAATAGAAAATCTAAACATGTTATTGAAAATTAGGTGTTACTAAAATTATAAAACTTATTGCCCAATTATTAAAATTCAGTAATGATTGTTTTTCTTTCTTCCTATAGCTAATGCAAAAAAATTACAAAAAAAAAAACAACACTTTTTTTTTTGTTCATGTGGTCATAAAATAATGATATAATTTTAAATAATATTGTAGGATTGTTATTAAAATTAAGAAAGTTGTTGCTTAATTATAAAAATTTAGTAAGGATTTTTTTTCCCTATAACTAATGTAAATAAATAAGCTACTTTTTTTCTTTTGTTCATTTAGTTATATGTAAAATTATTTGTATCTATAACATGTTGTAAAGAGAATATTTATCACTGTAATTAGTAAGATGTTTTAAGATAAAAGTGATAGAGCTGTTGATTGGAAAACATCTGTTGAGTACAGTGATAATGGCAACAAATAGAGTATAAATAGACCACAAGTGAATAATTAGGGCATTCTAATCTATTCTAAGCCTTAACTCAAACAGCAGTAGTACAGTGATCCAATGAACAAAAGAAAAACTGCTTGTAAAATGGTTTTCCATTGTAGTTTGGATCACAATACCTTGTCAACATTTGAAGGTATTTTTCAATAATAACATCCACCAAGAGTAGTATGACATTGGTTAACAGAAAACTATCTAGCTCATGTGGCTAGAAAAATAACCACTACACTTATCAAAACAGAAGGAGTTACGCAATCATATCCAGAGACTAATGCTGAAGTCTATTAAAACAGCCATCACCTGCCTTAATCAGATATGAGAAAAGAGTTGGTGGACAGTGCTACAAGATTTACCATGATTTACTGTATACCCTATAATCCTCAAGAATAACATCTCTCATCGAGGATTTTGAAGAGTAAGGTAATTGATAGTCATTTATTATATTTTTTCTAAGTATATATCTGCATGTTTTTTACAAAATCTAATGCTAATGCAAAGAACTCTATTAAGATAAAGGAAAAATCAACATATCCCATTTATCAGAAAACCTGAAAGTATCCTCACAGATTATGGAATGCCATTCCTATCAGAAGAATGGCAATGTAGGGTACTGAAAAAAGAAATCAAACTCATATTGACTTGATAGAATCCAATTCCAGTAAGAGGATTATGATAGAACTTGGAAGATTACTTAGAGTATATGCCCATAAAAGCTATTGTGGTTGGATTAATCAAATGAGGCATTTGAATTATATTAAGTGAATGTAAATTCAACCTATCCATCTTTATTTTGGAAAATTGCATTAATACTAAATATAATACCAGAAGATATTAAATTTAAAAAATGTGACTAAGAGAAGGTTTATAGTCAAAAAAGCATAAACAACATCATGTGCTCTACTCTTTCATGATATATGACAAAGTTTTTGTGAAAGCATGTAATGTAATCATATCTGAACAACTCATGTTCAAAAAAATTAAATTTTTTTATGAAAGATCATATGAAATTATAAAAAATCATGTGAAAAGTCTTTTTTGGTCCACAATAGTAATGATATAAAAGTGGTATACAATGCTTGTGTTTTGGAGATATTTATGGTTGTAAATTAATAATATAATTGATAAATAAATAACTGTAAAACAAATGGAAAGAGTAGTCTGATTGACTTGTATGTAAAGAACACAATTCTATTAAAGTTTGTTTATATGTGTTTAACTTCTAGTGATATACTGGGGTTTGGTCATGTACAAAAGACACTGTGTTGTTGTGTAGTGTATTGAGATGTATACTGACTTAGATACTACTGCAATACATTACTTACCCACTGTAAGGCTCAGAGGAAGCAGGAGCAGTTTGAATGTTGAATTTATTAGCCTCTAAGACTCAAAAGGGGACAAGGCTTAATTTTCATATGTTATATTTATCCATCTCAAGGTCTCAAAAGAGAGCGAGGATTTATATATTGGTATTGTAATGGATTGTTGATATGTTTTGGGTCGCTTAAAATAATTCACATTGAGATAATTCTTGCAGCATCATGGTTTTTTATATATCTTAATGCCTTACAGTTTCATTTTTTTTATTCCTGAAGTGAAATCATAAAAATATGTACTCTTTTTTATTGATGTCTTGTTGTATTGGTAAAATCTATTTATGAAAATTACTGAAATTGAAAGTTAGAAAAACATATAAAGCTAAATTTTGTAGTAGACTTAGAAATGAGAAATGAAAAGTTACACTACCCATTGTCACATTACAAAAGGTAGGGAATTTGTAACAGAAAATCTGATAACAGCTTGAATTAATTACATTACAAAACTACCTAATCAAAAAAAATATTAATAAATAAAGTACTGTGTCTGTAAGCACATGTACTAGATATAACCTATGTATGACTTAAGTACATCAGTATAGACAATTAAAGAAAGAAAAAAATCGGTCTACATATTTTTTTAGATATTGTCATTAAAAATTTTATAAAGAAGATATACTATGTAAAATTGAAACCATTAAGATTATAGTTTATACTATGTCAAGGCAAAAAGAAAAATAGTTTTGATGTCTGCAATGTGTAGTTTATAAAAATGTAAAGTATTTTGCGATCATTTCTGAGTTGCCTTCTGAATGGGGTTTTTAAATAAATAATTTGCCTATTTTTCTGTTATTAAAAATTAAGGGCTACTAAAATTATGACTTATCATTCAATTTTTCAAATTCGGTAGTGATTTTTTCTGTTCCTATCCCTAATTCAAATAAATAAAAAACAACTACTGTATTTCTTTTGCTCATTTAGTTATATAATAATGATATAATTTCACATTTTGAAATAAATATTTATCAATGTGATTTTTAAGGTGATTTGAAATAAAACTGAGAGAGTTGTTTTTTGGAAAACATTCATTAGATATAGCAATAAATGCAAAAGATAACAAGTGGAGTATAAATAGATTACAAATGAACAACTACAGCAGTCTGGTCTTTTTCAAATCTTAAAAGCAGTGTTGCAGTGATCCCATGAAAAGAAGATAAACTGCTGATGAAAATAGTTTTCTTCTATATTTTGGATTGTCATGCCTCCTAACATCTGTCCACAATGGAATGTATGACATTGGTGAGCAGAAGACTATTCAGCATGTGTGTCTAAAAAACCAACCACTCAAAATATTCAGAGTGATGTAATCAAATCCAGAGGGTAGAAGATCTGGTTTGATCATGCTATAAGAAGAGAGGTGTATGACTGTGCTAAAGACCTACTATTCTCTACTGGATACTCTATCATCACCAATGTTCAAGTAGGATAACTCCCATCAAGAATAAATTAATAAAGATTAATTTTAGACATAGTATAAAAATGATATCTGCAAAAAACCATGAATTCAAACCTCAAATTTTACTTTTGGTAAGATCTTATTAATATAACTATCAAATTAAAATATTTGTACTAATTTTATTATCTTTAATATTTTGTATTATGTTTGTAAAAGAAAATATGCTTATGTGTTTGAAAAGGAAGGTTTCTAATGTGTTTTACCAGTTCTTACTTATGGATCTGAGACTTGGACCCTTGATAAAAGAGCAATACAGAGACTTCAGATCACTCAAAGAAGTATGGAGAGATGCATGTAAAGAGTAACAAGAAGAAATCAAAAATGCAATATATTGGTAAGAGAACAAACAGGTGTTACTGATTGAAAAAATTAAAAGACTGAAGTGGAAATGGGCTGGACATATTGCTAGAAGAGATGGTAATAGATGGACAATTGAAATCTTAAACCGAATTCCAAGAGATTGTAAAATACCCAGAAACAGACCACATGTGAGATGGATGGTTGAAATAAGAAAGTGTGCAGAGGTGATGTGGAGAAGCTGAAGATCAGAGAAGATAGATTGAACTTGGAAAGACCTTCATCCTGCAGTGGATTGATAATGGATGATGATGATGATTATATTTGTTATACTCGGCTGCAAATATATAAGTAACAATTTTATTGATCTATTGTTAATAAATTGTTAACTTATTTTTATTATTAACAGTTTAGTTTTGTTTGTTTTACATTATGCTATTAATATTCACAAATCTGAAAAATCATGCAATTTATTCGGAGACATGTAGGGATAATAGTAATTTATAAATGATGATTAATAAATTTGTCAAAAGTAAATTGCTCTTTATTGAAATTAGAAAAATAAAGATAAAATATTTTTGGAGAAATTGTATTTAGTTTAACCTTCATAGCTAGGTTATTTCACCATCACCATCATCACAAATGTTTGGGTTAATATTATGATATATATTTCAATTTAATCATTTTTATTTAAATGCATACTATTTTATGCATATTTATTTTTGCTCATCTATTGTTCCATTATATTTAGAGCAACAGAAAAATCATTATATATTTATAGTATGTTACATTTAGTCCAAATATATATATATATAATGAGAACAATTTGCATTTTCTATTTATCAGTAGACTAAATTAATTTATTTTAGAAAATTGCATAATAAAGTTTTTTTCTAAATTAAATAATAATTTTGTTTTTAAGATAAAAATAAGCATTAACACAGAAAACTACTGATATAATTAATTAAATAGTTAAAATATATATAAAAGGGTATTTAAGTATTCCTGAGTATTTAATATTTTGATAAGATTTTATTAAGTAAAATTTAAATAAATACCACTGAAATTAACAATGTAATTAAGGCAGTAAACTAATTAAATAATGTAAACACACACGCACACACACACACATATATATATATATGACAAAAAATTATGTATCAGATGTCTGATTCAGTGATGAGTAAAGGTATAAAATGAGCTTAATATTTTCTGTCTGTCTTGTCTTAATTTGTTTTCTGGTGCTGCCTTACTTGTTATTGACTTCTTCATTTGAGTCAGAATCACGCCAGTGTACTGAAATGAAGTGTAAGAAACTGAAACACAGAGATGAAGCATTGACCTATTAGCCAGAAAAGAACAGTAATAGTCCACAAAAATGAAAAATATGATGCCTTATATAGATATTTTGGTGATGGCTCTGCTAAATATTGGTGTGTGCACATTCTGACTTTGCCACAATATAGCTAATAATCATAAAGAGAATGCTCTATGTCAGGGTTAAAAGTAAATCCATCACTTTTTGAAAGAGGTTTGCCATTATCCAAGATATCTATCTACTAAAGACTAATATCATATGATAAAATGAAAATATGTATGTGTAAACAAGAAACAAGAAAATAATATTGAATCTGTAATTAAAAAGATGGAAACTGTTTAAAAATCAATCCAAGTTTAACCATAGAATAATTCCAAGTAATGAAACTGAAAGAGGACCAAATCCAAGCCAGAAATAAATGGCAGCGGGAGCTGCAGGAACTTATTTTTCTCGTTATAACTATACTGCGCAATACCTGTATACATAGTTAATTAAAAACCAGCTTCATGATTGATTCCCATAAAAGTTAAATTCACAGGTAATTAAGTCATCACATACCCTAATTTGAAGTAAGTATATGAAAGACGTAAAATTGCGATCACAGAATAATAAATAAATTGGTAAGACTTTATTAGTCTATTTTTCTTTTAATATGCCTAAAATGAATAATTAAAATACATAAAGTTATAAAAGTAACTAAAATAAATTTTTTATATGTCAAAACGTTGACCGGAAAACGAACCCGGGCCGGTTGCTTGGAAGGCAGCTATGCTAACCGCTAGGCTACCAACGCTAGCATTTTTGCGATTAATACATTTCATGAGCGCACATCCATAAATATTTTCTTAATATATATTTGTAATTAATATTTTCTCTCTTATGCATATATATTATAGTAGAATATTTTGTTTTGAAACTTTCACTTTTATTAAAAGTCGATAAAATAATTTTAGATCATTTACATTTAAGTACAAATAAATTAGTCGAATAAATAATAAAATATCAAAAGAATCACAATTATAAATTAAAGTATCCATATGTTATTTATTTATTTCTGTATATAGATTAAATATACGACCTAACTAAAGGAAAAATAGAAATATAAAAAAAAACCACATAATTGCTTCTCTATAAATCAACTTTATAGAGAAGTAATTGTTTTTTATTGTATATAGATTAATAAATATTTTTGTGATAAATGGAAGTTATTTTACTATAATCAATTGTAATGAATTTTATATAAAAATTATTTAAGATATTTTAAAAATATATCAAAATAAATATTTATTTAATGCCTGGTAATTCTGAATTGTAGTCAAACAGTGTGTGCCAAGTAGACTTGAATAGCAATATATTCTATAAATTCTTCTTGTTAGAGTAAGGAATAGACTCCTGCATAGGTAAAATGGTATAATTAGCCTTGCATTTTTTATATCTTGAGGCTTAGTTTAAGATCTATCCATGCATTCTGGCTAATATATTTTGATCAAAATATTTTAAAATTATAATTTAAAGATTATTAAGTCTACAAAACAAATCATCTTAATTTGTTAACATTGAAAAATTATGTAATTGTGTAGCCCTGATCAGAAATTATTTTTATAGTCACTTGTAAATAAATAATTCAATCTAAAATAAAATATGATTTCAACCTATTTTTTAACCCATATATTTTCCATTGTGATACAGAATTGGGTTTGTAAATGGGCTTGCTCTTAAATTTCAACGCTAGAACACCAGATGTCTCAATTATTATTTTTTAAACAATATCACTAACTATTAGTCCAAAAATAGTATTAACTTTTTCATCAGTAATGATTCATATTTTATTGGCTTATTTTAAAATATATTGTTACTTTTAATTGGAAAGATAGTAAAATCAATACTGCTTTGTAATTTTTTAATATTTCTTCTAAGCATACTTATATACTTATTTTAACCTACAACAGCATTCATTAACATTTGTCATTTTGTTTTTCTTTATTGTTTAATTAATTAACTCATGCTAAAGTGAATCTTTTAATAGCTTTCTGTCAATATTACAAGTTAAAAAATTTTCTTCTTCAAATAACTGCTTCATTTTTTCTTAGATTAGTTATATCATTTAATTATTTATTTAAGGTTTATGTATATATATATAACACCCCTATGGTTCAGTGTAGTGGTAAAGTGTCAAGTTCTGGAGTTCAAGATCATGGATCATGAACTCAGTTCTATAACTTTCTGCTACTTAAATCTCTTAAAAACTCCTGAATAATAAACCATTTTCTTTTATTAATATATCTCACAAATTATACTTTATTAATAGTCTTTTTCAATTATTCATTATCCCATCTTATATTTGACTATTTTTCTCTTTATTAGTTAATGTTAATTTTCCCACTATTATAATATTAGTTCCAAAATACATGCATTCTTAATATATCAATGCATCAATCATCAACTTTTTTTATATTACAGTCTTATATTTAAAAATTCTCCTATGAGTACATAGAAATATATTTCTCCTCTAATTCTTCTATCTTAATCTTCTTTTACTATCAAGTTATCAACCTGAAATGCAAAAATCTATTATTGTTTTGAATCTAATGGATAAAAGATGGTTTATAACCTTCACTAATAAAAACCATAATCTAAAAACTAGTCTGAACTACAGATTAGGGAGCATTGGATAGGGATTTATTTAGCACTACCATCTGACATTTATTGATTATTCAGTCATAAACTAAGGTGCTGAACCAAAACAGGAGAAATGGATTTGCTATTTAAAATTAATATATAGGCATAAGTCATGGGATGTTTTATTTTCTTCCATTATGATTTTTAAATGTTTAATCCATATTATCATGCTATTGTTATCACATCAACTTTTTACATCTTTAATTTGATTTTCAAAAATAGTTTCTACTGTAGGCTAAATTTTGTTCATGATTGCACTTTCTTGTTCTGCAATAGTCTTAATGGTATTCATGAGCTCAAAGCATTTTTAATGTATTCAGTCATGCATGAACTTCAAGCTTGTTAGGATGCATATTAATTGTTTTTAATGTCAAAGCAATTAATTGTTATGCCATCTCTACTGTGTTGTTGCAATTGTGTATGTACTTAATCTGTGAAGTATTTAATGTTTTTAGGAGTAGAAATATAACAACTGATATAATTTTAATAATGCATTATTATGAAAACAGGGGGTGATGAAAATAATCATTCTTTATTTTTAAATGTACTTTAAAAATTCTTTTTATTGTATTTTAGACATATTTTTGTTTTTATTTTTTTCACATATGAGATACTAAGCCAATAAACATCACATGATCACCACTTCTTATGCTTGTGTATAACTGTTGTTAAAACAGGCAAAACTCACTATACAAACTGCCACACACAACAAGCCAGAGCAATCAACAGGTAGCAGAATGCCTGTGCACAGAATCTAGGTGCGGTGCTCTCAGATCCAAGGCTCTTCACTGACGAAGGCCACAAGCCAGAAAGTGGTCTGGGGATATTGGATGAGTAGGCACTAGATGGGGATTTTGTGCACAGGCCTTCTGGCATTCATTGATTGCTCTGGTTTGCTGTGTGTGGCAGTGCGTTTTGCCTGCTTTAATATGAGATACTGTACATAAAAACCAACACAAAGTACAACTTAGCAATCTCAATGATAAGTACTCAATATTTTATTATATAAACAAATAGTCAATATTTAAACATGGATATTTCAAACACTTATATTTTGTAAATGGAATTTTAAATTAACAAAAATAAATATTTATTGGATAACTCTTAAATCCATAATTTATTCCTTCTTAAAAGGTTGAAATAAGAATTCTCTTTTGTCAAAAATATGCTATTTGGAATAATCTTTAGATATGAAGTTTTAAAATCTTGCTTTTATACACATTTTATTTAGCATTTTGCAGTGAGAAGCTTCATTGTTTTATGATATAATTTTAAATTTGAATTCTAGAGGATGGTGGCAAATAGTCTAATTATAGTATTTTGCAATAGGACCTTATTGCCCATTTACACCAACTTGCCTTTAAATAAATAATTTAGTTTATTCTTTAATTTAGTATCTCAAAGTGATAATTACTAGCTAGAAACATTTAAATTTTATTTTTAAAACTCCAAAAATATATCGATAAAAATGCAATCGATAAATCTGAGCAGTGATTATATATATGTGTGTGAGATGATAATCTGGAACAATTGATGAGTGCTAGTTCAGCCGAAATACTATATTAGTAATTATTTACCTTTTCTACATGAGGTGTGGTCATGTGTATCAGTAGTATGAGATAGTGTGAATAGTTGAAGGTTGCTTGAAAGTCTGAGTTCAAACCCCCTATATTTATTGTGTAAATGTTTAACTATATATATATATTTAATTTCTACTATGACATTTGAAAGAACAGTTTGAAAATTGAAGTTATTATGAATCGTTTTGATATGTGAAACTTTGTTTCTAAAGAAGTAATAAACTCATTGCATTTACGATAATTTTACTTTTTAAAATTTTAGCATGTTGCAAGTTTCATTTATAATATAAATGGAAAAAAATAAATGAGTACAATGTTTTTATAATAGAGATTATGGTAATTTAGAACATTATGTTCGTGGATGAAATTTCTAATGAGCCAAAGTTTAATTACTTGGCGAGTACTACATTTTCCGTTTTTATGCACAAATTAGAAAACTAAACAGAGCTGACAGAATGATGGAATTTTTTTATTCAGCAAACTTGAATTAACTTTTAACTCTTTAATTATTACAATATAAATACTTTAAAATGTGAAACTAGTCTTATTTTTTTTTTTACAAAAAGATTTTAATAATAATAAAAATAATAAATACAACGTAATTAACTATTATTATACAGTCTTTCAATCCGCATAAGTGGGATTTGAGTTGATAACGTTACCTTCCGTTTTGTTTTTGAATTTAACGGCAGTTGAGGCAGGTTAAGAAATTATCCAAAAGTACTTCTGTGGATTGAAAGACAGTATATAATAGTTAATTACCGCTATATTTATTATTTTTATTCATATTACAATATATATTTTTAAATTAATGGACATTTTATTAATAATAAATTTATATATATATAAATCTTAATATATAACAAACTAACCAAAGAAATACATATAAAAACAAAAAAAGACTTATAAATCCAATAAATAATATGATATTTCAACCATATATATATAAAGAACTATTATAGCTTAATAAAAAACTTGTTTTGCATCAGGGATTGTCAATTAACAATAATTGATAGTTTCTTGGCAATATCTAAAGCTAAAAGTTATTATCTCATCAGTTCTATTCTTTATTATAATAACAATTCATGGAAATATTTAAGTTAACATATATTAATAGATTGTGCATACATTGATATATATATATTGTAACCAAAAAGTCTGATCACATCACAACAAACAAAATTTAATGATATAACATGAAATTGTTATGATCTAATCTGGTCGTGGCCAGGGTACACCGCAAAGACCCATCATAGCAGTATGTGAAAGTACATTAGACAAATTATAAGTATGTAATTTTATTATTTTTCAAAACTTTAATCTGTGATTTTTCATTGCATAAGACATTATGGCCGACCATGGACAAGATGGTATAATTTGTGGAACTACTAAAGATTATTTTTTAAGAGTGACATGTATGGTTTTTGTACAAATGCTAGTCCAGGTATGAGCTTTGCAATAATAATAAGCATGGAAAACGGGTTTTTTCCTTATAAACTTAAATTTATAATTTAATAAATAGTAGTGAGACTCTTGTTATGTTGATGAATGACAATTATAATATTAAGCAAATAAATTCAATCATATCATTACCTTGTAAATCTGTTTATAAGTTTATAAAATCAATCAATTTTGTATCATGTACTAGAATCAACAATGCAAAGAGAAAGTATGGAAAAGGCAAATGGAATTTTATTGTGCCTTACATATCATAAATTACCAAGGACAATCAGCATTCAAATGTTTTCTCAGAGTATTACTAAAACTCTCATGTCTTACTGACAACAGTATGTACTGCAATGTATGCTCTATTCAAGATATAAAAATGTCTTGAACAATAAATACGAATTACACAAAGTACTAATTATAAATTATAGCCGAATTCCACAGATGTGCTTTTATCTGTTTGTTCTAGTTATTATGAGTACTTTTAAATTAATAAATTTTATGTGGCTCCATGAATATGAGATAATTCCAAAAGCACGGCATATAGAGTTTAAATGAAAATGTTCTTCATAAGTTATTAAATTCTACATTTTTATATAGCATTGTTCCAGGCTTATGATATCCAGGCTATATTAATTTATCTATCCACATTTAAATCTAGGAATACTAATCAGAGCAAAATAATTTAACAAATCAACATTGGCAATAAAAATCAGAAAATAGTTTTAGTTAATCATTTAAAGGCTGTTATTATTATTTAAGTAGTAAACAAATAACATAGTAAATACATTACTGACAGTATATGTTCAGATAAGATAATCAATTTTTTATTATTTAAGTGATATGCAGAAATATTAAACCAGCATTTCAATAAAATTTTAAATTTGATTTTAAACCTCTTCTTTTTTTAAAAATAAAGTTTTCATATCTGAAAAACTTCTGCAATTAAAATATTTAATTAATGTTGCCAATTTGTATGTAATAAAATATTCCAAAACATACTGATCTTCTGCTATTAATTCTACTTTTAAAGTTAAACGTTCTGACATATTTCAAATGTAGATATTGAACAAATTATTAGCGATTTGATTCACTTGACCAGCCGACTTGAACAGACCCTTTAAATTTAGCAACTCATACTATTATTAAATGTCACCATTTTATATTTAAATTCGTATGAGAATTCTTGGTTAATCCATTTGCTTGTTAATTATTTTTAAAATATGCTTAACATGTTTTGTTTACATGTTATGCTTACACCTTTTTTTCTTAATAATAATACCAAGAATGCTCTGACTGAATACTCTCTTTCATTGAAACGCACATGTGTATTTATTATATTTTTATCTAATAATTAAAAATTAGTTAAACAAATGACTTTTGAATTAAATGAAAATAATTTCTAAGATTATTTTAAATAAATAAGAATTATTATTATTTTTAATCACATTTTACTAAACTTGATGTGTGCTGTTGATTTCTTACAGGTTAAACATATTTGACCCAAATCAGTGGCTGGAAAAGAACAATTTTAAATACATTAAAATAACACAGCCAATAAGCAATGCAAAATATTATTTATTCTTACCAATACATTATCTTGAATACAAGTACATAGTCTGTTCAGAATGCAAATCAAGGCAATCAAATCACCAAGAAGACAGAGAAATTTTTATATCAGTTCTATCAATCTTTATATTTTACAGTAAAATATAAGGTTACAATATATATATATATATAATTAAAAAATAAAAGGTTAAAATATAAGGTTACAATATATATATATATATAATTAAAAAATAAAAGGTTGAAATAGATCTGTACTAAACATAATGATAAAAGAGATGACCACAGATTGACAGCCGAAGTCTTATTAAGCTAGATTTTAAGAAACTGTAAAAGATGTAGAAAGAGACCACATGTGAGAAAGATGAATAAGATAATGAAATTTTCTGAAATGATTGAAAAAAAAGCTTTGGATTAGAAAAACTGGATTAAATTTGAAGATACTTTTATTCTGTAAGAAATCAATAATGATTAAAAATGTTAATATGTAAATACAGAGTCTCATGATGTTTTTTTCTTGATTCATCTACCAGGTCTATAATATAAGTACAAACACAGATTTAGGATTTTTTCTTGAGGCAGAGATTCATAGCTAACCCAGGTAATGAATATCTTGTAAATTTTAGCTACAAAATAAAACAAAGGTAAGGAAAAGAAACAATCAAATTCTTACCATCTGACAATTGTAATGCATAATAAGAATTATCTTTCACCATTTCTCTCTTATGAGTCATTGAAGAGACCTGGCCCTATGAAAGGCTATTTTAACTTTTTTTACTTATATGCAAATATATTAGATTAATTACACATTACAATTGATAGTTAAATTATATTTATGTATATAAAAGTCAAAACTCATTAATTCAAAATCTGTTGTTGGACATTTTTAGATGTGTGAATTTTTAGATGTGTGAATTTTTTGGATTGCTAATTTCTCTTTGTATGATCAAATTTTGCTAAATTAACAAAAAAAAACAAAACATAAAGTTTACTGTAATTAGGCTTATTTATATGCTGGATATGGTTTTGATGTCTGTAATCATGTTTAAAAACTAATTTAATTATTCTAAAAATGAAAAGTCAATTTTGAAGTTCTGTTTGGATATTAAAGATTTGAATAAAAAATATTTAATTCAATGATATTCTATCGGTAAAATTCATTAAATTTTTTATGATGCTATAAATGCAAATAAATTATTTTTTTAAAAGATAGCAAATTTTGACCAAATGACATTCAAATTGCCTTAAAATAGAATATGAAATGTAAATTCTGATAATGAGCTTTAAACTATTTGCATTATTGAGTTCAGCCACATTAGTGTTGACAATCTTTAATATATATATATATATTGTAACGGGGTTCCCGTTACAATATATATATATATATATATATATATATATATATATATAAAATTAATCTTAGAAAATGTAAAACAAAACATGTATTCTCTACATATTTACTTTTCACTTATAGATTTATTTATTTAACTCATAATGCCTACAACCAGTATGTGATACCAATACAAATTTTCAAATATCTTAATTTTATACAAGTTTTTTTAATTAAACAGGTGCCCATATTATTACATTTTAAAGAATGTCTCTATTTTGGAAAAAATTGTTTAAATTTATCTTGTGTAATATAAATATTATGCCCCTCTATCAAATTTAGCTGCATCTCATACTGTTTGCTGTATAAATTGCTGTAAATTTTATTTGTTCTTTGCAAATGATTGTTATTTTTTCTACTTTTTAAGACAAACATTATAAAACTTATTGTAACTAATGCTTCCAATAATAAAAGTCAAATTTATTTTATTATAATAACTGATTGTAAGAAACCAATGAATGGAATCCAGTTGAACAAAAATAATTTTATTTCTCCATTTTTGCAGTTTTATCGCTATATATATATATATTTAAATTTTTTATAAATATTTTAACATGGATTGTAAATTATGTTTTAAATAAAAAAATGACATTTGAAATATTTATTTAAAACTGTTTTTAGAAGCAGTACGAGATACTGCTTGTAGCATTTGTGTTACTATATTATGTTGTAGCCATTTTAGGTTAATGAGGTATTTAACTATCTTGCCCATCTTTTTATCTATCATCTCTATTTATTTATAGTCAGATAAATGTTTCCATATTTGAATTTAACAACAACAGAATACTTAAAAATACATATTTTAAAACTCTTGATATGATTGTAGTTGATCAGTTGCATGTTTTAAAATTATGAAATATGATAGTAGACAGTTTTAAAAATGTTAGTAAGTATGATAGTACAAAAATCACAATCAAAATTTGACTATATTTATATTAATTGGAAAAAGAAATTTTAGGAATTAGAATTGAGATTGAAAGGAAAAAATACAATGAAAAAACATTAAAATATGACATGTTTTTTTTAAAATATTCTGTATATAAAATCATTTGGAAAAATATGAGAGTATTTTGAAATGGTGTGTTTTATATTGTTAGATATCTCAGAAATTTGTATATAAATTACAAAAACAAATAAAAGTCACATACTGACAATGTTGTAATTTTTTTACTGAGGAAAATTAAAA
Source organism: Epiperipatus broadwayi (assembly GCA_028023455.1). NCBI lineage: Eukaryota > Metazoa > Onychophora > Udeonychophora > Euonychophora > Peripatidae > Epiperipatus > Epiperipatus broadwayi. Next base: position 376,733 of record JAQFVV010000152.1, read on the forward strand.
TAAATGTAAAATGTTTGTAAGATTATAATGCATGAATGAAAATAGATTAGTAAAAATAGTGTTTAATTGGATTATATAAAAAGAATAACAAACACATTGGTCAATAAGCATTTTACAATATGCAAAGGTAATAGATAGATAATTTATTTCCATTTATTTATTTAAGAAATGGAATAAATATATAAACAATGTACATAATTTTGAAGATGGAAAAAGTTTGTAAGACATAAGTAATTCTATAGAAAACAAATATGAATATTAAAAAAAGGTTTGAATTATATAAGAATTAAAATATGTAAAATGGAAAAGATGACACTAAAGGGAACCTGTTATTTGGTGCAAAGACTGGAACTTTAGATACTGGAAGAAGAATAGAATAAGGATTTGAATTTTAAGTGTAGTTTATGTGAGAATGGGTTGATGAGATAAAGTCAGGATAAACTATATTGTATAATGAAAGAAATTTAACAAAAAGAAACAAAATACAAATAGAAATATTAAGTTTTTCTTTTTTTGCTTAGGTCTTTATAATAATAGTCAACAAATTAACAAAAAAGTATTTATTAAAACGGAAAAGAAGGGAAAGGATATTAGTCAGAGCTCATAAAATAATTGGGTAATAAGACTAAGAAGTTGGTGAGTTTATTATGATATATAATTATTTTAGGGAAGAGGAAGTTTATTTTGGTAATAAAGGTTTTTATGCATATACATAGAAACTTCCACATCAGCTAATAAGCCATTTTACTTCACATCACATCAATATTATAAGATATAATTAATATTGTATTATTACAATTATTCTACATGAAAAAGTGTGATAAACAGAACAGCCAAAATGCAAAAACATTAATTATAAACAACAATTTGCCAAGCACTCTCGGTACTGTATACCAGAATCATGGTGACGTATTAGAACTGAACAGTTAATATTCCAGTGCATGCTCAGTGGAACACTCGTGTTAAGCTGATTAATAATGTTTTTAGACTTCTCAATAAACCAAGTCTTTTTTAATTTCCTTTTCCTATCATTTGATTCATTGCACACAGTAGTGATATTTTGAGGATAAAACTCATGACCACAATTACTTTCATGATTTGAAAAACAGAATTAATCTGCAAATCACTTTTAGATTATTTGTACTGATAAATATGCTGTTGTATTCACATTAAAACATTTGCCTTCGTTTCACCATAATAAATAGCATTACAACTAATGAAGAAAAACCACTTCATATTTATTCATTTCTTCCACATTATCCTTTGAATTGTTTATTAGTGTATTTAAACACAAAGGGAAATGGAATCCTACATTATAATCTTCACTGATAATAATTTTTAATTTCCTATTTATAGGTGGCACATAAGCTAAAGAAAACCACTTTTTGACCATTTTATTATTTACACCCACTTTATGTTTAAACTTTAAATTCTGATAAAACATAACACAATTGTCTGTGTAATATAGTTTTTTGTATCCTACTCCTATCAAATCATCCATATATTTATCAATACTACTTTTCCTATCTGCTTCAAATTTACAAAGATGCAAATTTCGATACAAAAAACACTTAAATCCAGCCATTTTATAATTCAAAAGAACATTTGATGACAGATGTATAAAACCTTTTACATTCAATGGTTTAATAAACATTTTATACCCAAATATATTATAACATTTATATACATTTACACCTAAATACTTTAAGATATCATCATTTTCAAACTCAGTTGTCCATGACAAACTGGAATTCTCATTTAATTCATTGAATATATCCACTATAACATCTTTTGAAACACACAAAAAAAACATCATCCACATATCTTCTATATATTAAATCATAACTCCTTATAAATGTTTCACAATATGTTTTTTCCATTTCTGAAATGTATAAACTACACACAAAACCACTCATTGCCAACCCATTGGTCAACCATTCTTCATTTGATAATGATCCTTTCCATATCTTGCAGTAATATCCCCATTAATCCATTCTAACACTTCCATAATAAATCTGGCTTTACAAGAGTCTACATTATAATCCAAAAAAAGTTTATTAATTACACTTATCGATTTATTATGGTCCTCTGATCCATATAACTCACATACATCCAATGAGGCCATATAACCATCATCAACCACTTTGGCAGACTCCAAAATCTGAACAAATTCATTGTACATTCACCCAAACCCACCAAATCTTATAACCATTTTGCAGTCAATTGCAATGCTTTCTGATAATAACAACCCCCAAAATCCATCGTCAACCTTAATGGAACATTTTCCTTATGAACTTTAACATTTGCAAGCAAACATGGAACAATTGCAGCTGATGGATAAATCCTCAAATATTCATTTCTTCTAAATATTTTATCAACATGTGGTCACAAAACATTGCAAAGAAACTTGTCTTTACACTCTTTGAAAGGAAAACCAACAAGGAACCTGAAAAATTATAATTGCAAAGATGAATGTCAAAGAAATTTAAACCCATGGTTATAGGTATTTTTATGTGCATATTGTATTTTTAGTTATAGTTTAAAAAACTTCTTTTAATATTTTAATAATTTTATAAAAGCAAAAATTGACAATTTTGAACAATTTCATTAATTTTACTTTTTCCTATAAAACGTTTTTTTAACCATACAACCTTTCTCTTTAAAATTATAAAAAAAATATTTTTTTAAAAAATTTAATTTTATAAAATTAAAAAAATAATTTTGAAACATGTTTTTCTTTTCATTCATTGATTTTTTGCCCCAAAACTTAACAAAGAAATTAATTAAGCTAAATTAAAGATTATCTCTGATTAGAAAAAAGTTACTTTCCCTCATTTGTAATTTAAAGAAATAATTCAATGAATGCAAATTTAATTAATTTAATGAAAGAAATCAACTGGTTAATTATCCTTTTCATGAAACTACATTTTTTTGATAAAATAAATGTTTAAATTTTCATACTATCATGGCAGTTTTTTAAAATTTTTATTTATTGTTAATCAATTAGTTATTAAATAATTATTTTAAAAAATAATCTAGAGTTAATGTCTTATTTCTCCTGATATCTGTTACATAAATTTGCAGTGTGTGACTTGATGTCAATACAGCTTAGTAAATCTAGGAATTTGAAAATTGTATCCGTAAAGCTATTTAATTATAGTAGAGTAAATCTATGAATTATTTAAAATTATTTAGAATTAGCTGTTATACTTATTTATTTATCTTTTTCTCATGTAACAGTTCATAGAGTTTCTTGCTTTCTGAGCAAAATTAGAGCATAACAGTTATATCAATGCTGATGTTGTGTTGATGTTTTGGACAGCCAGATGATAATCCTGGATGGTGCAAAAATATCTTTAAAGTCCATGCACTACATTTTATATATTTTTTGATTAGAAATTAAGTTTATAGTTGGCCAGTACATTTAATGGCAGTGATTATGTTCAGCATGTTTTAATATCGTAGTATATTTTTTTCATTGTGAATAATGGATTGATACTTAAGGATTGGCAACCAGAGTTTTATGCTATATTTCTGACCTAAGTTTGGCAATGGCTAGATAATTAGCTTGTCTAGTCACAAGGTTGACTATTGATTTTTATTGTTGATTGTTTATAATGATGAATGATTTTATTATTACTTTTATTTAGTGCTGGATGAACTTGTAGTTAGTCATATTTTTTTGCTGGTCTCTCATCCTCGTTTCTTTTATATTTAATTTTTATTATTAAATAATTCATCACTAATATGTTGTCTACTGTTATAATTGAATACCCAATTGTGGGACTGTGTAACCTCTTGTCATCCCATCTCATTTCAGACTGTTACAATATATATAAAGAGGAATGGAGAAGGAAGAGAGGTACATTTAAAATTTTTTTTCAAGTCATATAACTTCTTAAGATGTATGAATTTTAATCTTCTTCTTTGTTTATAATATTATATTCTTATACCATCAGATATGTTGCACTTTAATAAATATACTCATATCTATGATGATATCATAATGTAATATTAATAATAAATGAGATATTAAAATACACACTGATTAACAATTATACAACTATTAAAAATGAATGCCAACTGCAATGTTGAATTATAATATTTCTGGAGAAAATGTTAAGATTATGAATATGTTTGTATTAAAGCAATCTTATTAAGTTTTTTTCTCCTAATTATAGCCCTGTACAGATTTAGTGCAGAATAAATTGATATTACTCAAGAACTCAAGATTACTGGGTCAAAAATCAATTTTGTTATTTCTGATGCTTGAATAGATCGTTCATACAGTAAACTATTGCTGTGTATATTTTACTGTATATGTGGCAGAATAATACAACCATAAACTAAAAGATTCTTGTATTGAATCCCAATTTTTTTTATTCTGTCATTATTAATTGAATTTTTATGTAATGAACTATTTGTTTATGTGGTTTATAGAAAACGTAGAATAATAGACTTGTGAGCTAAAGAATTCTGTATCAAAGTTCCATTCTATCGGTTTTAATGCTCAAAGCATTCAATATATATTTTTTTGTTTGTATATCACTTATTGAAAACTGTGACTTTGCGCACTTATATTTTGATAATCCCACTATCAAATAATGTTTAGAATTTTGTGTTGATCATTGGCTTTGTAGGCTATGGTGTATAGTGGGCTATTTAAATAGTATATATTCTCATGTTTATATTTTAATAGTTATGCCTATAATGTATTATGACCATTTTGAAGTTATCTACTTTAGTGCTGATTCCTTATTGAAAATTTTTATAAATATTTTTAAATATAATAAAAAAAGTCTAAATACTATATCTATCCATTTAGAAAAATAAAGCTTTATATTTCTACCAAATAGATGCTCATATTATCGGTTTATAAATCTGTAAGATGCGCTTACGTTTAGAATGTAATCCAAGATTAAAGGTCATGTATGGATCGTTTTGTGACTTGGTTTAAAGTTTTATGATGCATACATATCTGATTCATTAGTTTGGATAGATCACTAAACAAATTTAAAATATAGAATTAATCAAATAAATGCTAGCGAAGAGCACGGATAAAATTTTGATAATTTGATGACCAGAAAGATAAATAGAAAGAATTCATAAACTAAACAAAAAAGTGCAATTAAGTTACGGAGATTTATTAAAATTATCTGTAATTAATAAACAAAAAAATAATTGGCAAAAAAAGAAAGAATACTGTTGATGTTGATGCATGGGTAAACATTACACGAGAGATACTATTTTAGGATAATGATGTAAAATAGCATTCGATGACAGATAGCGATTATAATAAAATTATATACGTATTTCAATGTTTTTAAATTATATACGTGAACTAAAAAAAATAATAAAAAGTTTTGTTTATTTTTAGAAAATACTATTACAGTATTAAGCTTTTTCTTTTATTAAAACAACGGTTGTTTTATTGAGGAAGTCGCAACTTCGGTACCTCTTTTTCGCTTGCTAGAAAGAATTATAATTGCGCAAAAATTCTTTCTGTTATGCGCTTTAAATAGTTTTAAAATATACAAATGTAAATTAGAAAAATTACTGCTTAAGATTTATAATTATTGTTCCTGTTTACATTGAAAAAGAAAATATGTACAAACACCGAATAAATACATATTGCACAAATTTGATGATTTGTGAATAAAAATTAATTGTATTACATTAATTAGTACTACGTTGATACAACTGGAGGTTCACAAATATTCACAAACATATATAAACTAATCAATCAAATCTTTTTCTCATTCTTTCATAAACTAAGATGTAAGACTGACTCCTCTCATTATGGATAATCTCCATTTTTAGGTGATCTAGAAAGGTAAACACATGAATCTTCATTCTAAAATGATAGTTCAAATTTTCTTATGAATGCCATGATTTCAAAGTTTCAATATAAAATTAATGGTTACATATTAAGTTTCCAATGTGGTGTTCAACTTAAGACATATATTTCTTAAAAGTGAAGTAGAAATATTTTAGTTGGATATTATGAAATGGATAACAATCATCCCACCAAATGTAATATCTTTATTGATTTACATCAAAAAGATTTAATACTGTCTCTATCTACATTTGATTGCAATCCCAATATTTATATGGAGAGTTGGGCTATTGTTTCTAGCATGAGGATTCATGTCTTAAGATTCATAATTCATTTGAGGAATAGATGTTGTCCATAAAATATATACATATAGTGAAAGAAGTCAATCAGAATTCATTTTTACTGTTACAACATCTTACAAGAGTTTCAAATGCAATTTTAAGAGTTCTGTGTAATAATTTGATTGGTCACAAACTTGTCTTCAGTATAAGCATTAACTTTTTATTTATATATATATAATCATCCAATATTAATTGATAAATGGGTGCCTAGATATTCTTTACTAAAAGATAAAACAAAAATTGCCCAACCTCTGATCATTTAATACTTAGCAATCCTTTTCCACTTCTTTGTTCTGCTTTACTATTTTTTCTATTTAAATTTATTTTTGATTATGACAGAATATGCAATAAGTTAAAATTAATAACATTATTGTCAAGTAATTTCTTTATAATAGAATGTTTTTAGCTAATCCATTAGTATTTTTTTTATAGAAATTGGTTTATCTTATAATTCTCAATATATTTTATATTAGCATTATGCAAGTTTATTAAGATGTTACCTGTGAAAATAGATGTCTTTCTTCATTTTATTTTTTTATATAATAATTTTATGTTATTAAAATTAAGAAAAACTTGTTATTAATAATAATAATAATAATAATAATAATAATAATAATAATAATAATAATAATAATAATAGTAGTAGTAGTAATAATAATAATAATAATAATAATAATAATAATAATAATAATAATAATAATAATAATAATAATAATAATAATAATAATACACAGAAGAATGTACAGGTCAGTTGATCCATTCTGTGGCCTTTGCCATATGGCTGAGGAGACTTTACAGCATATAATTTTCAACTGCAAGGCCTTGGAGCAGACTAGATGTATTTTGCAGGGCAAATACAGGAAAAAATACTACAATGATGCAAATTATATCAAATTACAAAGGTAGGTCTATACCAGCCATAAGGGCCTCAACATTTGTTTTATATGCACTTTGGTGCACTAGGTGTGTATTCGTATTGGGTAATAACCCCAGAAGGCATCCAGCCACATTGGAAAATAAGTTGAATAAAATTCAAGTTAGAGACAAGCAGATCACCAGCCTGGATATTTATGCAGCTACTTGGTCCCTGCTCAGGCAAATAGCAAAGCTATAAAAAACAAAATTAAAGAAAGCATGGTCCTGATTATGCTCCTATTGGACAATAATATGATTAATTAACATTGATAAAGTGGATAGAATCATGTAAAATTACCCATACAGATATGTACTTTTAAAAAAATGAATATTGTAGACTTGAAATTGAACTAACAATAATAAGATTCAACATGTATCTTGCTATGGCATTATAATACTATGTAACTATTGGATCAATAGAGTTTACTATTGTTGAAACTTAATAATAATAATAATAATAATAATAATAATAATAATAATAATAATAATAATAATAATAATAATAATAATAATAATAATAACAATAATAATAATAATAATAATAATAATAATAATAATAATAATAATAATAATAATAATAATAATAATAATAATAATAATAATAATAATAATAAAAATAATAATTCAATTCAATATCCATTTATTATGTGCATTTCAACATTTACACTTTAACAGAAATACACAATAAAAAATAATAATAATAATAATAACAATGATAATAATTAAAATTTAAAAAAAAAAAAAAAAAACAATTATAATCAAATACAAGCTAAATACATAAAATTATATATACATATATGTTCATAATTATACATTTAGTTGTTTTTTAACATTCATCACAAATTGATCGCAAAAAATATCAATATTATTAAAAGTTAGATTATATACCATTTGCAATCTATTAATAACTGATTTACCAAAGAAAGTATTTTTACATATACTAATCTTGAAAGTTTGCATTTCTCTTAATAAACAACAAGGTACTTTCAATTCTATTTTTGATATACAGTTACTGACATCAATTTTCCCATCAATCAACTTTTTCAGTAATATCATATCCTTCAACATTCTCCTTTCTTTCAATACTGTTTTGACAGTTTGACATTCACCCATTATTAATTTATTAAATCTTTTTTCAATATTATATATTTTAGACTGAATATTAATCAGATTGAAGTTCCATATACAAGAATTATATTCTAAAACTGTATCAACAAGAGAAAAAAGTAACCTATATTTTATGGAAATAGATAAATCTCTCCCATATCTCAAAATACAGTCCATCTTTCTGTATGCTTTATTAATAATACATTTAATATGTGCATTAAAAGTAAAATTACTACAAAATATAATTCCTAAATCAGATACAGTCTCTTTATATTTAATAACACCATTCTCAATTTTATATTGATAAACAGATTTTTCAGTTTTATTAGTATAGGAAACAATGCATGTTTTATTAATGTTAATCTCCATATTGTTATACCTACACCATATAATAAAACTATCTATATCCTTTTGAACCTCAATATGATCACTATAAGTAATAATTCTTTTAAATAACTTACAATCATCAGCATAAGTAAGTATCATACTATTTTTTATGCTATGATCAAGATCACACATATAAACATTAAAAAGCAATGGTGCTAATATTCCACCCTGAGGAACACCTATCATATTATCAAAAAAAAGAGAATTAGTTTTATCCATATGTACATAAGATTTACGACCCCTCAAATAATTGGAAAACCACTCAACTAAATGAGGACTAACACCCAACATTTTAAGTTTATACAAAAGTCTAATATATGAAACTTTGTCAAATGCCTGAGTCATATCAAAATATACAACATCTAATTGCTTCTGATCAGATAAGGCATGAGCAATATGATCAGATATCACCATTAAATTAGTTTCAGCAGATCTACCAGGTAAAAAAACCATGCTGATAACTAGGTAATACCTTAATCATATCTACAATAATATTACTATAAATACACCTTTCATAAATTCTAGCAAAAGGTGACAGAATTGAAATAGGTCTATAATTACCAGAATCAGATCTATCCCCTTTTTTAAAAATTGGTATAATCTTAGCTATCTTAAATATATCAGGAATAATAGTTTTCTCAATTGATAAATTAATGATATAATGCAATGGTGCTACCAAACATTCAGCACAACCCTTGATAATAAAATTAGGAATATTATCATATCTCATAGAAGATTTCGATTTAAGTTTAGAAATTGCAGTAAACACTTCAGGAATTGCAATTTTATTAACATGCTATATTCCAAAAACTCTCTTTATTAAATTTAATATCAACCATATTATCATTACTTGAAGTATCTAAGTACATATTAGTAAAATGATTGACTAGATCATCCATAGAAGGCCTAATTACATTATATCTACAACTTTTACTTCCAACAATATTAAGATCTTTTATATAATTCCAAAACATTTGGGAATTATTCCTAAAATTTTCTTCAACTCTATTTAAATTATTATTATAATCTCTTTTCATAAGAGTTTTAGTATAAGCACGCAAACCACTAAATTTCTTATACAATTCTTTATCATTAGTTAGTTTATATAACCTATGATATTTGTGCTTTCTATTTAAGCCCTTACACAATTCCCTAGAAAACCATTTAGGATATTTGTTATTAGTATTTAAATAATGCCCAACAGGAATATATTGATCTAGACAATTTTGAACTATACCAAAAAATTTTTTTGCTGCTATATTTGGATCATTTTCAATCAAAATTACATTCCAATCAATTCCAATAAAAGTAAAAAACTAAATGCTAAAATTTCTTTCTTCTCTTATCTAACTTTTCATCTGACTTTTTAATTACACAGCTTTTAGATAATTAATAAACAACCATTTCCATTTATAGATTACAGGAATTAATTAATACCTGTTTTTATTTTAACTTACGTTATTTTTTTATTAAAATATTCTTATATTTCAATCTTGTATTTTTTTATTAAAAAAAATACGTTCAAATACTTTTTTTTTTTTTGTTTATGAAAAAAAAAATATTTTTAAAGTTTAGCATCTGTGCGAATGTATATACGTATAACAAACATTTTTAATTTTAGCATTTAGTTTTTTACTTTTATTTGCGAACTTTTAAGTTTTTATTCTGGATTAATGTAACGACATATTTATATATCGTTACACAATGTCCTCAAAAGCTTTATAAAGGCCATAATAGTCACCATGTTTGTAATCTCTCTTACTATTTACCATAGGCTTTATATGTTCATGAGAACCATCTATTACAAATTCCAAAGGTGGATGATAAGGATCAGGGGGCAAAAGAGCTTGATCAGCCTCTTTGCACTTCAAATCATTCTTAGTGCTAAACAATAAATCCAACATACCACCCCTAAAATTAATAATACTATTAAGTTGAATTAAACTAACCAACTCAACAAAAAATTTTAATCTATAAAGTTTACTATTATCAACATTCTTATTACTATGTCTTGAGTAATCAGCTTCATTAAAATCCCCAACTATAATAATATCATATTTATATTTCACCAATATATCCTCAACCTTAACTAAATATGCATCTAAATCATTCATTGACAAAGTAGGTCGAAGATATATAGTACCTAACAATATTTTATTTTTATTTTTTAAACTAACTTCAATCCAACAAGATTCAATATTATTATCATTAATAATTATCTGTTTATGCTTTATGTCTTTTTTAATAGAAATCAAAGTACCACCTCCTCTTGTTTCATAATTATAATTTCTATCACATCTATACATACAATACCTATCATCAAATATACTAATATTATCAATTTCTTCTTTTAACCAAGTCTCTGTTAAAAACATAATATCATATTCATTTAATAACAATTCAAATTTAAAATCAATTGTCTTAGTTCTAAGACCACGAACATTTTGATAATAACAATTCATGAATTGCTATTTATTACACAGATTATTTTGCAAATTTATATCTTGCACTATAGTGCTAATTTCATCAACATTATCAGTCAACATAATATCTTCTGTCTTTTCTTCAATAATCTTATTAATATTTAATATAATATTATCCTGTGTACTATCAACATTAAAATTTCTTAAATATTTTAAATCTCCATAGAAGGGCAATATGACTGCTGACAAAGGCCAAACGTTACTAACCAAAACTTAATCAGATTCAGATTCCTCTATAGATAAATAAAATGAAGAATATTTTTTAGATTTTGTATTCAGTTTATAACACACACTATAATCTAAAACATTTTTTCAAATGAGCAGTCACATCTTCAACACAGGTGTCATTATCCATTCTAGTTAGAAAAAAAATTTTAAATTTCTTTCTTGTCTTAACAGCTTTTAAAACATGATTAACCTGATTTCCTATAATAGGTGAAGAACTTGAATTTTTAATATTTTTATTCTTATTTTTATGATAAAATACAGTTTTAAAACCATCCTTTTCTTTATCTGCACAATCTTTCAAATAAAAGGCATATGATTTTTTAGAGGTGTTATCTTGATTAGAAATCCCAGACGATTCATCTGACGTTACATTTGTTTTCATATCTGACTGACCAACCTTCACTTTAATTTGTTTATTCTGCTGTTAATTAAATTTAGAACTTGATCTATCAGTGACACTAAAAACTGACTCCTTTTTTAATTGATCAACTCCTTCACTTCTATTTATAGTAGAAAGTGGAGGGAAATTTAAATCAGAAACAATAAGTTCAGACGCTTGCTTTTCTTTTTGCTTTAAAATAAGTTGACTTTCTTTTTTATTAAAAACAACAGAATTTCTGTCTGTGCTTCTATAATCATTATTTTTATTTATATCCAAATTATTAACAGATGCATTTAATAACATATTTTTTATCGTAATATTTTCTTCTTTCAATAATTTAATTTCACTTGATAAATCTGTAACAATATTTAAAATTCTATTCAATAAAAACGTAGATTTTTCACAAGATAAACAATTATTATCGATTTTAGATAGATTTTTTCTCCTTTATCAAAATCACGATTAGATATAGCATTAATTTTTATTAATTTAGAAATGTCATTACCTTCATTTCCTAATAAATTTTGACCAAAAATATCCAAGTCTTGCGAATCATTTATATCTGATACAATAATCTCCATTTTGTTTTAATTGACTTCCATTACATTATTACTACTTGAATTATGATTACATTTATCACAAATATAGGACTCCATTTCTATTTCATTTTTATGCAATATTATTCCATTAGATTTCAAACATGGTTTATGAAACTTATTATTGCATTTAATACATTTAATTCTTGGCTGTTTTCCAAATATAAGATCACTGCAATAGCAATAATAATAATAATAATAATAATAATAATAATAATAATAATAATAATAATAATAATAATAATAATAATAATAATAATAATAATAATAATAATAATAATAATAATAATAATAATAATAATAATAATAATAATAATAATAATAATAATAATAATAATAATAATAATAATAATAATAATAATAATAATAATAATAATAATAATAATAATAATAATAATAATAATAATAATAATAATAATAATAATAATAATAATAATAATAATAATAATAATAATAATAATAATAATAATAATAATAATAATAATAATAATAATAATAATAATAATAATAATAAGAAAGAAGAAGAAGAAGAAGAAGAAGAAGAAGAAGAAGAAGAAGAAGAAGAAGAAGAAGAAGAATAAGAATAAGAATAAGAATAAGAAGAAGGAAGAAGTAAGAAGAAGAAGCAGCAGCAGCATTAAATATGTATCCCTTTATGCTTCTAAAGGCAACAATCAAAATAAGTCTAATATGATCTAAAAATTTGACTCTAATTATAGAATATACTACAAAACTTGAATAGTTTAATAATAATTCTGAAAAACAAAATTAATATAAAATACAAGGAGTAATGTAGTATATTTTTTCTCATGAACATACTCATACATCAGTGTGTTAAATATTATGCTAATGAAAAATTTAATGAGTAAAAAATCCTAAGTGAAAATATAAAACGAAGAATAAATATCAAAACTGCTAACATTATTAGTCTTTAAAGATTCTAATTTTAGCTGCAGCAAAAAGTTTAATATCAAAACATAACCACATTAAACAGAGAATGAAATGACAAAAAATAAAATAATCATTTTTATTATTATTAAAAGAACAACAATTTAATAACTCAAAACATTGTTAATTTCTAAAAGTATAAAGCTTGGGACACTTGCCTCTCAGAAAGTATTAATATTATATTAAATAATATTATAAATATATTTAACTGAAGATGGTTATACTTATATTCACTGAAAGCATGCTATTATAAGATATATTATGTATACATATTATATTAGTATAAACAGTGTAGTACACAAAATTTACAAGTTACTTGTATTAAATGAGCATTTCCTCATCAAAATCTATAAAATATGAAATAAAAGTTATTAGATAAATTATGATATAAAGGTAATAAAATAATTGGGTTATTTATTTTGTCCATTTTCCTAGAAAGCAAAAATATAAAGACAAAACACTTGAGAATTGGTTATTTATTTGAAATTAGAGGAGAAATTTAGAAAAAGGGGCAAATACCAAAAAGTGTTTTATTAAAGTTTGATAATACTATAAAAAAGTTGAATGATTTAATATAATAGTTGGAATATTGTTAGAATAGATTAGTTATGGGATGGTCATAGTCATCAAAAGACATCATTATCACTAATACATTGAAGTCACACTGTGTTTTAGCTGACCTTTAAAGAGATAATTTAATAATTTAAGTTCTAAGATATAGTATATTTTTATTCAGGCATATGAAAATATGATTAAGAGTACCTCTTAAGTAAAAAGCTTTTAATTGTAGTGATCATCATCATCATTTATCTAGCGTATGCCATTTCACTGCCTCTTCAATGTAGCTACATGAAGTGCTTTACAGGATAATCTCTATAATTTATTTCCATTTTAATATGCATAGCAGTAATGTTATCCTACTATTATCTTTGTCACACAATAAAATAGTTGGTGGAATTATTCAACTTAACTTTTTACTCAATTGCAATTATAGCATGAATATGTAGCCAGGGATAATTAAGTTTGCATTTGAAATGTTTTTATTTTGTTTATGCATATTTTTCAGCATATGCTGAGTCTTAAATTTATTGTATTGGGTGCACTGGTCTGTGGCCCATTTTGAAATATGTAGTTTTAATTATTTTCTCCATAAATTTGAGTTGTTTTTTTTATTTTCTCTAATATCACCATTCCATACTTAAATTTAAATTTATTACACACAAATATGAATATTGTAATAAAAAATAATATTGAATGTAACAGTGAAAATATTTTTATAAAAAACTATAACAAACCACAGAAGTACTTTCAGTTAATCACTTAACCTTCTTATATATTTATAAAATATAATAAATACCAATAAGAATGCACACAAACTGAAAGATAAAACTTCTAGCTTCAGAGTGATGATCATATTTAAAAAGTAGGCTCTCAGTATAAAAGTTATCAAATGGAATGAATGAAAATAAGATGTTTGCAGTCACTTTTCATGCTTTTATATGACTGTTTAAACAACAGGGAGCAAATATTAAAATGAGAAAGTATGTTCTCACAGCTTGAATAGCAATTAATTTTCCCTTTATATTTTAGACTGTAAACCATAAATTATTAAACTGTTTAAACATCCATATTGTGCTTGAAAAATGAGTGAAAATCTTTTTATTTTTGTTTTGGCATTTGATAGCTCGACACCAGAAGACATGCATTAATATGATCAGTGCATTGAAGTTAGAAGTTTATCTTTTTTGATTATATATATATATAATATCAAAAGCTAAACTGGTAAATACACACCAATTTACAATTAAATCATTAGCCAAAATTAAATTACAAATTAACTATCAATTGTTTTCCTGCCAAGGCAAAGGTAGGGTAATATATATATATATATATATTGTGCCCTTGTCTGTAGGTCATAGGTAGGGTAGAAAGGTCAATTATTAAAAAATTTTAAATTTTAAGTTATATTTGTAAGATATATAAATAATAATAAGAGAATGAGATTTTATAGTACAATTTAAAGCTAAAAAATACCTGGTAGGTAACAGTGTAATAAATTATTTAAAAGAAAACAGTTAAATAAAGCTTAATCATATCATTGCTTATGGTTGTGAAAGCTGGCCATATAAAATAATACAGCTATAGATAGTTAAAAGTATATCAATTATTTAGTATAATATTTAAAAACTAATAAATTAAATAAATGAAATGTAATGTTATAATTGTATTTAAAAATCAAATTTAATAGAGTATAATTTATTAATAAACTTTGGGATGGTGAGAGTTATATTTAGTTTAACATTTTAAAATTATTTTCTAAATTTTTTATAAAATATATCAGTTTTGGTAATTTAAACCAAGACGTAAATAAAAAATCATTTTATAAAGTTAGTAGACACGTGACCGTATATTATATGCCTTCACGCACACTCTTGTTAAAATAATAATAAACTGTGTGAATTTAAAACTAGATATAATTGCCATCGATCATTAAAATGAAAGTTATAAATATTAAATATTGTTTTAATAATTATTTTAAAGCTTAGATAATTTTTTATAAAAACTATAATTGAATTTAATAATATTAGTCTGGGAAATATTCCAGACATTACGTCATCAATTCTTAATTTTAAAACATACATTCTGTTATCAAAATAAAATGAATAAATTGTTCGCGCTAAAATAAATATTAACCAATCAAAGGATGTAAAATTAACAGAAAAAAATCTAAGAATTATACAGAGCGGGAGAAGTAATGTGAAAGTGAAAGAGAAAGTAACACATTTGATAGCTGGTAACATCGTAGCTGAACAGTAATATAAATTTATAATTTCGGATTTATTCTAAAAGTTATTCTGTAACATATAATATATTTTTGACTACAGAGATATGGATTGCTAATTTTAAGTTTATCTTACCAGGAAATTTTATTCAAATTTAACCAAAAAGCCTACAGTAACATGGAAATACAAGGAAGAATACCTAAATTAATTGATGAAAGAAAAATAATTGGAAATCATCTTAATGCCACTTTAGTTGTGCTCAACCTGAAACTTAATCTTATAACACAGAGAAATACAATTAGGACGCTATGTGAAAATCTGAAAAAGAAGCTGCTGATCGTCAAGAACAATTTATGATGATAAATTTACAGGGCTACTTTAAAACTAAGTTATACTTCTCTATGAACAAAATTTTAATATGCATTCTAGTACCAAGAAAAATAATAATGAAGAAAAGAATGTTTATTTTATAAAGAAAACATTACTAAAACTATAGTTCCAGAATGTTAAAGTAAATAAAAAGTTAAAGACTAATATAAAAGTGCTAATAAGTATTTTATTGAGAGGAGCCGAAAAACTTTATATAAGAGAAATGAGAAAATATTACAAAGAATTTAATGAAAAAAAAAATGTTTGATCAAAGAAATCTAAGATTAAATGACTAAATAAAAATGGATCCATGGAAACAGAAATTTATTGAAGATTTAAAATAAAATATCTACAAGATGCATCGGGGGAACAAAGCGCGCGGGAAAAAGCTAGCAGACTATGTTAAAGGAGACATCAAGAATTAATAAGTGTATAAAATATTGAGAAAACTAAGGATCATCGTCGATGAAGATTATTAAACAGAGTTATTTTTTTTTATAGAACATTAAGTGACTGAAAAAAGAAATAAAGTATATATTTTTTTTTAGCTTTACGATGAACAATTTTCAAGCAAGTTCGACAAAGCAGTATCGTAAATATAATTTAATATTTTTATTTGATTGTATTTAAAATATAAAAATTCTATATTAGCTTAGGGAAACATATAAACATGAATTTAAGAATAATGAGATTTTAAATATAATAGCTTAATAGAATGATAGAAATATTATTATAAAAATAAAATGTATGTATGGAAGTTTTAAATA
The DNA here is from genome assembly GCA_028023455.1 of Epiperipatus broadwayi. Classification (NCBI taxonomy): domain Eukaryota; kingdom Metazoa; phylum Onychophora; class Udeonychophora; order Euonychophora; family Peripatidae; genus Epiperipatus; species Epiperipatus broadwayi. The sequence continues at coordinate 393,875 of JAQFVV010000152.1, forward strand.
TCTACAAGAAGTAATGGAATGGTGAAGCCTTCAGAATACGATCAAGAAGATAGAGATCGTATTGGTAATTGTGATATTATTGATAATGCATAATGTATTTTTTTTAGGTCATCTATTAAGGAAGAATGATGTATGAAAGTTTTTAAATTATAAGTACACATTTTATCCAACATTAAAACATATATTTGAGATAGTAGTAATTTTAAATGTGCATGCAATAAGTTGTTTTAAAAAAATATAATTAATAATAAGTATCATAATAATTATGTGATTCTTTTGAACTTTTATGTTTGCAAAATCTTCAGATGATTTTAAAATAGTTGGTATATTATAAATATACGAGATAAGTAGTAAAAGATTTTCTTAAGAATAGCTGTATAGTTTGAACTAAAAATGAATTTTATTATTGTTAGAAATGTAGACAGAAATTTGTCGATGTACTGCATAGATAAATCTAGAGAAATAAAATCGGATAGTGACTTGGTAGTACTGGTGTAGAGGAAACCAAGATGATGTTTTTTGCCAAGAAATAAGAAAAATCAAATATTTGGATCATAGTATTTTGTGTGATTTCAGTATAGCTAACTAAGTCCTATCACTGAACACATATATTTTGGACAGTGTTTTTTTTTTTTTTTACGTATCTTTGAAACTTTTTGATGTTTTATAAAGCTGAAGGAATAGCTTTAGCATCACTCCTATAGTAGAGGTGGATAGACAGATAAAGGTCACTCCTCTATGGTGTTCTTTAAATTCACTGTGCCATCATTGTCAAGTTTTATGACGGATAATATTCTAGTTGTTTTGATCCTGCGCATCTATTTTCGCTATCCTTGTTTCATGAATATACATCGTCAGAAAGATATTTTTATAGAAATGATACATAAAATAGAAATGAGGCTAGGTTGTCGTTATGTAAGAATAGTTTATTTACTAGAATGAGTTAGAATTGTTATTTTAAAAGTGAAAGTATAAATGTCATAAAGAGATGAAGAATCATATGATATAGTTTTAAAAAGTAATTCTGAAATGAATATAAGATTTTAAAGGAAAAATCTAAACAAAGTTTTTAAAGTAATAATAAAATTTTAATATTTTATATGATATTTAAAAATAGAGATTGCATGTTGGTTGAAAAATGATTCAATAATGTGTAACAGATATATGTATTTGTGCATGGTATGTTAATGATTGTAATTACCATACGAAGCAAAGGCTTGGATAAGTATTGGATTAATAATTATTGTATAGTCAATAATAAAACGGAACATCAAAATGTCAAGAAGGGTTTGAATCTTTAGGATTCCATACGAATAATATAAAAATAGAATTTTATGATTTTGTATAATTTTTACTACGAAGGTAAAAAATTTTGTAAAAATATAATTTTAAAATTAATAGAGATATAAAGTATTAATGATAATTATTGATAGATACATTTTTTTTGTAACAAGCTAAACTAAAATCAGATATCTAATAATAATAATACTGTATAAGAGTTTAAAAATAAAATAAGTAGAAATTTAATGTTAAGAGATAAACTAGTAAAGTAATTTTGTAACAGGAAAGTAGGGATATCCGATGTACATAATGTAAATATTGTTATTTGTATAATTATTAATAAACTATGTTGTAAATTTATTTGTAAGCTTCGTGTCTTAGTTATATTTCTCCACATAGAATGCATGATATCGCAATACACATTTATAATTGCAACAGACATATAATTTTGCACAAAGTAGATAAACATAAAAGTGTTATAATAATTTTTGAAAATTTATTTGTATGATAAAATTAAAGGATTATAATTATATCGTTTATTGGTCATAAGTTGGTTGCCACAATATTAAAATAAATTATATGCTAATATTACAACACGTATTTTGATTGTCAGATTATTAAATACTACCACGAACGTAATATTTATTTATTTATTTCATTTAAGAAGAAATAGGATTACATTATACTATTATTATCATTATTCTTATTTATTATTGTTAGTTGTTACGTAGTGAATTTATGACATAAAATTCCCTTCTCATAGTTTACTACCGTAATTTAAATCAGTTTAAATGCAATTTATGAACCTGAGATTTATTTATTTGATTTGATTTTATTTCATTTATTTACTTAAATTATTTAATTGAGCTAGATTATTATTACAAAGAATAATAAGATATGATTATTATCTTAATCGTAATGAAAAGAGCTTGGAAAGTCATAAGAATACCATAAGTTGATTATTTAGTATAGTGTTCTTATGCCATTGGGATAGTATCATGTGGATATATCTCAATGTAGTCTGTCTCGCTCCCCGTGTCGTCGCTCCATGTCTCATGAAAATAATAAATTTTTAATAATATAACTGTATTTATATTTTAAAGTTTAGAGCTAGTAGTAATCATTTTAATAAATTAATTTCATTCATTTTGTTAAGACTGAGCTAGAGAGAGAACCCGGAATATATTTTAAACATTATTATAGATTATTTTGGAGAGAGGCGACGGGGGAGGAGGTTACAATATATATATATATATATTGATACGAAGATTTTCACAGGTTGCAGATATAAAAGACATATTTTGCGGGTTCATCCATGTTAAAAATTTAAATATTGATATACCAACGTTTTGACTTGATCACACTAAGTCATCCACTGAGTGATAAAAGCTTTGTAATCAAGTCGAAACGTCGGTATATCAATATTTAAATTTTTTAACACGGATGAACCCGCAAAATATGTCTTTTATATATATACGTTTTGCATTGTATTAATTTGCACATAAAAAAAATCTGTCTTGGTAGGAAAACCATTAGTAATAGAATTTACTTTAGCTAATAACTTAATTATCAATTGGTTTATTCGGTTTAATATATACGTGTGTGTATAGGTGTGTGGGTATAATACTTTCTAAACTTAGATTCGAAGTAAGACAGAATATTGCTAAATGATGAGATTAAAAGCAATGAAATGTCCTGATTTTAAAGTATTTTTATAGTTTAAGTTGCAAAAAGAAGTTTGCTGTTAAATAAAAAAAGATCCTTTAATTCTTTTTTTTTTTTGAAGCCTAAAAGAAAGTGAACAGGAAAAATTCCTAATGTCCATTCCATATGTTCTAGTCATTGTGGCTGTTATTACTATGTGATTATTCATGTAATATATAAACATAAATGAATGGCTTACCAACAAACATCAGCCAGTGAGGTGAGTTTTCTGACTTTTTGCCTGTCAGATCAACATCAAGAAACAGAATGATCTTTTTTTTTCAAATGTCCATTAATTTTTAATTGAAATATCAGTTCAGGTTGATGTGTGTGAATGGATTTTTTTAAACAGAAAGCTAAATTATAGACTTTATTGCAGGATTAAGTAAAGTCACCAGTAAGGCAGCAGCTGATGGTCAAAGGCGGAGGATGGTATAAATCCCTTGATTGAAGACTCAAGCTGCTATTCACAATTGCCATTTATGCAGATCATTTTTAAGTAAAGGAAGATTTCATTGAGAATGATGTATATTCAGATTACTTCATATTTTCAAAACCTTTAACAGCAATTTTATAAAAAATACTGTGTAAATGAAATGGGAAACTAAGGGAGTAAGATTAAATGGAAATTATTTAAGCCATCTAGATTTTGCAGAGAATGTGTTAGTTTGAAAAATAGTGCTTTAGATCTCAGGAAATATTGCAAGGGTTATCAGATGAAAGTAAAATAGAACTAAAGATAGATTCTAAAAAGACTAATGTCCTATAGGTTTTTCAGAAGAAAAAAAACAAAGATTGATAAAGATGAATTAGAAGTTAACCACTACAAATAATTAGGTCAGAATACTAATACATATAGACACAATGGATGGAATTAGTCATAGAACTGAATGTGAATGGGTTTTTGTGAAACTAACTTAATAGAAACATATCTTAGTGTTTGAAAAATGTTTTTAATAGTTTAATAGATATATTTTACCAATTCTTACTCATGGATCTGAGATTTGGATACTTAACAGAAGAGCATTTTCAAGACTTCAAACCACTCAATTCACGTATGAAGTCAAATGTTAGAAGTACAAAAAAGAGATGAAAAATGATTATTTGAGTGATAGAACAAACAAATATTATTGACATCATTGAAAAACAATTGTGAGATTGAAGCTGAATTTCACACATTGCTAGAAAATATTGGTTGAAATATTAAGCTTAATTCTAAGAGATTTTATAAGATCTAGAAACGGAGAACATGTGAAATGGATGGATGAATTAGAAAATGAGCTGATATAATATTGGGGAAAGTAATTAGAGATCAAAGAAAGTGGATTAAACTTAAAGAAATCATCCTGCAGTAGATCAATAATGATGTTTGTTAGGTTCATTAAATAATATAAAATAATGATAATATTTGAATTGGTTTACATTCAATAAAAGAGGCTATTTAAATCAATAATTTTGACAAAATATGTTTTTAATGTCTTCAAAATATAATCTAATATAGAACATTATATGAGTAAACAGATATGAGTGTTTTTAGCATGAATTGCCATTTTTGGATTAAGTTATAAATTTATATCTAAAATCTAGACACTTCATTCTTAATCCATATTTACTAACATAATAATAATGATGATTTTGATTACTATTATTAATTATTTATTTCTAATTCCATTATCATTTCATTATGCACATAATTTTAAAACTAAAACATTTTCTTATATTTAAAATGATTTATATATAAACAAAAATGAAAGAAAAGATATATAGTTAATAGCTATCAATAAAGCAAGTCATATATAATGTGACATTACTTTATAAGCTTGTATTTACAAAAATGTAATACAGAGAGCATACCAATAGCTCAAACAAGCTCTCAATTGATAAATGTGGTAAGAGAAAATATTTAAAATCTCTATCCAAAATACTCTTATCCCCAGACCAAATTGGTTTCAAGCTGATGGCTCATCTCAGTGAGGAGCTAGAATATTAAGAGAATAGTTCTAAAATATCAACTCAAAACCCAGCACTTATTTCATTCATAATATTTAAGTAGAAACTCTGAAGTTTTTGGACATGAAAATATCTTTTATTGCAGCTATCTAACTTAAATAGCTATATGAGACTGAACCAAATTCAGATCTACCATATATTAATAGCATCAATTAAGAACTTGTTTCAGCTATTGGTATGCTCTCTGTATTACATTTTTGCGAATACAAGCTTATAAAAGCAATGTCATGTTATATATGACTTGCTTTATTGATAATTATACTTTTACCATTATGGATTTTGATATGATGAGGCTATTAATGTATGGTAGATCAGAATTTTGTTCAGTTTCATATAGCTATTTAAGTTAGATAGCTGGAGTAAAAGACATTTTCATGTCTGAAAACTTCAGAGTTTCTACTTAAATATTACGAATGAAATAAGTACTGGGTTTTGAGTTGATATTTTAGATCTGGTGTCTGGATATTCTAGCTCCTCACTGAGGTGAGTCATAATCTTGAAACCAATTGGTCTGGGAATAAGAATATTTTGGATAGAGATTTTAAACATTTTCTCAAGTTAACATATTATTTTAATAGTAATATGAAGTGTTTTTTAATGTTCAAGACAGTTCAATCATATATATTTTTTTAATTTTATACTTTGCATGTACTTAATATTAGAGATGAAATCATACATTGTGTTTTATATTTATTTACATTTTCAATATTTATTGCCCACTATTTTGGAACATTTCTGTAATTATACAATTCCATTCTTTTTTTTTTCCAGATGATAACTCTTTTTTTTTTTACAAAAAAAATAAAAAATAAAATGGAATAAATTTACAAATAGCAATAGATAGTTGGATATTTTTTAAATGTCATTCACCATAAACAACATGAAATGATTCTAAACTTTTTAATAAAATTAAATTTATGCAAATAATTTTTAATAGGTAAGCAAATGTTTAAAGTACGTAAAAATATTTTTCAATTTACTGCTATTTACTATGATTACCAAGGTTTTTAAATAATTTGTCTTTTTTTTTTCATATGTCAAATGCATTAACCCGGAAGCGAACACAGGCCAGCTGCTTGGAAGTCATCTATGCTAACCACTAGGCCACCAACGCTTGACTAAATATGCCAGTAACATTCAGATCATTTTTATCTCATCAGTCTCATAAAACAGATGTCTATCAACTCTTTTCTATGTAACTGAGGTATTTATTAGTACTGCATTGGTATAAAGAGGATTCAACACATTCTATTTTAGTAATTCATGCAGCATAAGATTTATCCAAATAAATAGGAATATATGATTTTATTTTTTTAAATAACATCAAATTCAGTAAATAAGTAATATAATGTAATATGAATTTTCCTTTTTTTGCATTTGTATAATACTAATAGTTGCAAATTTACACACAATATATTATATTAGAGCTAAATATATGTATTAAAAATATTTAATAAATAGTATTGCATAATTTTGTCTAACTTGGATACCTATGATAAAGTTTTCATGAATTTAGCTTGCTCTAGAATAATCAAAAAAATAAAAATAAATAAATAAAATATATAAGCATATAATAAATGTAACCTTGTTTCTCTATATTGCAGGAAACATCATTCAATTCATATATATAGTCTTTTTCTAGATCTTTTATAATCTCTTAGAATCCTGTTAATTATCCATTTATTGACTTAATCTAACATGTCTTTCCCAGTTTATTTTAATGTTTTAGTTTTATCAGTGATGTGAATGACATAGTTTCTCTCTCACTCATGTGATCCATAAGTGCAGAAATAGAATTATAAATTATCGCTTTTAAGGCAGATGATAAAAGTAATCAGAGAAAGTCATGTGATATTTTACTTAATATATAAATTTATTAAACGCACGGTGATTACGTAAGTAAGAGTCGGTAACCTCAAGAATATGCGTGTAAAATGCATAAGCTTGTGGTTAAACACCTGTAGAGGTCCCTACTATCGCATTTTACACGCATATTCTCGAGGTTACCGACTCGGTAAATATTAATATATAAATGAAAAACATCAGTTGTGCATTCTTTGCAGATTAGCACAATGGTAGATTGCTAGACTCTGATAATAAAATTTATGAATCAATTTTTAATTGAACAAAGTAAACATTAAATTCAGTTTGGTCAATTGAGTGGAAATTTTACTATCTATTCATCATTTTGTTGTTTAAACATCACGACACCTCAAAAATTAGTTTATTTGATTATTTTTTTTAGTGACTGATACTCAAAATCTTGACTTCACAAGTTATTCATTATTTTAACAATTAATCTACTAATGTTTACATGGGTATTATTTCCATAAGCAATTAGTAACACTATATAATTATGTTTAACATTAGTTATCTTACTTTTTGTGTTCCTATCTACATACGTAATTATATATATAGTCTGATAAAGTAAATATAATAGGTCAAAATCCTCTGGAATTATCTCTGTAATATTCAATGTACCAATATATATATAAAAGCTACAGTCAGTTTCTGACAATATACGCTATCCAGAGTAGCATTTAACAGTAAAATTGAAAAAAAAAAACCTCAGTGGATTGATAATGACGGAAAACGATGATGATAAAATAAAATATTGGAAAAAGTGAAGTATTTTTAAATTAACAAGAGAAGACAATAGTTGAATGGATCTAAAGAGTAAAAAGATGGTTTACCCTGCAATTTTAATTATTCTCATGTAATAAATTATTTTTAATTATAAAAGTGAATTTTGCAGATATATTATGAGTATGTGTATGCGTTGGCTTTGTTTTATTTTTGAATTATATCTGAATAGAAGTTTATAAATCTTCATAAAAATAATGTAATATTAAACTTTGTAAATCATTTTGTTATGCGGATTCTTCCTTAGATACTGTATAAACAATCGCGAATATTTAACATTTGTAATGAGTTTAAACAATAACAAAGATAATTTAAATAAATCTGAGGTTAAAATTGCTTTATACCTTTTGAGAATGTTTTATTTATTCTATTATAAATTTTTGTGGTAATTTATATCAGTCAAATATTTCATAAACAATGCATATATACCGGCATACTCAAGTTTATGCAGAAAAACAGATTAGATGCCATAATATTTTTTGATTTCAGTAAATGAGGATTTATACTATATATATATATATATTCACACATACAAACTAAATTATACATGTGTCAACAAACAAACATAAATTATAATCAGATGTTCTTGTTTAATTTTTTTTTTTGATCACTCATGCTTCATATAGAATGAATATATACACTTGCTTTAACATCTTTACTTGTATATTATTTTCATGTTTTGGGTTTAAAATGAATTTTTTTTGCAGCATAATTTTATTAAATACATATTTAGAAAAAAAGGTCAATTTAGTTTTTAGAAGTTTTAGTTTCCAACTGTTTGTTTGTTGCTAGAAATTTGTAATCATATTGTAATGTGAAAAGCTTATTAATGGATGTTTAGCACCAAATTGCAATGCAAAATAAGACCATGAAAATGATGATTACACCTATATTTTGCTTTACCTGATATGTCTTTTAAGATTTCTATTTGATTAGTGGTAATACAAGAATTAAAAAGTGATAAATAAATCATGGGATAAGTTGTAGTTCTACTATGAAGTTGGCACTACATGATCTCTTAGACAGACTGTTTTTTATAAAATTTAATTCTGACATCCAAAATCGTTTTATTTCACAACTCTGGATTCTAACACAACACATATGTTATGTATATGATACAACTCATACATAAATATTGTATAGTCAAATATATAAAGCTTGAAAAAATAAGAAGTTCATGAAACATTTAATAATAATTTAACCAATTATCAAAAAATCAGAATCAGAAGTAAAACCCAACAGTAATATAATAAAAGAACAACAAACATATATAATGCAAAGAAAATCACTATTTATTGCCACACATATTTTTATTTCTAGAATAAGTATTTAGGTACAGTTATGTAATATTTCAATACATTTCAGATCCATTTTTCTTATATAAAAAAAAATTAAATTGTAACATAATTTTATAAATTTATAGAACTAATTTATATAGGCTTTATGCAATTAAATTACATAAACAGCCTCACCTTTCATTTTAATAAATAAAGTACACATTAAATATTTAAGCAGACTTAGATTTTATATACAGTATAAAATTTTAACTACATCTTATACTTTTTTAGATCCTATAAATTCTTTTTTTTTTCAGGGTAGCTTCTAAGTTTTTTCATAGAATAATAAAGAATTAGTTCTTTTTTATTCATTAAAAAGTCACTTTCTCAATAGAACAGACATTTACTAATAGTTTCAGATTCCTAGGAATAGTCTCAATGGTCACTTTAGATAATTATATTAATAAATATTCCAGTTATATATTTTGAAGATGATATACAACATAAGAAAAGCAGTCTAATATCTTGTAAATATCAGCAATTTCTGGTGTGAAAGTCAAATCATGATAAAAAATTGGATATTACTAATTTCCTAGTTTATTTTTAGTATATATTCTAAACTTAATTAATCCTTAGCTGCAGATGATATTTTTGTCTTCCTTGCTGGAGACGTTATTTTAGCAGACTATTGATCCAAATACTGTGGATTATTTTAACAATAATAGGTTAAAGCAGGAACAAAATATTTTTAGAAATACTTACTTAAATACACTAATATTAATTAACGTCATTGCTACTCACATCAAATACGCCTTGTTTTAATTTTCTTGATGTTGTTCCCTTTTTTAATACAGTTTTTACCTTTTTAGTTAATGTTTTTTCTCCCAAATTTATATATTTATATAAAATATTCAGTATTTTAAATAATGGAATTCATATTTAATTCTAATGAATTTATATCTGGAATTTTTTATATTTTCTATAATTGACATATTTTTAATTATTAATTTTATTCAGTCAAAGTCGGTAATTCATAAATTTTTAAAACATATTTAATTTTGAAATATTTCAATTTTTTTCCTAAATTATTACAAAACTATTATTTAATATTGTTTTAATCTTTGATATATATTTAAGGTTTATTTAACCATTCCTAATACTTTTTCAAGGTTAACACAATAATTTTCTTATTTATATCTTTCCCTATCTCCTACTCCCATTTACCATAATTAATATTGTAATTTATAATTAAACCCTTTACATTATTGACAGACAGTAAAAATAAAGTTATTTTATTTTTTTAAAACAAACTCAATTTGTTAAGAAACAATGTATGAACAGAAGTTTATAATCTACGGATGTATTGCTAGCTTGTATATCTTGATTAAACTAAAGGTTTGACTTAATCATTGAGTAATTGTTTGAATTCATTAGAATATTATGGCAACGAAATATATGTATGTATAAATATCGTTTTATATGTAGTATTCAATATTTTCCATTTACTTAATACTTTGTTTAGAATGCATGAATTTTTTTATTATATTTTTATTATACATACCTACAAAAATAATGAAAAATGGTAAAAAAATTTTCATGTATATATATTATAATGGGATTTGCCATTTTCCATATATATATATTACGCATATATGTAGTCTTGTATGATTGCGTGTACGTATATATAACGATACACATATATGCGTAATGGTTTAAAAGAATATCTATTCTTAAATTATTCCATTTTATTGTCCCAGCATATTTATGAGCATCAATTTATGACCTCAAGCACCAATCCCATATTTCTATAAGAATTATGCTGGAAGAACTGGAATACCAATATGGAAATACCCCTGGACTAGCTCTGCTCAGGGCTGGTGGTAAAATTTACCGTCAGTAGATCTAACTCTTTTTTTTATTTTTTAAAAAAAACTCATAACATAAAAACAAAACAAAAAAAAAATCATTCATTTTATATACATTTATTAGCTGTGATATTTATGTATGTATAAAAAAAATATATTATTTACTTAAGTTAAATCAGTGTCTCTTTTCTCTTTGAAATCAAAGATTCATATCAGTTTTCTTTTTTTCTTTGTTTGCTCTTTTCTCTTTTTGCCAAAACTCCCACACACACAATTATGCTATTATATGTATTTTGCACCGAAGATTTAATTGGACTAATTTATACACTAATAAATTCCATAGTAAATAGTTTGACCTCTCCGGGCAAAGAAAATAAATTTTAAGTTCACAATTGTGTCAAATAAACAGTTTTCTCAAATTCATGGAGTAAGCTTACTAAAAGTAACATATATAGATGTAATTAGAAAGAAAATACCTGGTTTCCCTGGGGAATTGATCGAATCCTCTTGGTGAAAATGGAATCTCCGGTCCTTTGTCGGTGAACGAACTTTGTTTTTTTTTTTTTTTTGAAGTTCAGGTTCCATGGCTAAAGTCTGTTTATTTATTTATTTTTTCTTTCTTATAACAATTCAATATTGTTGCTTATTGAGGCGAATTCTCTGGGCTTGACATCCCTTCTCCACTATCGGCAGCTGCTATACATTCAGGGGCAAAGGATTCGGACCCTCTGCATGTTCAAGCCTCTACCCCAGCCTGACCATATTTTATTAAAATGTATATCACATTGACCGTCCACTTTCTTCTACCTCCAAACTTATACTAAAATAATAATTTTAATTTTTCTTTAATTATCAAACTTATCTTTCTCTTCACTTTTATTTTAATTATATTTCCATTCACATTCCATATGCCTTTGTTGGAATGTACCAAAAAAGCTTTTTACACCTATTTCTTTCCAAATAATATTTAATTAGTATTAGACATTCCATGATTTTTATAATAATTACTTCCATTGTTCTGCAAAATTAGTCTTCCATCTTGACATTTAAAGTTCTTTTGTTGACTTAATATGTATATATTTAAAAAGTTTATCAAACAAAATATTTTTTATTTTTATTTTGTGAATTTTCATTTTTAATGGTTCAAAAACGCACTCACACATATACATAGCGATGTGTATAGCTGGGTTCAGCAAAAGAGAGAAAAAAATCAGAGCAAGTGTATAACCCCCCATACCTCTTCTATGAGTTCCTTTTAATTAAAATAACTAAATCAATTCAATATGACTACGCAAATGACCGTTGATTGTACATCAAACTATAAATATTAATTTTGTTAGTAAAGTAATATATATTTTTAATAATACGTTAGTAATAAGATATATATATTTTTAATAATGCGTTAAGTATACGAATCCGTATTTGTCTAATTATCGCAACAGGGTTTGATTATGCCTGCCCTGTTGCAATACCCCCTCCTGGAAGCTTTCAAATATGGTCTATGTATTTGAATAGCTCCTAAATATCTATCCTCCACCTGCGAATATTACAATATTTTAATAATTTTATACTAATATTCAATATGTATGTACATACACATGCATAAAACAATATTCACTCGCTATGTCCGATTATATATTTTCTTATCCATTTCCCTTGGTTTCATTCCCTGTTCAGGATTCGGTTTCTCTGGTGGTCGACGTCCTTCATATGGATATTTCCACTTTGGCTTAGTCTCACTTTCCCATGCTTTCCTGCCTTCTTTTTCTGTTCTGTCCGTTTGTTCCCCATAATCATGAGTACTCATATCTATGGCAGCTAGCAATTCGGCCACTTCCTCAATAGACATCTTTCTCGCCCCTAGCATCATCTATTCTACCTTCATTGGCATGTTCTGCCTTACAATACATATTATATTCTTTTCCGACAGATTACAAGTGTCCAGCATTCGCAACCTCGCCACCTGCTGATGGAAAAACTGTGAATATCTTTGCTGATCCTCTCCGGCATATTTCTCTTGCATGATCCGATGCTGTATCAATTCCTGACACTCCTCAGACCAAAAAGCATTTCTTATCTCTCGCTGATAGTCCTCAAAGATTATGGGTTGCCGAAGAAGTGAGTTCCACCAAGATTGAGCACATCCCGTAAGGCTACCGCATGCTATCGCAATTTTACACCCTTCTGACATGAGGTTAATGCTGAAGTATCTCCTCAGGCTTTGCAAATGTTCTATGGGTGCCTCTTCCATCTGTCCAGAAAACTGCTGAAACTTTAAAAATTGGTTTATATTAGCTGATGCTGCCACATATTTTACCAACTCGTCGGATTTTTCCATGGCATCTCTTCATTTTACCTGAACCCTTTTCTCTTGAATCTCTCCCCCCGTATTGTTATTTATTTCCTTCTCTCATGGTTCTTCTTTGTCTATGTTCGCCTCTTCTTCACCCTCTCCATCGCTATTCTCCTTTGCTATTCCCACCTTCTGTTCCAAACTTTCCAGTCTTTCTTCAAATTTCTGAAACTTCGATTCTATATTTTCTAATTTTTCTAGAATCAACTCCAACATCTTACGTTCCTCTCCCTTTTCTTTCCCTTGTTCCTCCATTTTATTTTGGGACCTTGTTTTCATGAAATTTCATTAAATTCCCCTTCTTTTCTTTTTTTTGATATATAGTATATTTCTTTCCTCTCTTTCCATTATCTACTTGCTGGATTCCGAAGCCCCAAACCCCCAAAGCACAGTGCTGCCCCCTTTCCGGACTTTCTTATGCCTTCAATATTTCCTAAGTATATATATTTATAATTCTACCGTGGACCGATTGATATTTCCCTATGTTATTTTGACTTACTCTTGTTTTTCACTTTTAGAAAACCTTGTTTTGAAAACTAGTACAGACAGACTATTGTTATTTCAAAACCTTTGTTTCAAAGCTAGTTTCAATTTCTGAAATTTTCAAATGATTATAAAAGCAAAAAGTGAAAAATATATTAAAAATTCTAGCTACTGTGTGGGTGTAAATTAAATATAATTCATTTCTCGAATTTCTTTTAAAATGACATTAATTGAATATATATATAAATTATTTTTATCTGGTTATGACATCTTATAGTAATAAGTGACAGAAAGCCAAATAATTATTTTGTATTTAATTAAAATGGATTAATTATAAAGGTTAACCACTTAAACACTCGTTTACTTTTTTCTTTTAAACTATCTGTATTACTTTTTTTTTTTTTTAAAAAAAAAAAAAATCAATCGCGAACAATAAAACATTTACGTTCGTTATTTACAACAACAAAAAAAAATCCATAACAAACTGAAAGTTCTTTTTAAAAAACCAGTCTAACCTAAACTGATTACTTTATGAAACGCTTTTATCTTCTGCACTCAATTGGTATTTTTCATATAGCCTAAAAAGTTTTTTTTTATTTATTTATAAAACTCAATATTAACTACATCCAACTCTGCCAATATAATATAACTTCCGTTATTAGCTAAAACAATAATGATCTGACAAAACCGATATGTATACATTTATTTACTTTCTCAAAAAAAAAACCATGCTAAATTCTTTCATATTTTTCTTTCCCTCATTGACCTACTTCTCTTCGATGTCCTTTTGTTGGGTCACCATTATAACGGGATTTACCGTTTTCCATATATATTTTACGCGTATATGTAGTCTTGTATGATTGCGTGTACGTATATATAACGATACACATATATGCGTAATGGTTTAAAAGAATATCTATTCTTAAATTATTCCATTTTATTGCCCCAGCATATTTATGAGCATCAATTTATGACCTCAAGTGCCAATCCCATATTTCTATAAGAATTATGCTGGAAGAACTGGAATACCAATATGGAAATGCCCCTGGACTAGCTCTGCTCAGGGCTGGTAGTAAAATTTACTGGCAGTAGATCTAACTCTCTCTTTTTTTTATTTAAAAAAAAAAACTCATAACATAAAAACAAAACAAAAAAAAAATCATTCATTTTATATACATTTATTAGCTATGATATTTACGTATGTATAAAAAATATATATATTATTTACTTAAGTTAAATCAGTGTCTCTTTTAAATCAAAGATTCATATCAGTTTTCTTTTTTTCTTTGTTTGCTCCTTTCTCTTTTTGCCAAAACTCCCCCACACACAAATATGCTATTATATGTATTTTGCACCGAAGATTTAATTGGACTAATTTATACACTAATAAATTCTGTAGTAAATAGTTTGACCTCTCTGGGCAAAGAAAATAAATTTTAAGTTCATAATTGTGTCAAATAAACAGTTTTCTCAAATTCGTGGAGTGACATATATAGATGTAATTAGAAAGAAAATACCTGGTTTCCCCGGGAAATTGACCTAATTCTCTTGGTGAAAATGGAATCTCCGGTCCTTTGTCGGTGAACCAACTTTGTTTTTTTTTTTTTTGAAGTTCGGGTTCCATGGCTAAAGTCTGTTTATTTATTTATTTATTTTCTTTCTCTTCTGGCGATTCAATATTGTTGCTTATTGAGGTGAATTCTCCGGGCTTGATGTCCTTTCTCCACTATCAGCAGCTGCTATACATTCGGGGACAAAGGATTCGGACCCTCCGCACATTGAAGCCTCTACCCCAGCCTGACCATATTTTATCAAAATGTATATCACGTTGACCGTCTGCTTTCTTCTACCTTCAAACACATACTAAAATAATAAATTTAATTTTTCTTTACTTATCAAACTTATCTTTCTTTTCACTTTTTTTTTAATTATATTTCCATTCACATTCCATATGCCTTTGTTGGAATGTACCACAAAAGCTTTTTACACTTATTTCTTTCCAAATAATATTTAATTAGTATTAGACATTCCACGATTTTTATAATAATTACTTCCATTGTTCTGCAAAATTAGTCTTCCATCTTGACATTTAAAGTTCTTTTGTTGATTTAATATGTATAAATTTAAAAGTTTATCAAAATTTTTATTTTTTTTATTTTGTGAATTTTTCAACGCACTCACACATATACATAGCGATGTGTATAGCTGGGTTTGGCAAAAGAGAGAAAAAAAATCAGAGCAAGTATATAACCCCCCATACCTCTTTTATGAGTTCTTTTTAATTAAAATAACTAAATCAATTCTGTACGACCACGCAAATGACTGTTGATTGTACATCAAACTATAAATATTAATTTTGTTGGTAAAGTAATATATATTTTTAATAATACGTTAGTAATAAGATATATATATTTTTAATAATGCATTAAGTATACGAATCCGTATTTGTCTAATTATCGCAACAGGGTTTGATTATGCCTGCCCTGTTGCAATA